>CM047879.1:3503280-3647947 GCA_026212405.1 Petrea volubilis
TCCTTATCACTTTGTGCCTATATTTCCAATCAAACACTCTGATTCCCAACCAATCACTCCGATAGTCATATCTCGGGCATATGCCGATTATCCTACGACCCACTTCAATACATAGACACTCCTTCCATGCAAGGAGGTATTAGGCAACGATGGAGGATCGAGAACAAATTTAAGACCGGCAAGCGCAATGCCGCCCGGAAGAACTCGACCACATCCACCCCTAACACTTTGGGACCCGACATGCACACATAAATTTCATATATGTCACATATTTTTACAGAATTTCAGCATGTTTTCATATAAATTTCGCATGAATGAACATGTTTTCCAGCTTCTACAAACTGAAACTTTCAGTCTGCGATCACTTGTTACGAACTGAAAATTTCAGTTTGCGAGCACTGAATTTTCGGCTTTAAAACCTGCTGATTCCACAACTATATTTCCAGTGTTGAAAGATAGGGTTTTAGTTGGTAAAATTTCGAATTTCCAGCTTACAAGACCTGGAATTTTCAAACTGCAATGCAAAACGCTTCAGCGCGCAACTTCTGAAACTTCTGTCTTTTGTAACCGAAATTTCCAGCTTTAAAAATACTGTAATTCCAGCTTATTATACATTGAAATTACAGCTTAGAAAACAGGTTTTTAGTTAATAAAAATCGGATTTTCCAGCCTTGCAAAACAGAGGATTTTTGAGCTTGAAAACAAGATTTTTTGACTTTGTGAACAGTAATTCCAGCAAGTCTTTAACTAGAAATTCATCTTCACAAACTTGAAATTTCAGCTTCTATCACCTAAATAAGGCACTAACAAAGCGTCAAACATAATAACACATAATTCAAGCATCATTCTAACACAATTCAAGCAAAATTCAGCATGATTTCCAGAAATTCAAGTGTAATATGCTCATAAAATCACTATATGCATATAACTAAATCCTCTTGTATTCCCTAAGGCCCAAGATAGAAACCAACTGGTAGTAACCTCCTAGGGTCTAATGGGGAAGATAAAATGCTAACCCTTTCATAAAATCTAGTTTTAACTCATACCATAGGCAAAATTTCTACCTTGCTATATCTTTCTTTCCTTTTTAGTATTTGAGTGTTTGAAGTAGCAAGAGTAGAAAGAAGGGTTAAAAGATAATAGTGAAATTGAAAAAAACAAGGGGAATGGAGGGGGGGGTGTGTGTGTGTTCGGTTTTCTCTAGTGTGTGTGTGGTGATTTTGTATTTTCTTGCCTAATATTTACTTATAGTTAATAATAGAAGAAACAAGAATATAATACTAATTAAGTCATTTTCCTATGTCATTATCTAATGATTTTCTTCTTTCCAACTCAAGAGCCTTGTAATAAGTCCAATGTGCTTAGTAATAAGTCTAAGTGAATGTTGACCAACCATGTATTATACACTCTAGAAGGGTATGTACAAGTGTACACATACTTGATGGTTTGGGAGATTAAGACAATAGGATGAATACATACCAAGTATTTAGTATTTTTATGTAATTTTCCTCTAAAAACTGTCCACCCTTCCATTTTCTTGAAAAATGAAGATTATTTCTTGTATTTTTGTATATTTACGGAAGAAAACATTATAGTACAAAAGCAGATTCCATATAGTACAAAATATCACCTAACATTTGAATGAAATCACCATAGAAATGTTTGTCTCAGTTTCTAACACAAATAATTCTAATATTCTAACAAATAATTTAACATCGGACGTTATAACTCACACTCACAAAAGGAATTTTTTTTTTTTTTTTTGGTCAAAACACAACAGGAATTTGGGTCTCATATCTATGAAATATTTTAGATATTACATTAAAAAATTATGGACACATGGTATAGCATCAATGACATAAATCATAATAAACTATCAGAAGAATTTCTTATACGGAAATAGATAAACTAAATCCTTATATGGTAATCCCCATAACGATTTAATGAAACGCTATTAATCATCTAGATTCTTAAGACTCTCTTGAAAGGTTTGTGGCACAAAATAAACCAATACAAGATATAGAAATAGAACAAGTCACACAAAACTGAGATAGATTAGTAACTATTAGGCTTAATAGATTAAAATCCTCTAGGCATTCTATATCAAACTAATAGACAAGAATCAACTTCTAGTGTTTAACTAGTTCAATAAATGAACCAATTGAAAACTGGACTCAGAAGATGCAAAGTTGTATAACTACTGTTCTTTTTTTACAGCATAGAAGTACTGCCTACTCAATCATAAAAAGCTACAAGTTGCCATTGACTTTTTTTTTTTGGGTGGGGGGGGGGGGGGGGGGGGGAGGGGAGGGAAAAGCAAAATAGAAAAATATAAGGCCCTTTGTGAACATTCCATATTACATAAAATTTGTATTTTTCTAATAACTAGTTAATGGGAAAAAAATTGAAAAACGCTGCCTAAAAGTAAATCAAAGGCTATTGAAGAGGGATTTTAGTTAACAGCAAAATAATTAAAAAAAGGGTCAATTAATTTCTAAAAGATGTCAAGTGCCCTATTATATCTAAATTAAATAAGAAAATTTCACAAATCTGCCCTACATGCAGTCGAATAAAACAAATAAATAGAATAAAAACTAAATTAGAACTTGAAAACATCCCCAGCACAACCAAAGTAACAAAACATTATACAAGAGTCAAGTTATTTTTCGCTAGACAACCAAGAGAAAAACTAAAACCAAAAATAATTGATAGAAACAAAACAATCCATTTACAACTTAAAAAGGCCAATACCTCTCAAAGTTAGGAAAAGATGATAGTGAGCTATTTAAAGCTACAAAAACCCAATCACAGAACTAACAGAAAAAAAAAACAAAATCAATGCTTTAACAGAAACAAATCTTCATCTTAGGAAGAATAAAAAAACCAAAAAGGAAAAAGGTTTAACAATTGTTTTAAGAACAAGAAATTAATGATAGAATGAACAATTATGTTACAGCTCATTTGCAATGAAGAATTATCAAGCCATACTTACTCATGCTGGCCTATAAACAGACGTACAAAGTTATATGCAGGAATTACATCTTAACTCATCCAAGTCTTAGTCCCAAACTTCCAAAGGCATCCCCATGAGTTAAATATGCATATCAAAATAACCCACAATTTACATTCCAATCCCACAAACATTTCAAAAATGTCAAAACCAAAACAAACAAGAATTCCCTAATAATTTGTGAGTTGAACACAATTACTCAAATCGCTTGCTCTTAATCATTTTTGCAGAATAATAAATCATAAATTTCAACAAAATAATACATGCGATAGATCCATCATGACCCTCAATGAGAAAATCTCATGGTAGTGAGCATAAGCATCACCTGATATTCTTCAAGTTTGCAAAGATCCCTCAGTACCCTGCAATCGCTCGTGTCCTCACTACCTAATTGCCAAGAGAATACAATAAGGATAAGTATGTAGTTTTTAAACTAATACATTTCACATATTTGCTTCATAGGCGCTTTCGATATTACTATGAGGGATGGTAATTATGACAAATGATAGAAACCACACCTGAATTGTGTAGTTGTGTTTTTGTTTTTTGTTTGTTTGTTTGTTCTTTTTTTTTTTTTTTTTCCTTTTGTGTGTAAATCACAATGATAAACAATGAACCCTATCTATACAGGGAATTCATGAAGCGCTATGGCTGACATTATGGACAATTGATACAGTACCCCAAGTTAAATATCCTAGCCACCAAATCATGTAAGAGATATCCTACATGGGTAAACTGACATGTTATGAAACCGAAATTTTGATTGTATTGATACCTATAATTGAATATGAATACATGAATACAGATCATATACAATCTCATACGCCTACAAAACGCACTCTAAAGAAATAATTAGACTACCCAGAAATACGGAATTTGAACTAGTACATCGTGTATCAAGATTATAAAAAAGTTTACAGGAACATATGGGAACCACGATACAATTTAGCTGTGCTGCTCGTCTACAAACTGACAGACAATCTAAGAGAATTATTAGAATCTTAGAAGATAATTTGCGAGTGTGCAGTAAGGATCATGGATGAATTTGGGACAAACATCTTCTCAGGCCCACTATGTGACTCGCCCGAGGCAAGATCCTATTATCACATTTAGACAACCATTTTCTCTATATCGTTTCTCATAGAAAGTGCGTGTACACTTAACAAAACGACTTCTTCCCAATGAAGATAGTATTATCTTGATAGCTCTCACACCTTATGAAAGCCAATCACTTGAAACTGACCTCTACTGTGGAGAATATTAGCATATCAAAGCATAATTTCCAAGAACGTTTGACTAAAGGATATCACAACTTGGGGACGAGAGGATAAACCAAACTCTTTCAAATTTCAAGTTCATTCAAGCTTCGAGTGAGAAATTAGTTTTTTTTTTTTTTTTTTTTTTGGGGTGGGGTGGGGGTGAGGGTTGTGCGTTATGAATGAATTTTGATAGTAGGGAGGATGTTATCAGCAAAATTAATCAAGGGAAAGGTGCAAGCGGCTAGGCAACTCATACACCTAAAGGCATAAAACTAATTTCATATGTTGTACAATTTAAATATTTTCTAAAATTCAACTTCTTCCAAAATCAAGATAAGAAAAGTACTCCTGCGACATTTGAAATGCAGATATTATTTTTAAAAGATAACTATTTGTTTAAAAGGCTTAACAATTAGAGAATGTGCTTGTTATAGCAACCCATAAAACTTCTGTATGCCTATTAAATACAATGTTACTTCTACAATATAGTTAGTTGATCTAATCCTTGTTTGCCTGACTATTTAACTAATGCATTCTTTCCCTTTGTCAACAGCCATGCCCACCAGACAAAAGTAATGAAACTAACAAATGTCTCATTTAGTGGAATACATTTCTCTGATATATCAAGCTAGACGTAACTTTTTCGTGGAAAGCAATGTTCCAATTTCTTTATGCTTCATTTGTTTCGTTTTAAGAAAAACAAATCCCTTAAATATTGAACTTTACTATATCCATGTTTATATTACTACTGCTACATGCTTAAAAGTTTCATACTGTTTTTAATTTAAAAATTCAAGACTGACAGTATTCCAACTATAAATAAGTTTATTTTCAAAATATACCATTTGAGAATATGTTGTTTGTTCCTACAAATATTGATGAATTTGTTACATTGTCCACTAAATGTGATACAAATCAATTGAGAATGACTAAAAAGGAAAAACTTTGTGACACCCCTTCTATAATCCTTTGTTATTTTACCTCTGTTCATCATGACATTAAGAGGTTCTTATATAACTTTCATGTTCTTAACATTTTCCTAACGTCGGAATCTTATGAGAAATCATACTGGTACCAGTCATTAGAAAAAAGATAGAAACATAAACATTCAAAGTTAAATATTTCGGGCTCTATAGATGACTTACTAAGTTTTGAATAATTCAGAAATTCCACTCCTTTATGATATTCAAAAGTTACTAGTCGAACTTTTCCTTTTCCTTTTGTGTATTAGGATAGCAAGTAAAGTTGTGGCACCTCAACATAATGATAATGACTTGGGGGTTAGAAACTGTGGAAGTTTGGTAATTGATAGACATCCTTTCATGCCACAGAACCATTTATTTGAGTGGTCCTGTTATGCTGCTAACTCCAGACCAGCCGCTACATTTTAGTCCACCATGGTTCATAGGAGAGGCTGTTGACCAGAAATCATAACTTTGGCCAAGACTTACAGAATGTTTATTTAGTTTGGAACTAACTAGACTCAAGAGCAAAAAGCAGATTTGCCGCTTTCCTCTTTGATGGAGTTGTGTGTTACTGTTAGAATACAGTGGAGGTCCGCAACGACGTGAACCTAGAGGGTGTTTGACTAAGCTTATGTGAAACATATAAGTTCCTACATCTTATTAGATATTTTAGGAGCTTGTAAGATGTTGGAACTTATTTAAGATAAGCTCTTAAAGTGTTTTTGGATAAATAAGATCAGTACAACTTACACGATATTAGTAATGGCAATTTTATAATTAATTTGGTTGAGATTAAAGAAACTTGTTAAGATGTTCAAAATAAGTTAGCAATATCTTAGTTTTCTTCAAAAGAGCTTATATGCTCTTTCCTAAAATATTTACCAAACACTCAAACGCATCTTATAAGCCCTACCAAATAACTTATAAGCTTGCCCAAACACCATATTACGGTGGAGCAGTTTGGGTAGGAACAGATTAACTGCTTAGCACTCCTTTGACCCTTTTTTTTTTTTTTTTTTTCCCTTTTCGGATTTTTACTTTCTTTTGGTTACTAAGAGTATTTCAATTTGATGAATCAAGGTGGGAGAACACAAAAAACAATGATCGTTGAAATCAGTTTAAAATTTGCAAGTAATAGTAACTGTAGTATCCTGTCTATTTATGTGATACGGATTAATGCAATTTTTGATGATCATTGTGAAACAGCACAAAAAATGACTTGTGCTTTTCTATACACAACAAGGATAGACAACTTAATGACGACAAAATCTATCATCGAATGGATTTAAATCAAGCAAAAGCACCTCTATCACATCTATATCTTCTGAGCAATGTCAAGAAAGAAGTCCTCATGAGCAATGTCAAGAAAGGATCAGAAGAAACAACAAACCAACACTTATAATAACAAGAAATGTTATCAAAACCTATTGACTAGTCATAATGATAAAACTTTGAGATCTTGAAGTCATTGGGACCATCTTTCTCATGCACTATGTACAGAAGACAATAGCTTTTTGTTTCTTCAGAACTCTTTGAAACCTCTAGGAGATTGCTACATTTTATAATAGGTGAATAATTGAAAGACACAATTGCGTCGCATTAAGACTTCAGCTTTCCTGCACATAATCTCTCTCTCATCAATCTGATAATTTGGATATCAGTGTATGGACTGAGACTATGTCTTGCTTATCTTCCCTTCAAGTGGTGGTAAAATTGATTGTTCACGCAGAGGAGCTTTTAACCTCTACCAGCCCATTTTTCATGAAACACAGACGTGCAGATGCAGACAATCCAATTATATACTACGACAAATTGATACCGCTAGCTACTTAGAAATTGTTCAAAAATCATCTTTGTTTGGCCACGTACAAAATTTTCAGGATTAGTTTTTCACCTTGCTCATACTAAAACTGGTCTCTCACAACAAAGTGCATTTTCACTGAATCACAAACAACCTATTGGGATATACACACAGTAGTGACAATCTAAATTCAACAAAGGCAAACAGCAAATTGCATAATGAACCCCATTCGAAACAGGAAATCAAAAGAAACCATAAATCTTCTTGATCAATTATCATAACCTAAATTCAATCACTCCCACGAAAAATCACAACCTAGACCAAGAATAATATAACAATAAAATAGAAGATAAAATTGGGAAAACTTACATTTGAGTAGCTGTCATCTGAACCAGGAGCTCAACTTCTCATAATTAAAAACTCGAAACACGAGCAGCCCTTCAAGCACGCCCAAACACGCCCCAGCGACCACATCAAGCACGAAATGCCGGCCAAGAAGAACCCTCGAAACCGATGTAATTGCAGCCCACAGCGTCACCTCCAGAACAAAATATTTGACAATCCCACTCCCAGCATCAAATCCCAAAAGGTCCAAAAGCAAAACTTCTCTGATTAGATTAGAATAGAAGAAACAAAATGTGGCAATAAATGACACCCTAGATGAATGGCCACTGGGGAAAGACCAGTGGTCAACTGCAAACGAAAGGAACATATTTTTGTTGTAAACAGGGCGGGGCCGCTGGATCAGGTGCTTGGTTAGGCCAATTAGGATAAGGTCTAAAAGGGATCCTATTAAGAGGTTTAGTAGGAGAAGAGTGGCGGGGGCCGGGGCGGCGGCGGTAAGGGTGGCGACGGGGGTGGTAGTAAGGAGAATGGAGAGGATGATTGGGAAGAATAGGCGGCCATCGCCGGATAGTTCAAGGGACTTCAGCAGATAGTAGGGGAGGATGGGTTGAAAGAAGGTGTAAAGGTGGAGGGATACGGCGGTGTCGAGGTTGATTAGACGGCGGAGGAGAGTGGCGGAGGAGCCTGGCGGTGTTGGTGATGGTGGTTTTGGTTTGGCTTCCATGATTGTTTATTTGGCGGGTCAGGACAACGGAGGATCCATTTTGTGGCTGTATGCAAATGATGGTGTTAAAGTCCAACCCAAATTCGATAATCCAGACGCTGGTCATCCCAAAAAAATCAAGTTTGGGTTTGGGTCAAATTAAGTTGGACCCTAAATTGAATTGAAAAAATAAAACCAGGTTTTGGTTGGATCGGGTCAATTCGAAGAACTTGAAAATAAAATTAAAGTGACCCAAAACCTGAATCCGACACAATTCAAGTTTTTTTTTTTTTTTAATGTAATGGCTATGCTTCACATTCAATTTATTTTTTATTCATTAACCTTCAATATTAATTTTTTTTAATTCTTCACTTAATATTTTTTTTTCCTTTAGCACTAACTACTCTATTTAAAAAAGTATTATTGCATTGAAAAATAAATATAACAGAATTCAGTTTTTAGCAAATTAAATAATTGGATTAAACTTGAAAAGATATTTAGTAGAATTAAGAATGAGTTTAAAATTTTTATTTACCAAAAACAATTTAACAATGGAGTTGTACTCTTTCAATACTTAAAAATGGTGAGAAACTAAAAAAAATATAGTTTATTATCATATTTAAGAGTTTGTATTTTTGTTTTCTTTTCATACCTACTATTTTAATATTTGGCCTCACAATTTAATATTTTCAACACAACTTGAGGACATATGTATCTCTCAAACCATTTTCATAGAGAAATGAAAAAAATCGACTTATATTGTTTAGGAGAATGATAATGATAAAACAATTGAAGTTATGATTATTATGCGATAAATGCCATAAATAACTCCATCATTTAAAATTTAGATCGATATTTTATAATTTATGAGATTAATAATTATTTATTCTTAATTAGTTAAAACAAATTATATATTTTATAATTTAACAAATTATCTAGTGAAAGAATATAAGTAATATTGAAGAATAAAAGTAAATTACTAATTACTCAAACATTAAAAACAATTAAAATAAAATAGAAGAAATAATATAAATACGGTTCACATTAAAATTAATATTTTAATAGTTTAAAAAGTTTAATTATTCCTTCTCATTAGTTAGTTAAAATATATTTTGGTTTTTAATTAGGAACTTCCTACTTCATCAATCACAAAATTTCAACTTAATATTATAGTTATATAATATGATTTGGAATTTCATGAAGACATTTATGCTAATATGGTCTTACGTTAAAATATTAAATCAATATTCTTTATTTATTTCTTTTTGTAGTTTTTATATATGTTTTATTGTGAAAATTTTAAGTTTTGTAAATAAATAAAGTAAAATAAAATATTAGGTCAATTTGGATTGTGTTTGGTCGGGTTATTAGGTGACTTAACAATTAATCGAACGCAATTAGATTAGGTTCGGATTGGTCATTTCGGGTTGAGCATCGAGTTAGGTTGGATTCGGGTTGAGATATTTTATATTATACCCATACCTCAACCTAACCCACCCAAATTGACCCCCCCCCCCCCCATATGAAAATAAGTTTCCAATCGTTATCTCAATATTTCCAACCGTCCATGCTATGCACTAAATATTATTTAAAAGAATTAGTCGGTCAAACACATTCGATATGTGCGTAAAATAAAAATACAATATAATTTAATTATATATTTAAATTTTGAATATAAAAATAAAATATTTATTGGATTTTATAGATTTTTAATTATTTATAATGTATTTATTAAATTTATTATAAAAAAATAGTTCAAAATAAAAATAAATTATAAGATTAACATATAGATAATAAAAAAAAGATAAAAGTGAATTGAAAAAATATATATTGATATAGGAGAGAAAAGAATTAAATAGAGAAATTAAAAGCACTTGAATAGCGGAAGAGAAGACATGATAGAGAAAATAAATTAAATAGTGAGAGACTAAAGATGTTAGGACCCGAAAAATACCCTTTATTTTATTAAAATAAATAATAATTTTCACATAAAATTTATACAAAATACAAGAGTTGAAATTTTCATAAAATACAAAAGTAACTTTATTAAGTAAAATACTTTAAAGCACCCATTGTTTCCACTGCGTCCCTCAAACGTCTCCGCTCGTTTCTGTCTAAAAAATGTTGGAAAAGAGGAGTCAACGCGAGGATTGAGTAGAACTATTACACAATCACATAAGGTGCAAGTGTGTGAAAATTGCACATAAACATGTAAAATCACATAATACTCCCTATTCGTCACATACAGTGACGTAATACCTTATAACTCTCACCACGATCAAACAATCAATATTCCAACCGAGTCACTTCGCGATTCCACCAATCCTAACCGAGTCACACCAGTGGTCATAACCCGGGTATATGCCAAAGCCTACGACCTACTCTCACATGGAACACTCCGTACATATGAGGAGGGATTAGGAGATGGAGGGCTGGAACACTTAATACTGGCATCTCCGATAGAATGTCCCGGCGCAACTCAACCACATCCATTCCACAATATTTCGAGCCCAATACATAATTGAGAAATAATTTCTCATAACACATATTTTATCAAAGCGTAAATAAACATTCCATGTTCATGCATGTACCTTTATAAAAACATAATAACATAAAAACAATTAGCATGATATTAACATGTATAGCAAATAATTTGAGGCATAAAATCATAAAATGTGAACATAGGCAATCACTTGATATTTGGCCATTATTTTGGTAAACCCAAGTTAAAGCCTTGTTTATTAAAATAATCTAAGATCATGTTGCCTAAACTACTTATGAGAAAGGTAATAATTCTACCTTTCAACTATTTTTAGGGATAAAAGAGGGTATATAAAGGGCTATATGAAAGGCTAATAGGTATATATGGATGAAAATAGAAAGGTTTGTGTGTGTGTGTATATATATATATATATATATATATGGGTAGAAGATAGACTATAAAAAGGAAGTGTTTTGGGTGTTAAAAGTAGAGTGGGAGTGGGGGTGTGTTTTTAGGCAGGATTTTGGATGAAAATGGGGTTGGAGTTGGGATCTATTTATAGAAAAGAAAAGAAGAGATAGCTAATATTATAACAAAATAAATAGATAACCATACATTCTATATGGACATTTATATATACACATCACAATATGAGTTACCTAGTGTATATATATATATATATTTATGTATGTGGACATGTAGGTGTAGATGTAGATGTATAATTTACCACTAGTATACATATGTGGAGGTGTGTGCGTGTGTAGATATATAAATCACCACTAATATATGTATGGATGTGTGTGTATATGTAGATATAGAAATCACCACTAATATATGTATGGATGTGTGTGTGTATATGTAGATATATAATTTACCACTAATATATATATGGTTGTGTGTGTGTATATGTAGATATATAATTTACCACTAATATATGTATTAGATGAGATATTCTTGCAAAACAATTATAAAATATACTAAAAATCTAGATTTTATATTTATCATTTAATTAAAATTCGAAAATTAGGTTTATAAATAATTAAAATTCGAAAATTATACATATAAAATTAGAAAATATATTGTTGTATTTATAAAATTCAAAAATTGTATAATTTATTTAGAAAATTCGAAAATAAAATAAATACAGGTTTAAAATATTTATTTAAATAAAAAATTCCAAAAATAATAATCACAATTCAAAATTAATACTTTAAGGTCTAAATTATGAAGTAAGTTTAAAGAATAAAATTCCAAAATCATAAAAATTTTAGGAATTAAAAGATTTTATATCAAATATTTTGCATGTTTCAAATGCTAAGAAAATAAATGCAGGAAGACTCTCATTTTATACAATGCATGTAGTGTAATGCACAATTATTCACAAAAAAATCACATATATTCACACAATAATTGTCACATAATGGAAATAAATCCTAAGTAAAATATTAATAATAACAATAGAAGTTAATGGGTCATCGCAAAAGAGACTAAAAAAGATCAAAGATAGTTATTAGGCCCCCTACGTGCTTTATTAATAGTATAAATAGAGAATAAATATGTGAGTGTGTAGTCAATACATACTTTATTGTTTAATACATTAAAAAAAATCAAAAAATATCAAATGAAAATCATGTGATTCTCTTCAAAATTTAACATACTGAATTGAACAAAATCCCCAATTTTCATACATATGCAAAACTCTGATCAAAGCAAATATCCTTTTTTTCTCAGTGAAAATGGCTCCAAAAATGTTAAGTATATAGACAAAGGTTTTGAGTCAACCAGATTACTACAAAATACTCCTGAGGAATGACATGCTAGTGACTTGCACACTGACAATATGGTAATTCCTCAAAAAATAAAATTTGTGTGTTTCTTTTTATTTTTTGGTTTTGTAATGGTTGATTTGGTTGGGTCTAGTGAGTATATAATTGTATATTATTTGGTTTTGTTGGTTCGTGGTTGGTGTTGGTTTTTTAATGTTAGTTTGTTTTCATTTTGGAATACATATCTAATCTTTGTGGTTCCATATTTTTATTTTTCTTTTTGTGGCCCATGCCCTAACGTTGGTTTTTATTTTTGGGTCTTTTTTTTGTGTAGATAAAAAAAAGGCACTTTTTTTACTGTTTGAACGCACCATGGGGGTGAATTGGCAAAGGAAGGTCGATGTCAGTATCTTAGAGGAAGAGTAAGTGCATTTGACTATGTGGATTTAAAGGCGTTTTGTAATGATTATATGGATAAAATGTGTGAGTCGTGTGCTTCTTTTTTGGCGTAATTCCGAAACCTCTTAGGTTCGTCTATTGATTGCGATACTCATTATATAGTACCTTTGGGAGGCTAGAAATGCCCATAAATTTGATAATAGAAAGGTGCTTGCTAGCACTGTTGTATGCTTGGTTTGGAGACATATTTAATCTCTGTAGCTGGCAAGGAGATGAACATATTGCCCCTTTCTTTAGTGTTTCCTTAATGTTCAAACGTGTAAGGGAAGTTCAGGCTGTAAGGTGGACGAAACCGGATGCAAGCTGGATAAAGATAAATAACGATGGTGCTTCGCGGGCTGGAGTTGTGGCTGGGACAGGGGGATTCCTAGGATCATGAGGGGTTGGCAATTTTTGCTTTTCACTCATTCATTGGAATAGGGACCAACGTTTGGGCCAAATTACAGGCGGTATTAGAGGCTTCTAGGATTGCTAATGATTACGGATATGCACGTATTTGGTTTGAGATGGATGCCCAAGTGCTAGCTTTAGTCCTTGTCGGGAAGTAGCGGTGTCCATGGCTATTACTACAAACGCTTTCTCATAATTGGACCTTGCTCTCTCATATGTAGGTAAAATTTACACATGCATATCGAGAAGCAAATCAAATTGCGGATCATTTAGCCAATGTCGCTTGTGACACGAAATCGAGCTGAGTTTTGCAGTCACACCTTTTCGAACAACGGCTTCAGGTGCTTATTCGGACGAAATGGATGGAGATCTCAAATTTTTGACATAGAGAAAAGCTAGGGAGTTGATAGATTTGTGCTTTGAACGATATGGAACTATGTTTAGCTTGATAGGTTTTTGGTTGCTTACACGCGATGTTATTTGCTAGATAGGACTAGGATGATTGTATTTTTATGGTTGCAAATGCTTATGTAATCCTTTTTGATATTTAATAAGGGGGGACCCCACGAAAACCCCACGGTAGACATTGGCCAGTTTAATTAACAAAAATGGATAAAATGTGTTAGGAATTAGGATATATAGGACTAATGAAGTATTATAGAAAGGTAAAAAATAAGTTTAGGGAACATGCTTAGCTTACTGATATTATTTGAACAGTTGATACTTTGCTTGTCGGTAGATAGGTGAAACTTTATTTAGTGGCAAAAAAAGACCCTAAAATTGAACATCAAACTCAAATAGGCTCACGAAACCCTATTGTTGAACTTGACACCCGAAGTGCACCACCTCGAACTTATCAACTTGACACTGATGTTTAGTCTCCCATACCATCTAATTTTGAACCAACATTGAAGATTAATGAAAATGATGATGAAGATGTTAATGGCAATGCTAATAAAAATGACATTGAAAATGATAATGCCTTTGAGAATTAGGATGAGGCTTTTAAAAATGTTGATAGTTATGGGAGTGAAACTAATTTGGGTGATGCAGAGGGTCGTCAAATAGGTAGTTTGGATGGTGAGTTGGGGGATGATGATGTACTTGGTACTGACATTGGTGATGAGTTTAGTGCAGGGCTTCGGAAAGTGATTATGAGATGGATTGTCATAATGATGCAAAAGATGAAGATGAAATACAGGGTAGTGGGGAGGTTGCATTAGGAGGTGCAAAAGGTGTAAATAAAAATATCAATAATCGTGTGATTTAATATACGTAAATAACATATAATATCATACCGAAATGTAGGATCTTTCACAAGGATGTTTCACTGATTGAATCTGCCTACTTTCACACCATTTTTGGTCTGAGAATACTCACTAACGAAGCATCCTTTTGATCACAACTTAAGTGCAAAACTAAGTGTAATTTTATGTGTGATTTTGCAATAACCAACGCTCAAAACCTCTCCTTCTCTTCTGCATGTTTTTAACAACCCCTTTTCCACCCACTTTTAATCCCAATTTCTACAGGTTATTTTAGTGGGAGTTATGGGGGTGGTTTTTATTTTCAAATGAAAAATCGTTTGCCCCAAAATAATGTGCATACCCATTTTGTAAATGGGTCTTGATTAGGGTTAGGGTCACCCCCATGGGCGACCTATTTAATTTTGCTAACATTTCCCACTTGTGCATGGGGCTGATTTTATGTAAGAGTTTATTGCAATACACAATACACTTTTGAAATTTTCATACCTGCAAATAAATCGTGTGATTAGCAAACGTGTAAGGTAGCTATAAGTAACATATACCGGTTAAGGATAAACTGCAGCTCATTCAAAATAAGATGAGGATATTCTTGACTCGCTCTATCGTAAAATTCTTTTAGACTTCACCAGTCAATGCACCTCTTTGTCCCTTTAATTTTCTAAGCGCACACTTGACCATTAATTCAACGTATTCACAATTATGTCACACTTGACATAATTGGCTAGCTGGTGAATATGCTTAAGAGACAGCCAAAGACAATCTTCCTTTTGAAATAGTAACTCCTAATTATTACTTTTAGCTGCTTTCCTAGACATGCACCGCATTACCGAATCTCTCATGGATATTAGTGACATGTTAAAGTAGCAACACTAAAGTATAACCTTGAGGTATGTCATAAGGCTATAAGATTAGATTTTTAACCAAATCTCTGGGTCTCACACTATGAGAAAGAAGGGATATATTCTTTCATAACCCTTATGGTCATATAGCACGTGGGTATGAAATACATGCTACGAGGCTCTTGACTTCTAATTAGAAGTGTATGTCATTTACTTTTACATACTGCATCGTACAAATCCGAGCTTAAGCGTACATCGACATTTAACTCTGAGTTTTCTTCCCAGTGTGTCCTCAACAACTCTTAAGTCACTAAAGTAAAAACTCAAGTCGGGCCTCATTAACAAGTTTTATTGGATTGTGGGAATCCATTGATTACTAAAACCCAAAAAGTAATCTCATCTCTGCACAGTTCTCAAATGTCCAAGGCGATTGCTTATGAGAGAACCAATCTCAACTTGTCTGACATATTTTATGCAATTAACAAAAAACGCGTGTATAACTCAAAATGGAATATGCATTTATCATCCATAAGTTCATAAATACAATAAAATACATCATATTCTATGCAGTCCTAATGTTCTAACATGACCCATAAATACATCTCTAGGTATTGGCTTAGTCAGAGGGTCAGCTATCATCGCATGCGTAGATATGCATTTGAGTATCACCTCTTTCTTTTCGATAGCGTCTCGCACAAAATTATATTTTGTGTCCATATATCTAGTTTGTCTATAATATTTGGGATCTCTCGGATAAGCAGTGGCTGCTTGACTATGACAATAAATAGTCATAGTTCCACTTGATTGTTTGCTACTCCCAAATGATTAAAGAACCTTTTTAACCAAACAACTTCTTGCACTACAGATGCACATGCTATGAATTCCGCTTCCATTATGGATAAGGCTACACATGTTTGTTTCTTGCTACTCCAAGATATGGTGCTATCATTAAGCAAGAAAGCATATACGGAGGTCGACTTACGTTCATCTAAGTCACCTATCCAATTAGCGCCTATATATCCTCTCAACCACCAATTCTTTTCTTGCTAACACAACGAGTACTCTGCAGTACCTTTTAGGTATCTGAAAGTCCTTTTAATAGCTTTCAAGTGTCTTCATCCTCGATTAGATTGCTACCTACTAACTAGACCCACAATATAGCATATATCTAGCCGAGTGGACATCATTGCATACATTAAACTCCTAATGGCACTAGCATATGGTACTCTGGACATTTCATCTACTTCTTGTGGAGTCCTTGGGCACATATCCTAACTTAAAGCTTTGCCTTTAGCCACTGGAGTATCGATGGGCTTGCAATTTTCCATTCTAAATCGTTCTAAAACTCTTTGAATGTAAGGTTCTTGAGAGAGACCAAGTAATTTTCTAGAATGATCTCTAAGGATTTTAATGCCCAATATGTAGTCCGCTTCACCTATATCCTTCATTTCAAAAGTGGAGGATAACCATTTCTTGATGCCAAAAAGTTACTTCTTACTATTTGAAGCCAACAAAATGTCATCGACATAAAGTGACAGAATTATGAAGTTTCCATTGGACTATTTTACATAAACACAGTGGTCTTCGTCAATCATGATGAAATTATACGAGATCATAGCTTGGTGGAATCTCAAGTACCACTGTTTAGAAGACTGTTTGAGACTATAAATTGATTTTTTCAATTTACAAACTTTATCTTCGTATCCTTAAATAACAAAACTGACTGGTTGCAATATATAGATTTCTTCTTCAAGTTCTCCATTGAGAAATGTAGTCTTAACAACATCCATTTGGTGTAATTCTAAATCCATATTAGCTACTATAGCTAAAAGAAGGCTAACAGAGGCAACTCTCACTGCAATCGAAAAGGTTTCTTCATAGTTAATACCCTCCTGTTGGGTATAACCTTTTGCTACTAAGCGAGCTTTATACCTTTCAATGCTTCCATCAGCTTTGTACTTAATTTTGAGAACTCATTTGTTCCCTATAGATTTTCTACCTTGCGTAATGTCAACCAATTCCCACACCTGGTTTGACTTCATTGACTCAATCTCTTCTTCTATTGCATTTTTTCACTTATATCTTGCAGGACAGGAAAGAGTTTCATTAACAGTTTTGGGCTCATCAGTATCTTCTGGGAAAGTTATAAATGCATGCTTTTCAGACACATGTTTGTTCTCATAATGAGTTATTAAAACATGGCCCTCAATCTCAAAATGCCATTTGGGTACAATTTTCCTACTAGGTTTATGAATTTGAGGTTCAAAAGGATCATTGTTTCTCCTACTTGGATCAGGTGGTAACGAATTAATTTTCATTTCCAATGATCCACTCTGCACATTTCCGACTTCTAAATCCATTAATTCATAGAGAGGTTCAATTTCTTTTATGTCACCTCGACTAGGAAAATCTTTTTCCAAAAAATTTGCATTTCTTGATTCAATCTCAGTCACACTTCCATCATTGTGCTCTCCTATGAACACATAACCCTTACGTTGATCCAAGTACCTAATGAACATAAATTTCTTTCCTCGAGGACCTAGTTTTCCATACTGACTAGAAATATTGTGGATATAGGCTGCACATCCCCAAGTTCTAAGGATATCAAGGTTGGGTTTTCTCCCCGTCCAAAGTTTATAAGGAGTGGAAGGTACTGACTTATAAGTTAGTTTATTCAAAATATATAACCTAGTTAACAGAGCGTCCCCCCCAGAAGGAGATAGGTAAGTTAGCTTGCCCCATCATAGACCTTGTCATATCCAACAACGTTCTTTTCGTCCTTTCAGCAACACCATTTTGTTATAAAGTATAAGGAATAGTCAGTTGTTGAATTATCCCATTTTCATTACCTAAATCTTTAAATTGATCAGATAAATATTCACGACCTCGATCGGTCCTCAAAGTTTTGATCCTTTTATCCATTTGATTGTCAACCTCATTCATATAGAGTCTGAAGTAATCCAATTCTTCTAAATTGTGAGATATCAAATAGACATGACCAAAGCGTGAAAAGTCGTCTATAAATGTAACAAATTAGGTAGCCCCATGAGGAGCTCTAACACTTATAGGCTCGCAAACATCAGAATGAATTAAATGCAATGGGTGTTCAACTCTTGTAGCCTTTTT
Organism: Petrea volubilis; assembly: GCA_026212405.1. Taxonomy (NCBI): domain Eukaryota; kingdom Viridiplantae; phylum Streptophyta; class Magnoliopsida; order Lamiales; family Verbenaceae; genus Petrea; species Petrea volubilis. The sequence goes on from CM047879.1 coordinate 3,521,694, forward strand.
GAATGATTTTCATGTCATTTTTCTAGTGAGGCAACTTTCACAAGTGAATAAATCAACCTTAGATAAAGGACCCAATAGGCCTTCTTTTGCTAGTCGATTCATTCTATCTTTCCCTATATGGCCTAATCTAGCATGCCAAACATCCGTGTCAACATTTGCATAACTAAAAGAGCAAACATTAATGAAACACACCTATCAATGTAATAATTAAAAATGTGTTTATCACATAGCAACACGATAAAATCATCCATAATTTGTCCACTACCATAATACCTACTACCGTAATAAAGTTTAACAGTATCACCAGAAAAGTTCAAAGTAAATCCTACTCTAAGAAGAACAACCACAAACACTAGATTTCACCGGATTTCCAATGCAAATAGGACATCATGCAGAATGAGCATTCGGCTACCTCGCAACTCTATCTTGCAAGTACTAATGCCTTTGACTGCCACTCTTGTGTTGTTTCCTACATATATCCATCTTGAAACATCAGAACTCGACGGAAATCTACGAAGCTCTCTCGATCTCTAGTTACATAGTTGGTAGCCCCTGTATCTACAATCCACACAGGATAAGATTTAGTAAGTAAGGCAATACTAGAGACATAAGAATAACATGATAGAGCACATGAATGTGCTACCATGTCCTTTGGAGGCTCAGGACACTTACGAGCAAAGTGGCCCAATTTGTCATAGTTAAAGTACTTCATCTTGCTCTTATCTCTCTTCTTCTTCTTCCCAAACCGCTTCTTCTTAGATTTATTGTTGCTACTGTGGTTAAGTTAGTTGTTTTTCTTAGGCCTAATAGAAGGTTTCTACCCTTTGTTGTCCTTCATAAAGTTCCACTTTCTCTTTTATCCAACAGACTTCTTGGAACTAGACACGATAACAAAAGCACTCACCATGGACTTAGTAGTACTTACTTGCTCATCCTCAAGCTTCACATGGTGAGCAACATCAATGAAAGTCTTGATGCTATTGTTGTGAGTAAGATTGACTTTCAGATGCTCCTACTTATCGGGAAAAGATCGAATCAAGGCTTGAACTTGCTGCTTATCAAAGAGACCATTACCAGCTGACTTCAGCTCTCTTATCATGTTTGACATCGTCTTCAGATGCTGCTTGATGCTGGGATCAGGCAACTTCTTATAGGTGTCAAACTTGATAGTCAATTGCCTCAGCCAAGTGATTGATGTACCTGTGTATTTCTCTCTCAAGTGCACCCAAATGTCATGAGCTGTGTTATGCTGCTCGCACTCGGGGATCATGTCATCAACTATAGAGCTCACTAGGATGGCTCGAGCAGTGGAATTTTTCTTTTTCCATGCCTGGTAAATCTCTTGGTCCTTTCTTTATTGAGCACTATTGCCCATACCAGGGTCTTGCGTGACATGGTTGATGCCATCCAAAGCATCCTACTCACCGAGCACATACCAAATCTTATGACGACAAGTGTCATAATTGTCACCATTCAATTTCTCGCCCTTGTTTAGGTCAGCAATGATCGATTTCAATGCCATAGTATAGTTATTATTAAAAGGTGAAAATATGATTAATAACAATTACACACTTATGATTTTGTATTACGACTATTAACATTTAAGAAAATTCAAAACCAAGCCCAGATTCGAAAAAAAGAACAAGGTTCTCAATCATCATCTAAACAAGTTGTCCTATTGTTGCAAACTTAATTTCAAAATACGAAATCTTAAGTTCTAAGGTTATTTCCTTAACCAAAGAACTCCCACTCAGATGAAGCATCAAATGCAACAAAAATATGCATAAAGACATGATTTGCATAACGATAACATGTATATAAACCGTCATTATCATCCAAAAGATAAACGTATATGTCTTCCCAAAAAAAATATAGCAAACTAGTAAATATAGATAACTACTAGTAATAACAAAGTCTATCTACTCTTTCCCTTTATAACTTCTACTCATAGCAGTGTCCTTGTGCACTTGAACATTACAAGCCATATTGACAATTGTTGTGCTCTATCGATCATTAAGTACGTATAGCGGTTAGGTTCATTCTTTTTTTGAGGCCTTATTAGGATTCTCAAGTCACGTGTATTAGAGTTCATGCGACGAAACATCATTAACATCGCTTGTCTTTTTGTTTCAATTTGCCACTTCTTCAGCATCTCCTCTTTTACTTTAGGAAGAGGACCTTCCTCCTCCTTTTGGTTTCCTCTGCTACTCTCTCATAAATCCACCAAAAATGGAAGTCTAAAACGCTTTTTGAGAGAAAAGGTCCAAGTGAGCATCATTGATTCATGATCAACAAAAATATATTGATGACCTAAACGTTTGAGCTCGTCCAAGAGCTTGTCCATGTTGGCAAAATGTTGATTAAGAGTTTATGTCTTTTTCATTTCATGGTAAAGAAACATTGTAAACCTTTGAGATCGCATAAGAGCTAGGTTGTCATTCTGAACAACCTGGATTATTTGTACTATGCTTACTCTTTCCATGCCTAAAAGAAAGGAAATTTCAAGCCACAATTAATATTGTTGAATTTTCATACACATAATACAATTCACGCTCGAACCAAATACAATTACAAGAGAAAACATATTTTCTCGAGTGCAATTAAGAGCAAGTATTCTCAAAAAAGTGCATAAAATCTAACAAAATTTAGCCAACCCCATGTGAAATTATTTTGTAAAATTTTTTACCGAATTTCAGAATTTTTCTCCAAGGAAAACCATTTTTCTTGATTTTTCAGTATGAAAAATGGCAAAATTATGAAAAATATTTCAAAATTCTGAAAAATCAATTTTAAAATTTCAAAAAATAAGAAATAATTTTTTGATTGTGTAGAAATTTTTCGGGCCAAAAACAACCACCAAAGTAGTCGGCATGCTCCCATACTAGGTTTTGGTGTGATGTAGTGCCACGGTGGCGACCACATAATCGCCACACAGGCGGAAGCATCCATGTGTTACCCGACATGTGGCTGTGATGTGGCATTGATCATGTCAGCATAAATGGCCCATATTGACGATGTGGTGTCCAGGTGGCGCTGATGTGGCAGCCACATGACGGTGACGTGGCGTAGTGTCGTGTTAGCGGATGGTGGCCCTGTATGTGATGTGTCTCACACATTGCACTGATGTGGCACCACGTGTTGATGATGTGCCAGCGACATGGCACATGGTATTGGTTTCACAGTCATTGCCATGTCATCCACTTGGCTTGGTTGGCACCCTTCGATTGGTCCACATTGCGTGACATGGATCGGTTGCCCTAGGGGAGACTCACTCTCCTACAATGGCGTGTTTAACTCACGCGCCTCCTTGTAGGGCTTTTTTGGGCTCGGGTTTTTGGCTTTCCTATATTTTTAGGCATGCTAAGCTCAAATATGTGATCAAATCCTAATTGGGAGGCCAGTATCTTGGTGTTTGAATGAACAAAAAGCCATACCGCAAGTGGGGAAGAAGAAACAGACACAGTTCATATTCTTCTTGTTGTGCATGATTTTTATACATCTTCAAATACTCGATCAATACTTCAAAAAATCATGTAAAATCGAATTCTCATCTATTTTCAATGAACTTTATATCACATTGAAGCATTTTTTATGGTCTTTCTAATCATATAGGTTTCATCATGAAATATTTGGCCTAAGATTCCCAAAATGTTTTGGAAGAAACAAACATCTTTACGAAGAATAAATTATTTCTTCCATCATGCATAACCAAAAGCCACAAAAAATTTCAGATGCAATCAACATCATATAAGCATGCTTCGATAAAAATTTGAGATCATATAATGCGCTATTCAGTAGTTTGGCATTTTTATTCATGCAAGAAAATAATCACTATTTCAGGCATGTATGGTCATAAAAAAAGGGCATGTAGATTTAATTGAACACATAAATAATATTAGGAATACATCCAACCTGGCTCTGATACCATTGTAAATAAAAATATCAATAATCATGCGTTTTAATATATGTGAATAATATATAATATCGTACCGAATCATAGGATCCGTTACTAGGATTTTCATTGATTGAATCCACCTGCTTTTACGTCCTTTTTGGGCTAAGAATATTCACTAACAAAGCACCCTTTGGATCACAACTTTAGTGCAAAACTAAATGTAATTTCATGTGTGATTTTGCAATAACCAAAACTCAAAACCTCTCCTTCTCTTTTGCACGACTTTAACAGTCCCTTTTCCGCCCACTTTTAATCCCACTTTTTGCACGTTATTTTAGTGAGAGTTATAAGGGTGGTTTTTATTTTCAAATAAAAAACTACGCCCCGCAAAATAATGTACATACCCATTTTGTAAATGGATCTTGATTAGGGTTAGGGTTAGCCACATGAGAGACCCATTTAATTTTTCCAACAAAAGGTGATGATCAGGGGTTAGATAGTGAGAGTGAAAGGCTAGAGTCTAAGAATGAGGATGAGGATGAGCCTTTAGTTTATAATAAAGAAGATTTTGATGGTGCTTTAGAGTATGATGAGACCAATTTTTTGCAAAATTCTATATGTAAATACATATCCTTATTAGCTAGTATTATTTATTTTATTTTTTTTTGAAATGCATATGTTTATCTAGTATCAATACTATCTTTTAACTATTGTTACTTATCCTATCTTTTTATTATTTATAATATATTTATTAATTGGTATACATATGTTTATAAAGTATCAATCTTTTAATTGTTGTTACTTATACTATCTTTTAATTATTTATAATATATTTATTGGTATACATATGTTTATATAGTGTGTGTGTGTATATAACACATATGTTTATATAGTACCAATACTATCGTTTAACTATTGTTACTTATAGTATCTTTTAATTATTTATAATATATTTATTGGTATACATATGTTTATATATTATCAATACTATCTTTTATCTATTATTACCTATACTATCTTTTAATTATTTATAATATATTTATTGGTATTATTATTCAACTTCTGATTCTAATGATAAATATCAAGGCTGTTGTTCAAATTGTCAAGAGGACAATAATTGTTCAAAACAAGATGATAGTGATGAATTTTATCAAATTATTTCTCAATTCAAAGATTTTGAAATTAAAATGTTGAGTCAAAATCATCTATTGGATTTAATCAAATATTCTAAAGACCCAAAAATAGAAAGTTTTATTTTGGAAAATATTACTGATAGTAATCAAAAGAAGTTTGAAAAACTAGTTTATAAAAATACAGAACCTTATACTATCCTTGAGGTTCAAAAACTTTTAAACCAAAGACAACAGGTTGAAACACCTACAACCATTTCTGGTTTAATGAAAGAAGTTGATAATTTAAAGAATGAAATTATTTGTTTAAAACTGAAAATTATTCTTTTCAAAAAAGAATTTCTCAATTAGAAATTAACTCTAAAGGAAAAGAAAAAAATGGATAGTTCTCATTTTGAGAATATTCAATTTTCAGAAAATGAAAATTTCTTATCAACCCTTGAAATGGTTACTTCACAAATATGGTATATTAAAATTACCCTTTTAATTGATAATAATTTTGTCAAGGATTTGATTGCACTTGTTGATAGTAGTGCAGATTTGAATTGTATTCAAGAAAGAATAATTCCTACTAGGTATTTTCATAAAACTACTCATACTTTGAGTTCTACTAATGGTCAAAAGATGCAGATAAACAATTAAAGCGTTGGGTAGTTTATAATTGAACCTTTTACAAGAATTCTTAATGAAATTAAAGATTTAATTCTTGCAAAAGACAAACAATTAAATTTTCTTAAAAATGAAATAAACATATTGAATTTGGAGGAAAAACTTGAAAATCCTAAACTTCAAGAAAAAATTAATATGTTAACAAATGAATTTTCGTTACAAATACGTAATGATCACCCTAATGCTTTTTGAAATCATAAAAGGCATATTGTGTCTCTTCCTTTGTAAGAAGATTTTGATGAAAAGAAAATTCCTACTAAGGCTAGACCTTGTCATATGAGTTTTGAATATTTAGAATTATGTAAAAAGGAAATAACTTATTTAATGGAAACAAAGTTAATAAGACATTCAAAACCACCCTGGTCATGTACAAGATTTTATGTTAGTAAACATGTTGAACAGGAAGATGGTGTTCCTAGGTTAGTAATAAATTACAAACCTTTAAATAAAGTTTTAAAATGGATTAGGTATCCAATGCCTAATAAAAAAAGATTTCCTAGACATATTATATAATGCTAACATATTTTCAAAATTTGATTTAAAATCTAGATATTGGCAAATCCAAATTGAGGAAAAAGATAGGTACACAACTGCTTTTAATGTACCTATCGGGCAATTTGAATGGAATGTTATGCCCTTTGGATTAAAAAATGCCATTTCGGAATTTCAAAATATCATGAATGATATATTCATTACTTATAGTGATTTTATAATTGTTTATCTTGATGATATATTGGTTTTTTCTAAAACCATGGAAATCCATTTTAAACATTTGTATATTTTTCGGAAAATATTAATTCAAAGTGGTTTAGTAATTTCTAGACCAAAGATGTCATTTTTTCCAAACTAAGATAAGATTCTTAGGACATAATATTGAAAAAGGGCAGATTATTCCTTTAAATAGGAGTATTAAATTTGCATCAAAATTTCCTGATATCATAACTGATAAAACTCACACTACTAGAAAAAATGCAATTAGCCACGGACCGATCACGGATTAGCCACGGATTTTTTCCGTGGCTAAAAGTGGCGTGGCTAATCTTAGCCACGGCCTGGCCGTGGCTAATGGCCACGAAATTTTGGCCACGGCCATTAGCGCCGTGGCTAATAGCCACGGTCAAACCGTGGCCAAATTTGGCCACTTTTTTCTGGACATGCCTGGACGTGGCTAAGGGCCATGGCCAGGCCTTGGCCAATCCATGGCTAATAGCCACGGTCTGGCCGTGGCTAATCCGTGGCCACTGGAAAAAAAAAGAAGCTAATTAGACCCAAACCCAAAACCCTACCCGCGCCCCAACCCAAACCCACGCCTAGGCCCGAACCTGAACCCGCGTCCCCAAGCATTTTTTTTTGCGCTCAAGGAGAGTCGAACACGGGACATCAATGTTGTAATTGGAGCATGCAACCGTTGCACCAAAGGAATTCTTTGGTTATTGATTGATTTTTTTTATACTTAAACTATATTTTTACAATATTTTAAACTTAAATTATCTAATTAATTTCATTAGTTTTATCAATTTTTGTAATTTAATTTTAGTAATTTTTATAAATTATTATCCAATTATTTCTTTTAAATTAAAGGTATTTACCTTTGACTTTATCGTTCAATATTCAACTTTTCTTTTTATGACAAATATTTAATAAACTAATATATCAAAAACAAAAATCTATTTATATAATTTATATTTAGATAATAGCAATTGTAATTCGTGATCATTTGCCAATATCTTCATATATGTGTGGTATTATATATTTATGTCAAGTATACATATCATATATATATATGTCAATATATGTATCTATTTTAAATATGTCCAATTATATTTCAATCAATATATATATATATATATATAAATGTCCAAGTATATATATGTATCAATATATATATACATATGTCCAAGTATATATAGATAATTTATATTTAGATAATTAAAATATCAACAAAAATTTATCCGTGGCTAACCACGGATTGGCCGTGGCTAATTATTTTTTTTCATTTTTTTTATTTTTTGCACCACAGATAAAATTTTATATATATATATATATATATTGATACATATATAAATTTATATTTATACATATATTTATATATCCAAGTATATATGTACCAATATATATTTGTGACTAATCCGTGGCTATATTTATATATATATATATCATGTATATATACATATGTTGAAGTATATATATATGAGTATATGTGTATATATATATGTATCAATATATGTGTATATATATGTCCAAGTATATATATCATATATACATATATCAATATACGTATATGTCAATGTGTATCTCATATATATTAATATATTATATGTACATTCTAATCCTCTATATATAGTCTATATGATATAACTATATATCTATATATAACATATCTAATATATGTTATAAATGTAGTGTACGTATATATCGATCTAATATATATATATATATATATATATCTAATCATGTGTACTATATATGATCAATCATCTATATGAAATAAACATATATTAATGTATTACATATCTAATACGTGTTATATATGTACTTATATATCTAATATATACATCTAATTATATATAAATACACATATATATAAGTATATCCAATCTTATACGTATGTAATATATCGAATCATTTATTATATATATCAATATATATAATATACATATATTGCTTAAGAATAACAAAAATTAATTATTAAATAAAATGTTAAAGTGGTGTAGTAGTTTAATGCTCTAACTTCAATTAACAAGTTAAGAGTTCAAACCATATCAGTTGCAAAAAAAAAAAAAAAATTAGCCACGGCTTAAACCGTGGCTAAATTAGCCACAACCTGGCCGTGGCTAATCCGTGGCTGGATCTGGCCGTGGCTAAGCCGTGGCTAATAATTGGCGGCAAAAATCGTGCCAATATTAGCCACGGGAAATCCGTGGCTAATGTTTTAAAAAAAAAATTATGCTACTGTAGTCAAAAATTTTAAAAAATTATGCTAATGTTTTGAAACTGATGCTAGTGATATTGGTTATGGTGGAATTTTAAAACAAAAATTCCCTGTTGATAAAAAAGAATATCTTGTTAGATATTATTCAGGTAAATGGAATAATAGTCAAAACAATTATGCTACTGTAGCTAAAGAAATATTAGCTATTGTAAGATCTGTTTTAAAATTTCAAGTTGATCTTTATAATCAAAGATTTTCTATTTTTACCAACTATCAATCAGCTAAGTTCATGTTTGATAAAGAATTTAAACATGATGTCTTTAAGCAGATGTTTGCTAGGTGACAAGCTCATTTAGCCCCTTTTGATTTTGAGATCTTCTATAAAAAAAGGGAAAGATAATAGTCTCCCTGATTTTCTAACTAGAGAATTTTTGCAGGATGGATCCTCATAGAGTAATGACAATAAACTTCTTTGATAGAAGAGTTTATAACCATCTTTATAGAAGACCATGACATTATATGCAATACCATAGGATTGGTATTCCATGATTAATTCAATGATCGAGACAAGTAAAAAGAATTATTGAGGATATTAATATGTTCTTAATAATGATAGATATTTGGATGAAACTATTCCCTTACAAGATAATGATAGAGATTATCTGGAACTTGATCTTGAATTATGGGAAATTCTGTTAACTCACTTACAGAGACGTATTAATGGGATTATTGCTTAATAAAATGTATTCTTTGCAACGATATGTCTTCCAATCAAAAGTCTCCTCGAAGAGTCATTTATGAATTTGATTTCTTGGAAATGATGGTTTATAGACGCCTTTATCAAATCAAGATAATATTATATATATACCTTGTAAAAAATTGGGTTTTCCTAATCGTTTACTTTGGGAAAAACAAATTAAACAAATGCTTAAGGATATGTCCTATGTCCTTGATAATGATAGATATGTTGATAATTCTCAATCTGTTAGTTTAGAGGATTATTATCATATTTTAGGACATTATGAATTTATTTCTGATTTGTCCAAATTTGCTGAAGAAATTACTAATAGTCTTGTTACATAAATAAAATTTTGTATTTTTCAAAATATGAATGACATGCATCCAATGGATCGTGCAATCTATAATTATAAAAGAGCTTTGTTTCAATCTTTTGTTGGCATACCTAAAATGGTCAGATTGTCAAGAAGAATTGATAGAGAAATTGAACCTCTGGAGTATTTGAAAAATAATGTCCATTATGATGATCATACACTTGGAGAAATTAATAACTTACTCCAATATTATAAGACCTGAATAAAATTATGAAAGCTGACATTAATAAAGTCATTGCTTAATGAAAAAGGAAATGATTCCACGAGGAAGAGGTGGAAGAGGCCCCCCTTATAATTGAGGGAGAGGTAGACATTTGTTATATCAAATGGGTCAACAAAGATTCTATAAGGAGAATATTATCTTGAGCAGTTCAAGCTCATCATATTAGGATAAATCCGATATGGATGAAGAAATGAAAAAAGAATTTATGAAATTCTTAGCACAAAAGAAAGCCAGTGAAACTGGAGCATATAATGAAAATGAAATTCCTTCATATGCAAATATAATTGCTAAACCAAAGCAAGAGGAAACTCTGCCCTTTGAGCAAAATTCTCATAAAGAAATGATATTGGTTCTAAATAATTCAGATATCAAGATGATAAAAGATCTATGGGAATTAAAGAAAAGGAATCTTGATGCAGCATTATATACTGCAGGTACCTATAAATCCCGTACGTTTTATGAAAAAGTTCTTGATCATACAGGGTCTTGGATTTTCAAACCTTTTACCCTTAGGGTACCAAGACTTATGTGAATTTTACAAAGGTGATAATAAAAAAGATCATCACTGTTGAGGAATGGGGTCTCAGCCTTTTTGTGGAAAAAGAATCTTATAATCCACAGGTTAAAGCCATTATTAAATACAATTATTGGGATTATATTGATGCCTTCAAAATGGTATGTTTCTATGAAAACCATAAAAAGAAAAATACTTGGTGGTTTAAAGTCTGTCCTGAAGTGTATAAAAATAGTACTCCTAATTGTATAAAGATTCTTCTTGAATTGTATAAAGACCTTTATACTCAATGGGTTAGTATTGCACCCAGACTCATTGAAGCCATGAATAATTCATGCTGGGTTGAAGCTATTGCTTCCCTTCACTTTTTTATGGAATTTTCCATTCCCTGAATTTGGCATTGCAAACCAAAAATTGGTTACACTCTTCAAAACCTACCCTGTTTAAAATGTATTTTCTTCACTTCTTTTTGGAGAAAAATGATCATGAAAAATAAACAAGGTATTTTGGAAAACCAAGTTACCATTGATTCGATTAAAGAAAGAATCTTTGAGTATCAAAAAGCCATGGATGAAAGAGTCCCATATGGTGATCACTTAGTCTTTCACCATATTTCTCGCCAACTCCGTATGAAAAAAGATGTGGTGTCAAAAGAGGACATAATTAATGCCTATATTGCTGAAATGCAAAAAGATTTGAAAAAGTATTTTGGAGTGGATTTAGACACTGCTTCCATGTCTACTTCATCAAGATCTAAAGAAGGAGAAGTCCTGGCAGGGGGAATCTCAAGATCCCTATGAAGACGAAGCTGATTTTCCAATCAATGACATTATTAAAGAAAAAATCTCAAAATCTGTTGGGAAAAAGCCCATATCATGAAGAACCAGCTTTATCACGACGTTATTGAAACATGACGCGTGGGATGATGCAAGGAATCAAATTATTGGATAATGGCGTAAGCGCTAAAGTCTGAAGGCCATAATTGATGGATATTGTGCAGAATATTGATTGAAGTCACTGTGTAAGATGTTGAAAGCGACATGAACTCATAATGGAGTTACTATGCCCATAATGGAAAGTTATTGTGCATTGTGCTGTTACTGTGTGAAAGGGATGTTGATGGACGATGTTGGCAATAATGGTGTTGAGAACTCAAATCCGTACTTTTCTGTCGTCTATAAAAAGAGGATTTCAGTTGGTTGTAAGGCATCCATCTCCTTACGAATCTTTTTAGCAATTTTCTCTTTTCTTAAGTTCTCTTGTACCATTCCTTCCTTAGTTTTCATTCCTCTCCCAGTTTGTAAATTTAAAGCCATGCATTATATCAATTAAATAAAACTTGTGGTTAGTTTTCTTGTCTTTTCTTTTAGTCCTTTATTTATTTTATGCTTTATCAAGCCTGTAATGTCAGGTTAAGGTGTTAGTGTGTTAAACAATGTCTAAACTAAATTATGAAGATAATATGGAAATGAGAACATAATCTTCTTGTATCCTTTAAGAATGATTTAGCCAAGGTTAAAATGTTTGAGCCAGTCTCGTTTCTAGGGTTATGATGTTTAGATACAGTCTTGGTATCTATGTTAAATAATCCTGCTTTGCCACTCAAGCCATGTGGAAGGCATTTTAGGGCTGTTTTGGGTTGTTTTAACTGGATACCAAAGACAAGTCTAAAGTATTGTGTAAAGCCTTGAGAAATCAATGACAAGTTTGATAGTTTTGTAAAAATTTCCTTTGAAAACCCTTATGGTTGAATTGTTCTTAAAGGTAGCTGGGTCGCTTATGGCATCAGAGCCATGTTGTTGGATTAATTTGGTTAGATATTGTTTAACACACACCTTTTATGCATAAAAGCATGAATATTTTTAGATATGATAAAGATACTGTTAAAAACAGTATGAAACAAGAGGTAGATATACCCCAAGACTCAAATTTATTAAGTAAATGGACAATTCCCAAAGTTGAATCAAAAAAGATATATGAATTAGAAACTTTTGAAAAAATTGGTTGGAAACAAGTAGTTAAAACTACTGAAGAAATGATCTCATTAAATAACAATGAAATGATATTAAAACTCATAAGTGAAAAAGATGTAGAATCACATCGTTACACACATAAATTTCTACATATAGGCTTAGTTCAAATTGCCTTTAAACCTTTAACTTTAGAAGGTTTACCTGAAAATTTTGTAGCCGCCCTAAGAGATGGTATTTAAATTGGACTCAATCATTAATGGGTACGATACAAAGTAGCTTGGCTCATGGTCCTATTTATTTTAATGTTTACCATAATTTGCAGTTATCTTTAATTGACAATAATATATGTGATGCTTTGACATTAAATGTTAAAATGCATGGTTATAATTATGCACCTAGATCTGAAGTAATCTGTATTTGTTATAGAATTATTGTAAACCATTACACACATTAAATCCTTAGTGTAAAATTCAAGAAAAATTGGCAAATGAAACAATTGTCATTGAATCAAATTTTAGTAGATCAAATATCACTACTAGGAGGGCCATTAAATGGGAAGAAATTGAATTTCCTGAAAACTGGATAATGGAAAAAGCTGCACCAGTTTTATCTAATACTCAAACTACTCGTATTGAAATTGAACAAACACCTGAAGGAGATGTTTTGATACAATTTAAAAATAATAGATCTATTTCAATGCCTAGAATTGGGTATGGATCTAGACCAGAATCTAGTAAATCTAGATATTCTTTTATTTCACCAGCTAATTATTTGTTGAAACGCCTTCTAGAGCTTCTACTTCTAGAATTAGAGAATTAAAAAAGGCAGAATAGGAATTAAAAATTCCTTCCAGATTTTCTACTTCAAATATTAAGAATGATCATTTTGATAATATCAAAGTCCATGATGATAATTATGCAAGGGCTTATAATCATACAAATCTAGATGATATAGATCCTACTAAATCTAAAATGGATTTTAAAATATAAAATTGTTTTATGGATAATATGCAAAAACTTGATTTTAGTCCAGGATCCTTGGCAAGGCAAGTGATTAAACATGAATTTAATTTACCTAGATGGGAACCATTTAAAAAATGATTTTTTGAAAATTTCAAATCTGATGAAATAAAAAATTTTCAAAAAGATTTTTATAAATATTGTTCAGAAGAAAATGAAATAGTTCCATTTGTTTCTTGGTTTTGATTAACCTTTGTGGAACAAAATCTTTTGGTTATCGAAAGAGATTTTACACTTTCAAATGGAAATGTGATAAAATCAATTTTTCCTCCTCACACATCTTTTGAAACGATAAAAGATGGAAAAACTCGATCATACAATGCTTTTAGTAAATTAATTGATAGTAAAACATTAGTTATTACTTCACAACATATAAATGATTTGTTAAATCAACAAAATTATACAAATCTCTATTTAATTATATTAGGAACACAATTAACTATAGCTAATACTAGAATTGCTAGTATAATGTCTAAAGTTGAATAATTAAAAGTAAGTCAACCAGATGAAATTGTTGAAGAATTTGTTGATACACCAAGTGTACATCATCCACCTGAAATAAAGGACTTTAAATTAAAATCTATGACAAAGTTTGAAAAAAATTCTTGATCAAAAATTCAATTCCTTAAATTTGAGCACTCTTGAATTTGAATACTAGATTTTCTAAAAACCATGATTATAAACAGGTTATTCAAGATGAAATTAACAAACTAGGAAAATATTCTAGTCAATATGTTTATAAACCTAATCAGAGATTATTTTATTATCCGAGGTCCACACCTCAAGATGTTTTATATGAGGAACAAGAATTTGCTTCTAATACGAGTTATAGTGGTAACAAATTTATGAATGGAATACTGATGGATTTGCAGAAAGGCAAATTTACAATACGATGCATAGAATGCTTATGTATAGTACCATTTGTAAAACTAATGGTAATAGTGATAAATCTATTGCACAAATGATAATAGCAGGCTTTACAGGTCAATTAAAAGGCTGGTGGGATAATTACCTAAATCAAGAAATCAGAGATAAAATTCTCAACATAGTAAAAGTTGAAAATGAACAAACTATTGAAAATGTTGTTTACACATTAGTTGTAAACATTATAGAATATTTTACTGGCAGATAGTCAGATAACAATGATAATATTCGGACACTTCTTCAAAGCCTAAGATGTTCTACACTTACATTTTTTAGATGGTACAAAGATGTGTTTTTGAGTAGAGTCATGCAACTCCCTAAGAGTAATTCTTCTTGTTGGAAATCCAAATTTATAGATGGATTGCCTCCTCTTTTTGCAGAAAGAGTAAGAAATACTCTTAGGAAAGGAAAATTAAATATTGTATATGAAGATTATACATATGGCAAACTTATTGGAACTTGTGTCCAAGAAGGTTTGTCTTTATGTAATGAAATTAAATTAAATCAACAAATTAAAAAACATCACCTTAATGAAAAAAAGGCAATTAGGTGAATTTTATGGTCAATTTGGTATGAATTTACCAACACCTAAACCCGTTAAATATCATAAAGATAAAAAAGGAAATTTGAAACCTTTTAAAAAGAAGAAAAAATATTCTGAAAATTATAAGAAAAAGCATTTTAAAAAAGGTAGTAAAAGAAAATCTGAATGGAAAGCGAATAAGAAGAAATTTAAACCATCAAATGCTTGTTTTAAATGTTGCAAGGTTGGGCATTATTATAAAAATTGTAAAACAAAGTAAAAGATTAATAAATTAAATATTGAAAATGAGTTAAAAGAAACTTTGTCAAAACTTTTACTAAATTCAGATGCTGAAAATATTTCAGAAAGTGAAAGTGAAAGTGAAAGTATTTCTTCTAAAAGTTCTGATAACATGAAAGTTCTTGAAAATGAAAATTATTATTCAAGTTCTGATTCTAATGGTAAAAATCAAGGTTGTTGTGCAAATTGTATACATATGTTTATATAGTATATATATGTGTGTGTTTATATAGTATCAATACTATCTTTTATCTATTGTTACTTATACTATCTTTTAATTATTTATAATATATTTATTGGTGTACATTTGTTTATATAGTGTATATATGTTTATATAGTATCATACTATCTTTTATCTATTGTTACTTATACTATCTTTAAATTATTTATAATATATTTATTGATATACATATGGTTATACAGTATATATATATATATGTAATATGTTTATATAGTTTATATATATAATACATATGTTTATATAGTACCAATACTATCTTTAAACTATTGTTACTTATACTATCTTTTAATTATTTATAATATATTTATTGGTATACATATTTTTATATAGTATCAATACTATCTTTTAATTATTTATAATATATTTGTTGGTATACATATGTTTATATAGTATATATATGTTTATATAGTATCATACTAGCTTGTAACTAGTGTTACTTATACTATCTTTTAATTATTTATAATATATTAATTGGTATACATATGTTTATATAGTATATATATAATACATATGTTTATATAGTACCAATACTATCTTTTAACGATTATTACTAATAATATCTTTTAATTATTTATAATATATTTATTGGTATACCTATGTTTATATATATAGTGTGTGTGTGTATATATATATGTTAACAAGATTAGAATATGCAAATACATATACATAAACAAAAGGATTTTGAAATTTTTTTAAAATTGAAAGAAGAAAGTTAAAATAAATTAAAATAAGAACAATCAAATAACTATATAATAAGTATAAGACAAAATAAAATACAATACAATTTTTTGCAATAGTTTGGTGGTGAAGAGTTGGTCAACCAACCTGGGGTAATGAGTTCAAGTCCCCACAACTACAAAAATTTGCCCATTTTGCAAGATACTATTCCAATAGCGGCTGGAGCGGTGGTGGGGTCTAGCGGCTGTGGCAGGGTCTGCGGTGACAGCGGTGGTGATTGGACAAGCGGCGGTCCGGTGGGCCGCCAGCGATGAGGGGTCAACGGTGGTCTTCAGCCGAAATTCCACTGGACAGTCACTCCGGCGGAATAGTCTGGTGAAAATTTCTGCCGGAGTGACTGCTTGGGGGATTCCAGCGAAAAGCCTCATTCCGGGGCCATTTTTTTCAACTGGCATGATTCTGCTGAAATTCCGCTGCATTTAGCATTTTTTCGCCAGAATTTGCCTGTTTTCCTATAGTGAGATACTAAAAAATACAAAGATAAAGTTAAAACCCGAGAGTTATTATCTTTACTATATGTTTGCATGATAAGTGTAAATTATGTGATGTAAGATGTTGCAGTAATATAATAAAATTTTTGAGCACATTACGATGGAAAAATGGTAACAACTAGATCAATAGAAAATATTGGTTGCTCAATTTATATGATCATGTTAGCTTTAATTTACCATTTTATAACGTCAATCTCAATTAAACTCCAATACACATATGTTAATGATTCCAGGAAAATTTAGCATATATAACAACATAAGCACATACTATTTGTGCATCTATGCTATGGTTACAAAAGATAAAGGCCAAAAATTAATAAATTCCTGTATTATCCTCCAAGGCTAGGTCTCAAATCATAATCTTTTATCATAGTTGATGTCAAGAATTAAAATATCAATGTGTAACATATGAGTAGTGTTAAGTGCTAATATGCCAAGAATATTACCAATGTACCATGCAAAGATAACAATATATATATGTGATAGCATGTAGTGGTACATAATTAAGTAATGATTATGAGGAATAATATATTTGATAGCATGTAGCGTTACATAATTAAGTAATGATTATGAGGAATAATATATATGAATAATATGTTATAATTTTGAGCAACTCTATTATATGACCATGTAATGATTATAAACAAACCATACATATGAACTCTATCATAGAAAAATTATGGGACTATAATAACCATGGATTATAATTTATAATTAGTAGTGAAGTATATGTTTTATACAATAAAGTTTATAAGCTAAAAATATTTACCTCAATCGTGCTGATATCATGTTGTAAGTTAATTAAAGCAAGATGTAAGAACAAATATAAGCAAAAAAGATGAAGAGATTATTCTTTGTATTTTCTTGTGTGTTTTAAATGCTCATCAAAAGCCCTATTTATAGGCTTAAGAGTTATACATCTTGTTAATGATATAAATTGCCAACAACTCATATGTTTTGTAACCACCAATTATAAATTGCCAACAACTCATATGATATAAATCGCCAACAACTCATATGTTTGTAGTTGGTTATAAGGACATGGGTAAAATTGTTGATAAATGTTTAACAACTTATATATATGTTATTAGTTAAATGGTCATCCACAAATATTATGTTTATAGCACTACAAACATTATTTTTAATATGTTATAATTGTTAATAAAATGATCACAAAGAAATTAAGATGAGTCGCTATTTTACATATTAAGTCTGACACCACACATTTATTTAGGATAGATCCTATGTTTACTAGAGATAATTACTTAGTAGAGAAAGTTGTGTATCTTACATAATTTAAAAGTTACTGAACTTGTATAAGGATAAATAACCAATGAATATTTTCCAAAAGAAATAAAATAATACAAACACCCATAACAGGAGCATAAAAGATACTCCAATTAGCAAAAGAAATACTTGTAGCTATAATCATATGCGATATGTTGACTTAATCATTGATTGGGAGAAATAAATTGACACATAAAATTTTTCTTTTTTTTTTTTAAATTCGAAATAGGTTTAATTACATTTTTAGTCCTGTAACTTAGGCTCTCTAGTACATTTGGTCCTCTATGTTCGTCTTTTACACATGTAGTCCCATGTGTTTTTAATTTTTGACACATTTGGTCTTGGGATGAAAAATTTAGTCATGAACCCCAACAAATGTGGTCTTGGACTGACAAATATATATAGTCCTTTAGGTTTGTATTTTTGGTCCTCCTTTATTTCTTCGGCCAAATTAATGACTTCTTTAGACCACCTATTACAACACAACTATACGAATTTCAACTCAAGGGACTAAATGTGTAAAAGAAGTGTTGCCAAAAAATCATTAATTTCAACTCATAGGACTAAATATGTCACACCGCCCTTCACTTCTTATTCTCTCTCTTCACCTCTTGACCAGAAATCTTATTCATCTTCATCCTCTAGCCCTAGCTTCCTCTTCTTGCAATCCCTGCACTCCTTTACCATGATAGCAATCAATTCTGCCACTCTCTTTTCGTGTGAGGGTTCTTTCTCCTTAGGTCCAGTTCTTGAGGGCACAATACCTTAAAACTATCTGTGCGACTTGGCGAGCAAAAAAGAACAGCCGCTTCGCCCCATTAGCCATTAATCTGGAAATACTCTCCATAATTGACCTTGGGCGATGCTCTCCAATCTTCACACCGACTTCATGGCTTGGTGCAAATAGGTTGAAACTATTTACATTGATACCTGGAAGCTTGCGGGGATCTATGATCTCATCTATGTCATGAAAACCTACTACCGCCTTGATTTTAGTTTACTCCATGTTGCCCTACCTTTTTAGAGCAAAGTGGACAACAACTTTCGCTTTGCCATTAACCTAATAATTCTGATTCTTCTAGTTCTGAAGGTGATGGCTAGCTTCATGCCGACGGGCTTATTAATTAGCATCAAAGTGAGTTACAAATTTGATGTGTAGTGACTCGTGGTTCAGTCGGCACTATTCCCTTGCCATCCAACTCGGGAACATGAAGCCTCAAAATGCAGAATAAGACTAACTTCTATCAAGTTCAATCATAATAAGTAGTGAAAACTTCAAATATTTATAATCCCAAATAAATATTGTCAGTACATGGTGTTGCTACGATCTTCAACAAAACTTTCAATAAACCCTATTGTATCGTCCAAAATCACCGACCTGAGAACTAGTTTCATCATAATCCATCTCATAAGACATACATGCAAAATGTTACACTTTGCTCAATAAGGTGTTCCAAAAATCTTATAGTATTTGCTTACTTCTTATTATTGTCTTACTTTACTTTTAATACAAATCAACTATAGTCACATAATTATGCAATTCTGATGGTGAGAATGATACATGTACTACATATGGCCCTTGAAAAGTCTTAAACGACCACTTGATTAGACCTTAGTCTTTAATCCCAACTGGGAGGATCCTTAGTGCTACATAACCCTGTAGCGGGCCTAATCTTTAACCATGATTAGGAGGATCGACCAATGTTTAACCCGCCAGTTAGGTGGAACTTGATTCAGAGTTGCCCCATTTTGTAGAGCGATGGCTAGTCAAGTCCTAATCTTTAATCTCAATTAGCAGAATCTTCTCTTAGTGCTAAATAACCCCATAGTGAGCCTAATCTTTAACCCCGATTGGGAGGATCGACCAATGTTTAATCCCCATTGGATGGGGTCTTGGTTGAGATAATCCCAAACCATGTCTTTTCAAAGTATCATACATGTCACGATTATTCTTTAGTTCTCCTACTTAGGATTCTTGCTTGCATGCTTATCCTTACTAGTACACTTGTACTTGCTTGTCTGTATATTTTTGTTCTACACTTGCTCTTATTTACATGCTTATCTTCACTTATATATCAACTTGTCATTTCTTATTGTTGAAAATTGGGTATCAATTCGCATCACCCAAGAGGGCTAACCTGACCCGACCCATGAAACCACCACTCTTGGAGGGAGTGGTTGTTGATTTAAATTCAAATGGGAGGTTGGGGCGAGTTAGAGTTGTATATAAACTCCTCCCCATAGAAAAATGATTAAGATTCATTTCACATAAAAGTGTGGAATAGACTTCCTCTCTCTTTCCTCCCTATGTATCGATATATTCTACAAAAGATTTCCTGTTCAATTAAAAGGAGAGATATGAAATATATTAAAAAAGGCAGTGTCATGGGGATTATCTTACAACACTTAAGAAACACTTAGATTATGGATACAATTTCGCTTCCGTGTGATTGGAGTGTGACTGCGTGAGTTCAACCGGGTAAACAAATCATGTGAAAAGGCACACGTTGTGAACTTAATCTTCATTGGTACCAAAGCCTATGGGTCCTAGTACTAAAGGGGTCCGGTACTATAAATCAGCAGAAAAATTCCGAACCCACGATAGTGGAAGGTACGCTTTTGATTTGTCACCATCTAGCTAAAATTTTGATTGATCCAGGTTTAGTGCATTCTTATATATCATGTAATTTGTTTTCTAGCTTAATGATTTAACTTGAAATTTTATCATACGAGTTAGAAGTAAGTACGCCTATGGGAACTACATGGGAAACCGATTTAATTTATAAGGACTGCGAGTTAGTGATAGGCGGAAAAACAATGAGTGCCGATTTAGTGTTACTACCTATAAATGACTTTGATGTTATATTAGGAATGGATTGGTTAGAATCTCATTATGCCCAAATAGACTGTCGCAATAAGAAAGTGCGGTTATGTAGGCCTAACCAACCCGTAGTCGAGATAATAGGGAATAAACTTTCTCCTTCCAACCAATTATATCCACCATAAAGCCCATCGATTGCTTTGAAAAGGAAATAGGGCCTTCCTAGCATACATATTTAATAACCAGGAGGATAAAAAGAAAATAGAAGACGTCCTGGTAATAAACAAATTTGTAGATGTTTTTCCCGATGATTTCATAATAGAATTGCTACTCGGGACTGCTCCTGTTTCCAAAACCCCTTATAGGATGGCTCTTGCCGAATTAAGGGAACGTAAAGCTCAATTACAAGAATTATTAGACAAAGGATTTATTCGGCCTAGTGCTTCACCGTGGGGAGCCCCTGTCCTTTTCGTCAAAAAGAAAGATGGGACTTTAATGACTTTGTATCAACTATCGGTCCTTAAACCAAGTTACCATTAAGAACAAATACCTATTACTGAATATTAAAGAATTATTCGATCAACTACAAGGAGCTTCCGTGTATTCCATGTTGGACTTAAAATAGGATATTATCAAGTTAGAATTCGATAGGAGGATATATCTAAAACCGCTCTCAATAGTCGGTATGGACATTGTGAATTCGTAGTGATACCCTTCGGCTTAACCAATGTGCTTGCTACATTTATGAACTTAATGAACCGAGTCTTTCAACCTTACTTAGACCTAATTTATCGTGATCTATATAAATGATATTTTGGTATATTCAAAGACTAAAGAGGAACATAAAAGCATTTGAGGATAGTTATGGAGACTTTGAGAGAACGGAAACTTTATGCGAAATTTAGCAAGTGCAACTTTCAGTTAGAGAAAGTATTGTTCCTTAGTCATATTATGTCCAAAGAAGGAGTTTCAGTAGATCCGAAAAAGGTAAAAGTCAATTATAGATTGGAAGCAACCCTCGACTATCATCCGAAGTACGAAGCTTTTTAGGTCTTATCAGGTATTACTGATGATTCATTGAAGGATTTTTAAAAATTGCCCATCCTCTGAACTGGATTAACCCAGTCTAAGGATAAAATTTATTTTGGGACAAACATTGTGTGACCAGTTTTTAGGAATTAAAGAATCAATTAGTTTTTCGCTCCTGTACTAGTTATACCTAGTGGAAATAATGAATTTGAAGTATACACTGATGCTTCAAAGGAAGGATTATGTTGTGTGCTTACACAAATGGATGCGTTGTAGCCTACGCCTCATGAAAGCTGAAAACCTATGAGGAAAATTATCCAACCTATGATCTTGAATTAGATGCTATTGTTTTTGCCCTTCAAAAATGGAGACACTATCTATAGGGACAACTTTCGAGGTATTTACGGAGCATAAGAGTTTAAAATATTTGGTTTCCCAAAAAGAGTTGAATATGAGACAAAGGTGATGGATGGAGATGATAGCTGATTTTAATTTCGATATTCTATACTACCCGAGAAGGATTAATAAAGTAGGAAAGCCACCATTTCTTATTTAGCAATCAAAGAATGGAAGTTGGTGGGAGACATTTCAGATGGAATCCCAAAGAAAGGAAAGTAGGTATTTTATGTTGCACGGTACAAGCTCGGCTTGCATTACTACAGAAAATCAAGGAAGCCCAAGAAATGATGCAAAACTGAAGAAGATAACAAAAGAAGTTAGTAACAAACAACGACAGAGTTCACCATGTCCAATGATGGGATCTTAAGATTTCATGATAGAATATGTATCCTGGATAATGATAATCTCAAAAGGGAAATTTTGGAAGAAAATCACAAGTCTTGATATACAATATATCCAGGTATCAAAAAAATGGACAAAGAACTTAGAAGATAATATTGTTGCAACAATATGAAGAGAGAATTAGCCGACTTTGTGTCCAAATGTTTAACCTGCCAACAAGAAAAAGCCATTCACCAGAAACTCTTTGGCCTTTTGCAACTTTTACCCATCCTCGAGTGGAAATGGGAACACATTACCATGGACTTTGCTATGGGATTACCCCGAACTTTGAAAGGTTATGACGTGATTTGGGTAATTGTGGATAGACTCACTAAGAGTGCCCTATTTCATCGCATTTTCTAAAACTTGTCCTTGGATAAAATGGCGAAAATCTATCAGCAGGAAATAGTCCAATTACATGGTATCCCTGTTAGTATTGTCTCGAATAGAGATCTGCAACTCGTATCTAAGTTCTGGCAAGGATTACAAGGTGCTCTAAACACTAAGTTACACTTTAGCAAGACTTTCCACCGCAAATCATTGGACAATCTAAGAGAACCATCCAAATCCTAGAAGATATACTTTGATCTTGCACCATAGATTTTAGAGGAAGTTGGGATTGCTACCTCTCATTAGTCAAATTCGCTTATAATAAAAGTTATCAATCCACAATTGGTATGGCACCATTTGAAGCACTTTACGGTCGAAAGTGTAGGTCACAAAATTGTTGGGATGAAGTTGGTGAAAGAAAGTTACTAGGTCCAGAGTTGGTACAAGAAACTACATAAGTCATAAAAATAGTTCGCAAGCATATGGCCGCTGCTCAAAGTCTCTGAAAGAGTTACTTGGACAAAAGACGCAAGGATTTGGAATTTGAAGCCGGAAATTTTGTATTTTTGAAAGTATCGCCCAAGAAAGGAGTGTTCAGGTTTGGGAAAAAAGGAAAGCTCACGCCATGATACGTCTGCCCTTTCGAGATACTAGAAAGAATAGGAAAAGTAGCGTATAGATTAGCGTTACCTCTGAGCCTATTCGAGGTTCATAATGTGTTTCACATATCAATGCTAAAGAAGTAGTCACTCGTATCCCTCACATATTGTCGACCACGACTCTCTCAAGATTGATAAAGATATCACTTATGAAGAAGAACCCATTTGTATTCTCGAAGTCAAAGAACGAACCTTGAGAAATCATTCCACTCCCTTAGTAAGAGTTTTGTGGAAATACCACAATCTTGAAGAAACTACATGGAAGAAACTAGAAGATATGACAGACAAATACCCACATCTCTTTGATTAACCAGGTTGAATTTTGGGGACGAAATTCTTCTAAAGAGGGGAGGATGTAAGGACCCGATTTTTTTGTTATGCTTCCTATGTGAGTTAGATATATATATATATATGCTTAAATGTGTATGATTTTCATGTTTATATGCATAGTTTACGTAATGCTAATGTTTCGCTATAAGTGCTTATTGTATTTACAACATGCATAAGTCTTAGGATTATTTTCTTGTCTTATTTAACCATCATACAACCAACAAAATTCAAGAAAATATATGTCTGCATATATAGATATATATACATACACGGTTTTATACATATATATATACCTAGGATTAGGAGATTTTCATATAACTCTTATAAATGTCATTTTCATCAAAATGTGTCATTTTCATAAAATAATTTTGAAAATAATTGTTTAAATTACTAAGTCATAAGACAAGATATATGTATATATATTAAAATTATTTTCATATAGAAATATGTATAGTTTTGAAAAAAATCCTAAATAATGTATCAAATTGTATTTTCTTCCCCTAGGTATTATTTTCTTCCATACTTTGAATAAATATACGATATACAAAAAATAGCCTATATTTTCAAGAAAAAGGGGGGGGGGGGGGATGGACGGTTTTAGTGTATATATATATAAATAAATTAAATACTTGGCAAGTATTAATTCTTATGTCCCAATCTCCTAACAATCAATGGCTAGGTACACTTATATATACTTTTCTAGAATTATACATACATGGATGATCAAAATTAATATAGACTACCACTAAGCATAATTAGACCTCTTACTTAGGTCTTGAGTTAAAAAGTAAAGAATGATTAGAAAATGACTTAAGAAAAGGACTTAATTGTATTATACTCTTATTACTCATTATACAATCTATAAGTAAATACTCTCCTATACAACACAAGAAAACACACACACACAAACACAAGCAACAGGCCACACACACTCTCACATTCACACTCTTGCTTTGTTCATTTCACCTCAAATTTTACCACTATCTCACTCTTGCACCACTTTACAAAAATTAGAAAGAAAAGAAGAAAAACAACCTAGAGAAGGTAGTAATTTCGCTTAAGGCATGAATTAGATTTCCTATAGTATTCATACATTTTTCCCATATTAGGACCTAGGATGTAACTACAAGGTAGTTACTATCCTAGTAATAAGGGATTACATGATAATTTAGCTAGTTGCATATTGTGTGTTTATGGAAGATCATGCTCAAAATTTTAGAATTTCTGCTGGAATTATGATGCTGGATTATGTTTAGTTATGATTTATTCTATGTTAGGGTTTTATTATGTGTTTAGGGTTTTACTTAAGTGTTAGAACCTGAAAATTCAGTTTTGAAGCTGAAAATCCTGTGTTTTTCCAAAGCTGGAAATCCTATTTTCAAAGCTGAAATTCCTGTTTTCCAAAGCTGAAAAAAACATGTTTTACAAAGCTTGGAATTTTCGGTTGAAGAAGCTGGTAATTTTAGAAATTGCATGCTGGAAAGTTTGGTGTTGCAGTCTGAAAATTCGAATTTCTATAAGCTGGAAACTGCATGATCTATGCTGAAATTATGCAAAAACCTGCAGGAAACAGTTGAAATTGTGTTAAGCATGCTGAAATTTGTGTGTATAAAGGCCCAAAGTGATAGGGGTGGATGTAGTTAGGTTCGGCCTGATGGCAACGAGCTTGCCGGTTTTAAAATAGTCTTTGACTCTCCATCGTTGCCTAATCTCGCCTTGCATGGTCGGAGAGTCCATGTATTGAAGTGGATCATAGGATAATTCAGCATATGCCCGGGATATGATCACCGGAGTATTTGGTTGGGATGAGAGTATTGGTTGGAATTGAGTTACGGCACGGCGAGATAAGGTAGCAATCCATCGAGGTGGAAAATGGTAGAAACGTTGTGAAATTTGTGTTTTTGTGTTTTGAAAATTTACATGGTTTTATGTTTGATGAAAGCATGTGAAAATATGAACATTCATATCACACACGCGCACCTTATGTGTTACGTAAAATTGCTACTCAACATTATTGTTGACGTTGTTGTTATCTAATATTTTAGCTGGGTATGAGGACGAGGTTACCAACGAGGAGGATGGAAAGAGACGATTTGAAGCTTTTGGCTAGAGGAAGTCGTAGTCGAGTCCTTGTAGTTCTTATCATGTATTTAGAACTCTTATCATGTATTTTGGTGTTTGCTATGTAATAAGAGTCTTTTATGAAAATTTTCAGCTTTTACAATAAAAGTATTAGTAGCATATTTCCATAACTAGCCAATAGTTTTGGATCGTCATAAAAGCCTTCCATGGGGTCTGAGACAGGAAACACATCTAGCAAGAGTCCTGACCCCTATGGTTGTGGATCAAGGAGTCGCTCCTCCCGAGGATGATGAGTTGAATCCTAATAGGGCCCCTAAGGATGAAGACCCTGGAGGAAACCCATCATCTAGGGAAGATTGCTAAAGTTACTCCTGAGGGAGAGAAAGATACACCGGAAGAGCTTGCTACCCTTGCTAACAACTAATGTAATAGCTGTTAGGTCTATCCCTCCCTAGTGCTAGGAATCTGCCAAGGCCTTTAGGACCTCTTTCAAATATTTTCATATGTTTTTTGGAAGTTTGTTTCAAGGCCCTGTTATGAATGAACAAATTCATGTAAGTGGGTTCATGCATCCTTAAGACATTGTTCATGGCCTTATTTTATGTACACTAAGAGGATAAGAACCTCTAAGTGGTTTTGCACTAATGATATTCTGGAATTGTATGTATTTGTGTGATCATATCGTTAGTCAACCTTACCATTATGATATGCCTTATAAATTCATGATTTTTGCATATTAAGCTAGGACATTCATGCCACCATAAATGTTTTAATGAATTAAGAATCAAATGAGAGAAATTAAAATAGTCAATGAGGGAAAGCTAGCATGTAGTGTATGTGAAAAGGCATATGAATTGGAGAGGTGAAAGGGCCTACAATCGAGGGATAGCGTATGCGTATAAGCATACGATTGAGAGCCAACGTAAAGTGAAAGGGCATATGAATATGAACAAGAGTATCCATAAGGACATGTGATTTGGAATTGGCATATGCAAAAGTGCAGACAACTGGTAATCGGCTCGGCGAAAGGGCCTATGATCGAGTAAGCATATGCATAAGGGCATATGACTGAGAGCCAACGCATTGTAAAAGGGCATGCAACTAAGAACCCACATATGCATGAGGGCGTGTGATCGGGGGCTACCATATTATGAAAGGGCATACAACTGGTAATGTACAAGTTTGTGCTAGTTGGAACTCTAAGACTAAAGGTTATCCATGCATTGTGTAGTTGTATGTCATTGCTATATGCATTGAATCATAAGAATTAGAAAATTCCAATAAGATAAGGGAATGATTATGGGATGTATGGATCCCTTATTGAGCGAAGTGCCGCTCATACCATGAAATACACATTATTTACTTTTACTATATATATATATATATATATTTGGAACATGTGTTTTGATTTCAAATTTTATCTAATTTATCAATATGAAATACATGTTTATCACTTGTTGAAATCGTAAGATGTGTTTATGAATTTCCTTTCATTTTTTGACCCTATGATGTAAGCAATCTGTCTTTTCTACTACTAATATTATTAGAAAGTCATTATCGATTACTCTTTAAGTATAAGACTTTGTTAGATGATTTTGGCCTCGCTAAATATGCATGGCACATGACTTTGTGCCATTAACCAAAGTTTTAAGGGAAAAAAAATGGAAGGGGCTAACAAGTTTCAAAAAATCATTAAGTTCTTGATAAGAGAACTTGAGTTAAGATAAAGAAAAGATAAGGTTTGAATATGGGTCTTAGGAGAACAAATTCAATAGCTGTCACATTACCATGACTAGAAATTTTTGTATACTATGACTATTATGAGTTGGTGCTCAATTTCTCATCTTGATGCATAGGAAATTTTAGATGACCAGAAAATTTGTAGGAGGGAACAATTAAGCATAGGGAAATCATTGGAATCCCATTTTTTGAGGAAGGACTTGCAAACTTTAAGGAGACCCAACCTATAAAAAAGCATTAGGACTCAACTAAATTAAGTAAGTATGTGCCTTAGGAAGAAATAAAACAAATTTTCAATATAGTGTAAAGTAAGGCAAGAAAGACAACTGGTGGAATCTTGTGTGTGAGTGAGCAATTTGCACTTGTAATGTGCTTTAAGTGAGTGAGTGCAATGAGTGTAGGTAGTAGAATGTAAAAAGAGTTCAAATTAGAACATGAGTAAGAGTATGTTTACAAAATGAGAGATGGTAGCCCTTTTATAGAGGTGGCTTTGCACCTAGCTGACCCGAGGAATTCTCAAGGTGGCCTCCTTTGAACCAGGGGGAGGCAGATTTTTGAAAGATTGGTTGAAGGGTGGCTTCCCTAAATCTCTAGGGTAGTTAGGATTTGGAGATAACCATGGGCCTATTTTGTAGGCTTTGGTGGTTGAGAGGATAAGGACCTGAGTCTTTATCTATGTACACTTTGTAATGGATAGGATTTAGACCTAGTCTACCTTTTGGATGAGGAAGACCGAGGTGAGCTTTCTCCAAACTGGGCCAGCTTTGACTGAGCTTGCGACACAGAGGGAATCCTGGGCCTACAAGGATTTTGAGCCCAGCTTTGAGATATTTCATCATGGGCCTTCCTTTATGGATGTTCGTATTACCTAAGTCCAATATGCTGATTTTTGGGGGCATCATCACTCCCTCCACTCTTTTAGTACAACTAAAAGCCTACTGCTGAGAGTAGAGGAACCCTACCCTCGGGGTTGGTTTATCTTGAGGTAATATTTTTTTCATTAAATCTTTTGTTTGACTTTTTATTGATGATCGGGGAGAAGTCTATTGCTTTTGCTTGGAGAGGGTGTTGAGTGGTATCCCTAAGCATGGTCCTACTATGTTGGAGGAATCTAGGTATAAATCCCTGGGTGAGGCCTTAATTTGGGACCCCTAGAAGAAAACCCAAAAGGAAGGAGTATGCCTTTGTTAGGAGGTCATGGTTGGAGGACTCCTGTGCTTGGCTACATGGGGTAGCCATCACTTGGATGAGTGGAGTTAATCCTCCTAAAAAGTTGGGTCACGTGGGTTGACACTGTACCATGTCCCTTCAGCTTTTGGCCACAGTATCCTTGTAATCGTTAGATTGTAGGTTGATCAGCGGTTAGAGCGAGTACATGTGTAAGGACCCGAATTCTCCCGTCTCTTATATATATATATATGTGGCTACACCTAAATGTGTACAATTTACATGTTTCTATATATGAGTGTTCATTATTTTCATACTTTATGGTACATGTTCGTTTAAGTGCAACATGTACACGTGTAGATACATTCTTGTTTTAGTTAATCGCCATACAACTATAAAATTTAAGAAATACATGGACACACACACATATATATATATACACGGCTTATATAAGTATATATAAACTTAGTCTTAATAGATTTCCTTATAACTTTTCTAACTTTTGCAAAAAACCCCCTAAGGTATAGGTAACTTGTATTTTCTACCCCTAGATAGTATTTTCTTCTCTAATATGAATAATTTTACATAATAACAAGGAAATAAACTATGTTTTCAGATCTTTTAAGGGAGGGGGACGAATTTTGAGGGGGTTTTTGGGTGAGAAAATAGAAAATATTAAATACTAGGCTTGTATTGAGTCTTATCCACCAAGCTTGCCAAATATAATGTATAAATACACTTGGCATACACCTTCTAGAGGAATGAATACATGTTTGGCCATGGTTAAAGTAGAGCAACACTTAAGCTACTTAGACCAAATACTTGGCTAGTTAGGGTAATAATTAGAAAAGGACTTAATGCTATTTTAATGCTATGTCTTGTTATTAGTATATATGTAATATTACTTGGAAAATACCAAAAACCACACACACACTCTCTAAAATCCGGCCACACACAGACACACACACTTCATTCCTCTTGTTTTCAATCAAATTTCCTAATATCCTTCAAGTCTTGAAACCCTCTCATCCCTTCAAACACTCTCCCTACTCCAAACCCTACGAAGAAGGAAAGAAAAACATATTAAAGTAGAAATTTGCCTAAGGCATGAGCTAGGGTTAGGTTTTATCAAATTACTAGCATGTTATCTCCCCTATGAGACCTAGGAGATCACCACAAGTTGGTTTCCATCTTCGGTTTAAGGGATTTCAAGATATGTTGGTTATATATGTGTATATTGTGCATATGATGTTTCTATGAGCATGTTAGGTTAAAATCCTTGAATATGCATGCTGGAAATTGTTGTAAATATGCTTAAGTGATGCTTGAATTCTAGGTTATCATGTTGTATACCTTGTTAGAATCTTGTTTATGTGCTAGAAGCTAAAATTTTAAGTTATGAAAGCTGAAAATTCAAGTTGTGCATATGCTGGAATTACTGTTCATGCAGAAACTCTTGTTTTCAAAGCTGAAAAAGTTTGATTTTTGCACGACTGAAAATTCCAAAAATTTCCAACCAAAAACCTGGTTTATATACTTTAAATTCAATGTAGAATAAGCTGTAGAAACAGGTTTTTAAAGTTGGAGGTTTGGATTGCGAAAGCCGGAAATTTCAGAAGTTGCGCGCTAAATCGTTTCGAGTCGCAGTCTGAAAGTTTCAGATTTTGTGAACTGAAAATCCGGAAATTTATACCCTAAAAGTATATTTCACAACCTTGGGAATATATGTGTGGATGTACAGTAGGTTTTAAGTTGGAATTTCAGTAGTTGAAAGCTAAAAATTTCAGTTCGACGTTGTAAATGTCGATTTCGCAAAAACTGGAAATTTGGGTACTTTGTACTGAATTTGAGCTGAATCAGTGTGTATTGTGATGAAATTGTGATTTTTATGTGTTGTAATTATGTATGTAAGGGCCCCATATGTGTTCGGTATGGATGGGGCTAGAGTTCGGGCCGGGCGGCAATGGGCTTGCCGGTCTTAAACCAGTTCTCGCTATCCATGCCTATTCCCATCTTGCATGGACGGAGTGTTCCATGTATTGGTTGTGGGTCGGAGGTTTTCAGCATATACTCGAGATATGACCACCGTTGTGTTTAGGTTGGGTGGGAGTTTTAGTTGGAAATTGGTTTACGACACGGCTAGATAAGGTAGCCACCCTTCGAGGTGGAAAACGGTAACAATATGATTGGATTATGATGCTCTATTAGAGCTGAAATTTATGTGATTTGATCAAGAACTGAAATTTATATGGTTTTATGTGTGGTTATGTGCTTTAATGATAATATGCAATTTCACACGAACACCTCATATCCTAAGTGAATTTCTATTCAACATGTATATATGTTGACATTGTTTTGTTTATTATGTTTTAGCCGGAATTGAGACATCGGAGGATAGGTGCCAGGAGAATGTAAGCGGATGCTTCGAGGCATTTAGTTAATTATGTATATAGGTTATGCTAGAAACTTGAAAGTCAAACTTGTGTACATGTAATAAAGGAATGATGTAAACCTCTCTTTTGGAATATTAGTACATACATTTGGTTTCATTATGTTTTATGCTATCATGTTTTAAAGAAATGCTTATATGTTAGACGTTGCATGATTAGCTAGAGGTTTCGGGGCGTTACAACATGGGTTTCTCTTGGGGGAAGCCTTTAAATATTGGGTTTCCTTTATTCTGAAAAAAGAAATCACCAGGGTTAATAGAGAGAAAAAAGTACCTTGAGCTTTGCAAGGACATTTTCCCTATTTTTGAATGCTTTTTCTAACGTTCTTTTCAGGTTGTCTTCTCCAGTTATCTTCACCAGCAATGAGTTTTAGCATATCTTTTTCAAAATTGGGTAAGCTCTCTGATTTCTTTTTGGTTTTTCCCTGCTTCATTTGTAAGGCTCGTTGTCTCTTTTGTATTTCTTGTGCTTTGCGGAAGAGCTTTCTATCGTGTGTTTTCTTTGTTGTTACTATTTTCCCATGGGGGGAATATGTCATCGGACCATGATTAATGGCTATGAGGGAGAAGGGTTCTCGGGAATCCTTAGGGAGTGGGATCCTAAGGGGGTTGCCCTTGCTGGGTGATGAGGGCCACTTCGAGGGTTCCTCTCCATCAGGCCCTCTAATGGAGGTGGTGATGGTGGAGGAGAAGCCTGAAGACGTAGAGCTTCTCTTTGTGGCAAGGGAACAACGAAGGATTCAATAAGGATTTCACTTCTACAAGGTCCTTAGGTCCTGCTTATCTGGAGATGATTTGGATGATTTAAGGAGGGATTACTGGATTCCTCCTAGCTAGCATCTAGAACTCCCTTTCCCATCAAGTAGGATTGACACCCCTTTGAAGGGATTCACTACTAGAAAAAAGGGGTTAGCCACGGATTTTGGCAAAATTCCGTGGCCCAGAAGATTAGCCACGGATTTTATCCGTAGCTAAAAGTGGCGTGGCTAAGGTTAGCCATGGCCATTTAGCCACGGCCTTTACTCAGCTACGGATTAGCCACGGTCAGGTCGTGGCCAATTTGGCCACAGAATTTTGAAAAATATAAGGTCGTGGCTAATAACTACGGATTATCCACGGCCAGACCGTGGCTAATCTGAAAAAAAAATAAAAAAAATAAAAATGTGGAGACCCCCCCCACCCCCACCCAACCCAGGTACTGCCCCCCCACCAACCCCCGAACCAAGCCCACCCCTCAAAGAGCCATATAGATAATTTTAACATTTTTGCACTCCATGGGGTTTGAACCATGGACCTCATGGTTGCAATTGTGGCATCAAAGCCACTTAACATCTTTGGTTGTGAAACAATTTGTCTTATATTTAACATATATCATGTTATATTTTAAATTTAAATTATCTAAATAAATTATCTATTTTTATAATTTATTAGTTTTACTAATTTTTGATTTATTAACCAATTTTTATTTTTTATTTCAAATATGTAGGTAAAATATTTATTTCAACAATTTCAAATACTAATTTTATTTTCCTATTGAGTAAATGAATAATAATCCTACATCAATTTAAATACACAAATCAAATATTTGAATTTATTTTGTTGAATTAGTTATTTAAATTATTTTTTGACAAGTTATATCAAATGATTTTTGATCACTAGTTAAATCAAACTCGCTTTACTTTTTTTGTTCATATATGTATTTAAGTATAGATTTATCTTTATATTGTGGGATAACTTTCATAATTTAATGAAATCATTTATGTTGAATCTACTCTATTACATGAATATACATCAATTTTAAATATTTTAAATTAAGTATATAATTAGCAAAATAATTTGAAACATATAGTTCTATAGCATAAATCCACATTATGAAAAGTATTCCTTTCTTTTTTTTTTTACTAATCTTTGGCTTTTTTTTTTAGGGCGAATTACATCTACCTCCCTTGAGGTTTGGCGAAATGACAATTCAACCCACGTTTTTTGTAAATTACAATAAAACCCCTGAGGTGTATTCCGTCTAACAATTTACCCCAGCCGTTTAGGACCGTTAGGGTTCCGTTGGTTTTTGTATGTAAAGTTCCGATAGTACCCTTGAGGGATTTTTTTGTAATATATATAAAATATTTGGGGTTGTATGTTATATAGTACATCTTTGTGGGGCTAAGAGTAATATTATTATAAAAACAATTCTCCCTTTTTAAGAGTTGAAAATGACGGATAGGTGGGAAAAGAGGGAAATCTAGATACATACATATGCAATGTATATACACATGAAAATTGAGAAATCCTACACTTTTAATTCATCATAACTCACTCATTTCTTCTCCAAATCGCCCAAGTTGTATGTCAAAATCGATCACCGTGACGAGAGGAACATGTTGGCGGTGGTAGTTTCGGGTTTCGTTAGACGGTAGAGGAAGAGTGGCTGCAGCAGCAATGAGGCGGTGGCGGGTTTCCGTTTTCCTACAAGTTTTTCGGTGAATTTGAAGCGGGTCTTAAATTTTTCAATATCGAAAACATATTGGTGAGGTCAATTTTGGCCTAGAGGTGGAGGAATTGAGGCCAAGAGTGGATTTATACATTTTTCATCCATCACTTGTAATTATTACATACCGCAGGGGTTTATTGTAATATACACAAAAATATGGGTTAAATTGTAATTTTTTCAAATTTCAGGGGAGGTAGATGTAATGCACCCTATGTAATATTAGCAAAAAATAAAGGGCAAAATGGACTTTATACATTTTCCATCCATTACTTGTAATTATTACATACCTCAGGGGGTTTATTGTAATTTATAAAAAAATATGGGTTGAATTGTAATTTCTCCAAACCTCAGAGGAGGTAGATGTAATTCGCCCTTTTTTTTATTGAAAAGTATTTAGTGATTGAACAATTAATTTATTAATTATAAAAAATATTTAATAAATTAATAGAAAAAACAAAAATTATCAAAAAAATTTATTTAGATAATTTATATTAAGAATTTCGTATAATTTATATTAGTTAAGTACAACAAAAACTAATTCTTCAATAAAAAAATAAAGTGGTCCAGGGGTTTGATACTTTAATTTCAACCAAGAGGTTAAGAGTTCAAACCACATCAGATTCAAAAAATAAAAAAAATTTATTCTATGGCTAGCAACTAGCCATGGTCAGATCGTGGCTATTAGCCATGAGCTAGCCACAATTTGACCGTGGCTAAATTAGCCACGGCCTGGCCACTGTCTGACCGTGGCTATTAGCGACGGCCTGACCGTGGCCAGGCCGTGGCTATTAGCCACGGCTAGCCCGTGGCTAATTTAGCCATGGTCAAATCGTAGCTAAACCACTTTGCTCTTATTATCATAATTATTTTGCACTTAAATATTGTAAATTATCAATAACAATTATACATTGTTGAATTATTAATAAAACTATAATATAAGTTATGACAATTGATCAATTATAAACTTTCAAAACCAGATAATTAACTCTTATATATAAACAATTGACAATAAACGATGAAATGGACTGATTAGGAATATACTTATATACTTATATATGTAGTATAATCCAACATATATTGTGATATTATAATAAAATGGTAAATTAAATCTAAAGAAATAGTTATGAAAGTTAAGTTGTATATTAACTCAATAGAACATTATAATATCGTCAAATAATTAAAACAATCATTCGTCATTGGAATTGATATTGAAATAAACATTGAAATATATATCAATCATCTATATATCAGTATATTATATATCTAATATATGTCATATATGTACATATATATCTGATATATATACATCTAATTATATAAAAATACACATGTATATAAGTATATCTAATCTTATATGTATGTAATATAATGAATCATTTGTTATATATATATATATCAATATATATATAATATACATATATTAGTTAAGTATAGTAAAAACTAATTATTAAATAAAAATTTAAAGTGGTGTAGTGGTTTAATGCTCTAATTTCAACTAAGAAGTCAAGAGTTTAAATCATACTTAGTGCCAAAAAAAAAAAAAAAATGGCCACGGATTTTTAGCCACGGATTGGCTATGGCTAATCCGTGGCTAAAAATTGGCGCTAAATTTCGCGCCAATTTTTGGCCACCAAAAATAGCCACGGCCAATCCGTGGTTAAGTTTTTTTCTTTTTTTTAAAAAATCCGTGGTTAATAGCCACGGATTAGACACGGGTTTTTTTCATGGCTAAAATTTGTGGCTATTAGCTGTTTTTCTAGTAGTGAGTTTTAGGGTTCAATGTGGACTAGCTAGAGGGAGATTTGAGGTTTCCTCTCCATAATTTTTATAGGGATGTTGCCAACCTCCTAGAGGTCTACTTGAATTAATTTAACCCTAACTCCTTTAGGCCTTTAAAGGCTTATGCCGTTTTGTTGTATCACATGGGTAAGATCCCAGAGGTTGCTCATTTCCATTCCTTTTTTATGCCAAATACTATTGAGCTTGGGCTTTTTTATTTTTCGCTTAGGGGAGGGGTGAGATTCCTCCAAACGCTTGCTACTCTAGGAGATGGAAAAGGAAAATTTTCTTTGTCATCTCTCTTAAAAGGTGGACTATTCCTTTATAAGGGTGTAAATATGATGCTAATCATCACTCAACCAGCACGAGTTAATTGTTAGGTAGATTGAATCAGTTCTCCTATAGCACTGATGCCCTCTACTCCAACCAACTTTTATATTATGATGGCTTGAGTCAGAAGGAGGAGGCATTGAAAGAGCCCTTTGGTATAAGACTTTTCATTTTTGCTTTTATGTGATTACATATCAGTTTATGGGAGTGCTAACTGTGAGGATTCACTTTGTTGTAGATACTATGGTGTTTAAGGCGAAGATGAGTGGCTTCCTCAGATAGTAATCCTAGGGGGAACTCCTTTGTGGACTCCTACGACCTCCTTTAGAACTTCTGCCGTCTCTGGTACCCCATTGTCTCATCACTTATCTACGCAAACCCATATTCTGGAGGTCAAGGCTATGCTAACTCTCTTGAGAAAGCTACTGAAGTTACGTTGAGAACACGTCCCGTAGATGACTCTTCCTCGAGCCTTGTCAAGTGGACCTGAGGAAGCTTGGCTATAGGAGGGAGTCCTATGATAGCTGAGCCTCTGAGGCAGCATCACCCTTGTCACGACCCGGAAAAATACCCATTTATTTATAAAATAAAATTGGATAGAAACGCGCAACGGTAATATTTTCATAGTTGTATAAATAATTATTTTCACATATAATTTGTACAAAATACAAAAGTCACAATTTTCAAAAGAATAGAAAAGTAACTATGTCGTGTAAAAAGCTTCCAAATGCTTCCGCTGCGCCACTCTGATCCGCTATCTCATTTCTGTCTAAAAAGTATTGGAAAGGAGGAGTCAACGCGACGGTTGAGTAGAAATATCATTCAACCCCATAAGGTGCGTGTGTGTTTGAATAGGTGCACGTAGACACATAATTTCACATAATACTATAATGAAAATGAAAGCATAAAATATCTAAAACTTACAAGATACTTAAATTCCTACTTTACTCATGAAATTAAACAATACTCCTACCTTGAAATGTTTTTAGGGAAAAAGAGAGGATATAGAAGGCTTTATAGGTATATATGGATGAAAATAGAAGGGCTTGTGTGTACATATATGTGGGTGGAAGATAGGCTATACATAAGAAGTGTTTTGGGTGTTGAGAGTAGAGTAAGTGAGGGGGTGTGTTTTTAGGCGGGATTTGTGTGTTTGTGGAAGAAAATAGAGAGAGTATAGTGTGTGTATGTGTGAGGACGTTTTTGGGGATGGGGAAGTGTGTGGGAGGTCCTATTTATAGTGGAGAATGAGGGTAGAAGGCAAGACTTGGGGACCAAGGTTTAATAAATGCAAATCTTTCCATTTAATGCAAATCTCCCAACTAGGCATAGAATTAAATGCCAAATTAAATGAAATCTTCCACCTCCCTCCTCTATTCTAGCCTTGGTGTAACCCTAATCCATGAGTCATGAATCTAAATGAATGGAAGACCACACAAGTGCACAATTTCTAGAAGAAATTCATCTTATATTAGTGTAGGATATTTTAATAAAATATTAACACAAAATCAAATAAAATCAAATAAAATCTAATAAAATCTGATTTTGATTGTCCTCATCTTATAAAATCTGAAATCATATCTTTATTTTATTAAAAATTCGAATTTGTATTTATTTATTTTGTAAAAACTGAAAATTAGGGTTTTAGGGCATAAATTAGGGTTTTTGGGCATAAAATCCGAAAATTCATAATTAATTTAGAAAAATTCCAAAATTATGAAATTTAATGTTTATAAATCTGAAATTATATGTATATTTCTCAGAAATTAAGAATATTTTAGTTATATTTTTGAAAATTGCAATTTAGGGCATAGAAAGTTCGAAAATTGACACTTTACCGTTCAAATTGTAAGTTAATCGCAAAAGCAGACGAAAATTTGAAAACAACAAGTAATAATAACATTTACAAGAAGCAAAAGATTTTAAATCAATTATTTAAATATTACAGATTACCGGGTCGTCACATCCTCCCCTCCTTAAAAGAATTTCGTCCTCGAAATTCAACTTTATTTTGTAAAAGAGTTGAGGGTATTTTTCCAAAAATATGCTTTCACAAAAGAGTTTAGAACCCAAAATATATTCCAATCAAATATAAAATTCAATAGATACACTAGAAGTTTTGTAGCGAAAGTCACACATACCAATACCATCTGCCAGGCGTCGGGACTCTAGAGGTGGCTCCTGTGGGCTCAAGAGGCGACTCCCGCACACGTAGCACTTTGCCCCGCAGGCTCAAAACATTCAAGAAGTAGTACTTGGCCTCATGGGCTCAAGACTTTCAAGACATATAGTACTTGGCCTCGTGGGCTCAAGACTTTCAATACATAGCACTTGGCCTCGTGGGCTCAAGACGTAACATTTGCTCTGCGGGCTCAAGCGGTGGCTCCCGTATGCGTAGCACTTTGCCCCACAGAGCACTTAGCTCCCAGTATTCCGGCTGGCAAGCGGCTCTGATACCATTTGTCACGACCCGGAAAAATACCCATTTATTTATAAAATAAAATTGGATAGAAACGCGCAACGGTAATATT
Organism: Petrea volubilis; assembly: GCA_026212405.1. NCBI lineage: Eukaryota > Viridiplantae > Streptophyta > Magnoliopsida > Lamiales > Verbenaceae > Petrea > Petrea volubilis. Next base: position 3,560,183 of record CM047879.1, read on the forward strand.
TTCATAGTTGTATAAATAATTATTTTCACATATAATTTGTACAAAATACAAAAGTCACAATTTTCAAAAGAATAGAAAAGTAACTATGTCGTGTAAAAAGCTTCCAAATGCTTCCGCTGCGCCACTCTGATCCGCTATCTCATTTCTATCTAAAAAGTATTGGAAAGGAGGAGTCAACGCGACGGTTGAGTAGAAATATCATTCAACCCCATAAGGTGCGTGTGTGTTTGAATAGGTGCACGTAGACACATAATTTCACATAATACTATAATGAAAATGAAAGCATAAAATATCTAAAACTTACAAGATACTTAAATTCCTACTTTACTCATGAAATTAAACAATACTCCTACCTTGAAATGTTTTTAGGGAAAAAGAGAGGATATAGAAGGCTTTATAGGTATATATGGATGAAAATAGAAGGGCTTGTGTGTACATATATGTGGGTGGAAGATAGGCTATACATAAGAAGTGTTTTGGGTGTTGAGAGTAGAGTAAGTGAGGGGGTGTGTTTTTAGGCGGGATTTGTGTGTTTGTGGAAGAAAATAGAGAGAGTATAGTGTGTGTATGTGTGAGGACGTTTTTGGGGATGGGGAAGTGTGTGGGAGGTCCTATTTATAGTGGAGAATGAGGGTAGAAGGCAAGACTTGGGGACCAAGGTTTAATAAATGCAAATCTTTCCATTTAATGCAAATCTCCCAACTAGGCATAGAATTAAATGCCAAATTAAATGAAATCTTCCACCTCCCTCCTCTATTCTAGCCTTGGTGTAACCCTAATCCATGAGTCATGAATCTAAATGAATGGAAGACCACACAAGTGCACAATTTCTAGAAGAAATTCATCTTATATTAGTGTAGGATATTTTAATAAAATATTAACACAAAATCAAATAAAATCAAATAAAATCTAATAAAATCTGATTTTGATTGTCCTCATCTTATAAAATCTGAAATCATATCTTTATTTTATTAAAAATTCGAATTTGTATTTATTTATTTTGTAAAAACTGAAAATTAGGGTTTTAGGGCATAAATTAGGGTTTTTGGGCATAAAATCCGAAAATTCATAATTAATTTAGAAAAATTCCAAAATTATGAAATTTAATGTTTATAAATCTGAAATTATATGTATATTTCTCAGAAATTAAGAATATTTTAGTTATATTTTTGAAAATTGCAATTTAGGGCATAGAAAGTTCGAAAATTGACACTTTACCGTTCAAATTGTAAGTTAATCGCAAAAGCAGACGAAAATTTGAAAACAACAAGTAATAATAACATTTACAAGAAGCAAAAGATTTTAAATCAATTATTTAAATATTACAGATTACCGGGTCGTCACATCCTCCCCTCCTTAAAAGAATTTCGTCCTCGAAATTCAACTTTATTTTGTAAAAGAGTTGAGGGTATTTTTCCAAAAATATGCTTTCACAAAAGAGTTTAGAACCCAAAATATATTCCAATCAAATACAAAATTCAATAGATACACTAGAAGTTTGTAGCAAAAGTCACACATACCAATACCATCTGCCAGGCGTCGGGACTCTAGAGGTGGCTCCTGTGGGCTCAAGAGGCGACTCCCGCACACGTAGCACTTTGCCCCGCAGGCTCAAAACATTCAAGAAGTAGTACTTGGCCTCATGGGCTCAAGACTTTCAAGACATATAGTACTTGGCCTCGTGGGCTCAAGACTTTCAATACATAGCACTTGGCCTCGTGGGCTCAAGACGTAACATTTGCTCTGCGGGCTCAAGCGGTGGCTCCCGTATGCGTAGCACTTTGCCCCACAGAGCACTTAGCTCCCAGTATTCCGGCTGGCAAGCGGCTCTGATACCATTTGTCACGACCCGGAAAAATACCCTTTTATTTATAAAATAAAATTGGATAGAAACGCGCAACGGTAATATTTTCATAGTTGTATAAATAATTATTTTCACATATAATTTGTACAAAATACAAAAGTCACAATTTTCAAAAGAATAGAAAAGTAACTATGTCGTGTAAAAAGCTTCCAAATGCTTCCGCTGCGCCACTCTGATCCGCTATCTCATTTCTGTCTAAAAAGTATTGGAAAGGAGGAGTCAACGCGACGGTTGAGTAGAAATATCATTCAACCCCATAAGGTGCGTGTGTGTTTGAATAGGTGCACGTAGACACATAATTTCACATAATACTATAATGAAAATGAAAGCATAAAATATCTAAAACTTACAAGATACTTAAATTCCTACTTTACTCATGAAATTAAACAATACTCCTACCTTGAAATGTTTTTAGGGAAAAAGAGAGGATATAGAAGGCTTTATAGGTATATATGGATGAAAATAGAAGGGCTTGTGTGTACATATATGTGGGTGGAAGATAGGCTATACATAAGAAGTGTTTTGGGTGTTGAGAGTAGAGTAAGTGAGGGGGTGTGTTTTTAGGCGGGATTTGTGTGTTTGTGGAAGAAAATAGAGAGAGTATAGTGTGTGTATGTGTGAGGACGTTTTTGGGGATGGGGAAGTGTGTGGGAGGTCCTATTTATAGTGGAGAATGAGGGTAGAAGGCAAGACTTGGGGACCAAGGTTTAATAAATGCAAATCTTTCCATTTAATGCAAATCTCCCAACTAGGCATAGAATTAAATGCCAAATTAAATGAAATCTTCCACCTCCCTCCTCTATTCTAGCCTTGGTGTAACCCTAATCCATGAGTCATGAATCTAAATGAATGGAAGACCACACAAGTGCACAATTTCTAGAAGAAATTCATCTTATATTAGTGTAGGATATTTTAATAAAATATTAACACAAAATCAAATAAAATCAAATAAAATCTAATAAAATCTGATTTTGATTGTCCTCATCTTATAAAATCTGAAATCATATCTTTATTTTATTAAAAATTCGAATTTGTATTTATTTATTTTGTAAAAACTGAAAATTAGGGTTTTAGGGCATAAATTAGGGTTTTTGGGCATAAAATCCGAAAATTCATAATTAATTTAGAAAAATTCCAAAATTATGAAATTTAATGTTTATAAATCTGAAATTATATGTATATTTCTCAGAAATTAAGAATATTTTAGTTATATTTTTGAAAATTGCAATTTAGGGCATAGAAAGTTCGAAAATTGACACTTTACCGTTCAAATTGTAAGTTAATCGCAAAAGCAGACGAAAATTTGAAAACAACAAGTAATAATAACATTTACAAGAAGCAAAAGATTTTAAATCAATTATTTAAATATTACAGATTACCGGGTCGTCACATCCTCCCCTCCTTAAAAGAATTTCGTCCTCGAAATTCAACTTTATTTTGTAAAAGAGTTGAGGGTATTTTTCCAAAAATATGCTTTCACAAAAGAGTTTAGAACCCAAAATATATTCCAATCAAATACAAAATTCAATAGATACACTAGAAGTTTTGTAGCAAAAGTCACACATACCAATACCATCTGCCAGGCGTCGGGACTCTAGAGGTGGCTCCTGTGGGCTCAAGAGGCGACTCCCGCACACGTAGCACTTTGCCCCGCAGGCTCAAAACATTCAAGAAGTAGTACTTGGCCTCATGGGCTCAAGACTTTCAAGACATATAGTACTTGGCCTCGTGGGCTCAAGACTTTCAATACATAGCACTTGGCCTCGTGGGCTCAAGACGTAACATTTGCTCTGCGGGCTCAAGCGGTGGCTCCCGTATGCGTAGCACTTTGCCCCACAGAGCACTTAGCTCCCAGTATTCCGGCTGGCAAGCGGCTCTGATACCATTTGTCACGACCCGGAAAAATACCCTTTTATTTATAAAATAAAATTGGATAGAAACGCGCAACGGTAATATTTTCATAGTTGTATAAATAATTATTTTCACATATAATTTGTACAAAATACAAAAGTCACAATTTTCAAAAGAATAGAAAAGTAACTATGTCGTGTAAAAAGCTTCCAAATGCTTCCGCTGCGCCACTCTGATCCGCTATCTCATTTCTGTCTAAAAAGTATTGGAAAGGAGGAGTCAACGCGACGGTTGAGTAGAAATATCATTCAACCCCATAAGGTGCGTGTGTGTTTGAATAGGTGCACGTAGACACATAATTTCACATAATACTATAATGAAAATGAAAGCATAAAATATCTAAAACTTACAAGATACTTAAATTCCTACTTTACTCATGAAATTAAACAATACTCCTACCTTGAAATGTTTTTAGGGAAAAAGAGAGGATATAGAAGGCTTTATAGGTATATATGGATGAAAATAGAAGGGCTTGTGTGTACATATATGTGGGTGGAAGATAGGCTATACATAAGAAGTGTTTTGGGTGTTGAGAGTAGAGTAAGTGAGGGGGTGTGTTTTTAGGCGGGATTTGTGTGTTTGTGGAAGAAAATAGAGAGAGTATAGTGTGTGTATGTGTGAGGACGTTTTTGGGGATGGGGAAGTGTGTGGGAGGTCCTATTTATAGTGGAGAATGAGGGTAGAAGGCAAGACTTGGGGACCAAGGTTTAATAAATGCAAATCTTTCCATTTAATGCAAATCTCCCAACTAGGCATAGAATTAAATGCCAAATTAAATGAAATCTTCCACCTCCCTCCTCTATTCTAGCCTTGGTGTAACCCTAATCCATGAGTCATGAATCTAAATGAATGGAAGACCACACAAGTGCACAATTTCTAGAAGAAATTCATCTTATATTAGTGTAGGATATTTTAATAAAATATTAACACAAAATCAAATAAAATCAAATAAAATCTAATAAAATCTGATTTTGATTGTCCTCATCTTATAAAATCTGAAATCATATCTTTATTTTATTAAAAATTCGAATTTGTATTTATTTATTTTGTAAAAACTGAAAATTAGGGTTTTAGGGCATAAATTAGGGTTTTTGGGCATAAAATCCGAAAATTCATAATTAATTTAGAAAAATTCCAAAATTATGAAATTTAATGTTTATAAATCTGAAATTATATGTATATTTCTCAGAAATTAAGAATATTTTAGTTATATTTTTGAAAATTGCAATTTAGGGCATAGAAAGTTCGAAAATTGACACTTTACCGTTCAAATTGTAAGTTAATCGCAAAAGCAGACGAAAATTTGAAAACAACAAGTAATAATAACATTTACAAGAAGCAAAAGATTTTAAATCAATTATTTAAATATTACAGATTACCGGGTCGTCACAACCCTCCTTCAAAGATTACCCTTTCTCCTTATTTTCATAGCGAAGCTCGGGGGAGGTTCATGTCCTCTCCTGGGACGTGCCTTCCACCTCCTCCATCATAGTAGAGGAGGACAAGCAGCGGCGTTGTCCCTATTGTAGGGTATTGCTCCTCCAGTGGACAGGAGCTTCATGGCTGTGCTAGCCTCCTAATAGCTAATGGATAAGACAGTCCTCACTTAGCCTAGGTATTTTCCTCATGTATCCCCCTTTGTACTATTTAAGTATTTTTTGAGGATTCTTTATGACGTTCCTGTTTTTCTCTAGTTTGGCTAGATCAACATGCTACTTGGATAACTACTGAGTGACCTCCAAGGGCATTCATCGGATAAAGCCCAAATGAGGCTCAACCAGCTAGATGAGCAATGTCAGAGCCTGAAGAGGGAGTTGGAACAAGAGTGGAAGGTCAAGGAGGATTACAAGGCCAATAAGGAAACCTTGACAAAGGAGAGGAGGAAACTGGATCAAAAGCTGACGGCTGTTGCCCCAAGGTGCATAAGAAGGAGCTTCATGATGCCTGAATTTAGGTGGAAAACCAATATCCTAACACCAGGGAAGAGTGCAAATGGTTGAAGGCCAAACTCCTCACCTTCAAGGAAGACTTCCTCAATTATGATGAGTTTGAGGAACACCTCACGATGAAGGGTGGAAACCTCTTCTTGAAGGGCTTCCAGACCTATTATCAACAATCTGTTGACAATGGGTATCCTTTTGTAGGGGCAAGCACTGTCTTCCTAAATATGGTTACAACCTAGGAGGACATAGAGGAAGATGATGTAGGAGGGAAAGGTCGATGGGTCCTCTTCCACCCTCATCTCCTCCTATCATGGTGGAGTCTGAGGAAGATCCCTCAAGTATGCCTGGTCCTTTTTGGGTGTTTCTCCTTTAGAAAACAAAAGTTTATTCATGCCATCGTTTGTGTAGAAAAGCTCTCCATAGGGTTTGAGACAAGAAACACATCTGGCAAGCGGTTTGACCCTATAGTTGTGGATCAAGGAGCCCCTCTTCCCAAGGATGATAGCTGAATCCCACCAGGGCCTTGACGAGGAAGACTCAGAGGAAACCCATTTCTTTGGAGAGGTTACTGAAGTTGCTTCTGCGGTAGAGGAAGATATGCCGGAGGAGCCTGCTATCCTTGATAACAATTGATGTGATAGCTATTAGGGTTGTCCCTCCCCCTGCTAGGAATCTACCAAGGCCTTTAGGGCCTTTCAAAATATTTTAATATGTTTTTTGGAAGTTTGGCCGCGGGGGCCGAAAAAAATTTGTTTAAATTTTTCTTGGCTTGTAGACCACTAGCATGCGGTGTACGCGAAAGGGCATCTAAATTAACATAGGTGAAAGGGCCTACGATCAAGGGTCAGCTTATACGTAAGGGCATATGATTGAGAGCTAGTGTAAAGCAAAAGGGCATACAACTGTGAACAAGCATATTCGCAAGGGCATGCAATTGAGAATTGGCATATACGAAAGGGCAGACAACCAGTAACCGACATAGGTAAAATGGCCTATGATCGATGGTCAGCGCATATGACTGAGAGCCAACGCATTGCGAAAGGGCATGTGACTAAGAACTCGAATATGTGTGAGTGCATGCGATCAGGGGCCACCGTATTATGAAATGGCATACCACCAATTATGTACAGGTTTATGCTACCTAGAACTCTAAGACTAAAGGTTATCTATGCACCAAATCATGTATTGCATAGTTATATGTTGTTGATATTTGCATTAAATTATAAGTAAAGGCCAATAAGAGATAGGAATGGCTATGGGATGTACGGATCCCTTACTGAATAATAATGAATTCACTGCTTATTATACATGAAATTGTGGTATTTAGTTTGTTATGTATGTGAGGCTTCCTAACCCCAAGCCGACCAGCTAGGGGATAGCGTTGGCTGAATTGCCAGCTACGCCTTGAGGGGCGCAAGGCGTGACAACAAGAAACATAATAGATTAAATATCTTGTGCAGTTGCTGATTTAGATCAAAGGTATGGATTAAATTACTTGATATGTCAGAGATACACATTGAGTCCTAACTTGAGTGGGAGAAATATGTTCAAGTTAGTTCAAGTTAGTATTAATTTGTTCAGAATATGGTTACTTTCAAGTAAGAAAGTCATAATATTTGATTCGATACTACAAGTATGGCAAGCCTCAGCAAGTGATGTATATGTGAGCATGCTTCATATTGGCTCATCAATTGTATTTCTAGAAAATGATAAGAACATAAGATGATATTCTATTGTAAAGTTCCTATAAGAACTAAGAAAATTTACTAATGTAATAGAAGTGAATTTAGTTCCCTGAATTCGGTGTTTTAATTGTATTTTTGGGACAAGAGATTTTTTGAATGGAGTGTCCTTAAAGTCTAATGAAGTTCATCGAATTGTATAACATTCACCTAGCATCAAAAGGTTAAACTTAATGCAAGCACCTATTGGCTGCGATGGTTTTAATTTTATCTTGACTTAAGGTAGGAATGACTAAGTAAGAATTACATTGAATTGACTTCTTTTATTGTTTTGGTCTAATACCTGGTATGAAATTCATAGGGAAATGCCTAAAATAAGCGAGTTTATGAAATTGGCATTATTTTAACTTTAGTGTTATCAATAGTGAGATATGACATTGCATTGCAATTTGTCTCATATGTCTTATGATAATAGGTGAAGACATTTGTCTATAAATAAGTGAAATGTTCAATACATGAGTTAGTGATTCCAAATACTTATAATTGCATTGTATTTTGGTCAAGATGATGAGTTGGGTATGGATCATTTGAAAATAGTCATCCTTCATTTAATGATGGATGATTTAAATATGGTTAATTGCATATTGATGAGGGTCACTCTAGATGACATCTTGTTTTGGAACGAGAGGTCCTTCATGGGAAGTTTTAGAGTGGTTTATTATGGGTTGAGTTAATCATCCATTAAGACTTTTATCTTGAAAAGGGAGAACTTCGTGGATCAAATATTTGTCCAAAATAGTCTACAAAAGAGTATCTAGAGTATTAGTTTTGATTATGTCAAAATGTGATGGCCCCCAACTACTCTAATTTACTCTAATTTATATCATGTTATGGATTTTGTGAAAAGGTATCACCTTAATTATAAGATTGATTCTGGATAATTGGATACCTACGAATTACTATAAGACATTGTATTCTTGAGGTATATTTTCCATGTGAAATGGAAACATCTAAAGAAGTGATGAAATGGTGTTAGTTATATATTTCATCGTATTATTTTGAGTCAACCTTAATGTTTGTAGTGTTTTATAAACTCTATTGACTTTGGGATTATTGAATTGAAAACGGATGTGTTGTTACAAACACAAATGGTTGATTTTGGCGGTACAAATAATTACAGTAAAGTATTTGGTTGAGGGTACTCGGATCCGTTTATATGAGAATAAGGAAGTTAAGTGGGAGTTGTGATCATAATTTGTTTGGTAAAAGATGAATACTTGCTTATATCGTAAAGTCCTTTTGTTTTAAGACCAAATACATGGACACAAAAATGTTTGCGAGAGATATCACACAAAGGTATAATAACCTTGCGCTTAGACTCTCAATCTGAAGATTTATTTGTGGGGCATGTTGGTCTACAAGTTCGCATAGACTATTAACTCCTTGAGCTGATGAGCAATCATCAAGATAAGCCCATGAATTTATGACATTGAAATGAAATGTATGTATGCATATTTGTAATGGTATAGATTCAATGTTCGAGTATAGTGGACAAGTTAAAATTGGCTCAATCACATGAGCAATTGCCTTTGACATTGGGTAGTGTGCAAACATGAGACCTGAATATGTATGATTCATGGTGTGTGAATCATGCAAAATGCCGCCTTGATGAGTTATCAAGACGAGATTACTATTGAGAAGTAAACTGATCAAACTGGAAACCACAACCATCAAACTTTTCATGTGACTATATGTGAGTTTTCTTGACATTGGTAATATGTTGATAAAAGAAGAAAACTCAGGCTCAAGTGTCGAGGCACACTAGGACCTGGATATGTAATGCCCCAACACTTCCTAATATTTTAAAATTAATTATTTCATGTCTATCTATTGAATTGTGTTATAAAATTAATTATATATGGTTTAATATTTTATGCAGTTATTATTTTACGTGACTCTTATTTTATATGAGTGAGTTATGTGATATTTAGATTATGAAATAGTTGTACTAACTATTGATTTTATTTTATATATATACAAAAATCAATATATATATATACATAAATTTTTAATAATAGGAATTATTTTATTTTTGATAAAGTCAAAAATATATAAATATATATATACATATTTCGAGATATATAGGTATAAATATAAATACCTATTTCAAAATTATAGATATATATATACATATATATTTCAAAATTATATATATATATAATACAAGTGGATTGTTTTGTATCACATGTATAATATGTACTTATCCAAAATCTCATTTTCACTATTTAATGCTACTATATTAAAAGCTCGCTCCTACACACTTGTATCCATCCTACCACTACTTGTATGGATAATCTTGACAGGAGTAACACTTGCCCTCATTTTCTTAACATAGGTTGACACTCATGTGTATTAGGGCAACACATATGTAAGAATAGCAAGAACACTTGTAACAATCATCTTGCACTAGAACCCCGCTTGTAAAGATCACCTTGGATGAGATAACACTTGGATTCATCTTCTTGAAGTAGAGTGACACCCAGGTGACTTAGGCTGTCATTCATGTGATGTAGGGTTAACACCTAACCAACTTAGAGTAACACTTGTAGGATTATGGGAAGAATTCATTAAATACTTCATTTAATGCTAAGAGATATTTTTTTATAACATAATGCTATCTCTTGGCTAACTAGTATAAATAGAGGGCTTGGCCTCCATTGTTCATCACCACAACCACTCTACAAACACAAACACACACACAATCATACACGGCACACACACAACACAAACTAACCCACACGGTCCACACACACACACACACACACACATATATGTATATATATATGTATATATTCACTCTTAAAAACACTTTATACCCACACATATATAGATCTTGTAGAGAGAAATAGTTTACAAAAGGTAGGGACTTTACTTATTTTCATAAGTAAAGGTTCTTACTTTGATTCATAAATACTATGCTTTAATGCATATGGTTTAGAAATTAGTGTGAATTATGATGCTATGTTTTGTGCATGCAAGTAGGTTTTCTATGTATAAGTTATGTTTTAAGCATATTTATAACTAGAAATTATGATTTCAATCATATGTTTTATGTGTTATAATCTAAACTTGTGTTTCTAGTTACATTTATCAAAGCATGCCCTTATGTGAATCCATGTGTATTACTTGGAAAACTTTGTTGCGCATGCTCAGGCCCTAATGTGTTTGGAGTAGATTGGGTTGAGTTTGGCTGGACGGCAACGAGCTTGCCATTCTTAAAATAAGTGCTCGCCATCCATGGTCCTAATCCCTCATGACATTGATGGAGTGTTCCATGTATGAAGTGGGCCGTAGGAAAAAAAGCATATACTCAAGATATAACCATGGGTTGAATAAGGTGGGAAATTTGTGATATGGTGAATAAGGTAGAAAAGGGATATGTGTTTGGGAGTTATGAGGAATTGTGATCACAAAATGTGATCTAAAGGTAGAAATGTGAATTATATGCTTTATTGTGTGAAACTATGTGTCTATATGCACTTATATCACACACTAGCACCTTATGTTTTTAACTTCATTTCCTACTCAACCGTTGTGTTGACTTTTGCTATGTACCATTTTAGGAGAAAATATTACCAGCATAAGGAGGACGGAACTCTAAGACAATACTAAGCGTTTAATTAGATGGGGTTTAATAAGAGCTTATCATTACTATCTTATGTTAAAGTTACGACTTGTTGCATTACGTTAACTTTTGTTATTTTTGTAATAAAAGGTTCTATCTTATGAAAATTAGGAACTCTTACTCTTTGAAAGAATATTTTTTTGGATTAAATTTGGTTGTTATGTACTTTTACTAATTACCATCTTATATTATACCAACAACTTTACTATGTATACTTGATGATAAAATTATTATGTATTTTCGAAATAAGGAAGGAAATTTTAATATAATAATATTAGTAGGGTGGTTCCGGCGCCGTTAAAAGATCTGTATGGTGTGTGTCATTTAAGTTGATGGCACAATTTTAGAGAGAAAGAAAGCATCATAGCACGTGTTCCATACCATGTGTGTCTGAGTGACTATTGGGTAATGAATGAATAGATCGTTGCTTCTTCATTGTGTGAAATCCAGAGGTTTTCTATAAACTTAGCTACATACCTTTATGACTTTCAATTATTTCTCAAGACTCTAATATAGTGTTGTTACTTTAGCATAATTCCAATAGTCATGATTGATTCAGCAGTGCGAGGCATGTATAGAAAAATAACTATTTTTAAAGTTAAGAGATTGTAGGCTGAAAGGAAGAGAGTCAATTCATTGCACTAGAGATGTATTCTACTGGCCAGTCAATTACATCAAACTTAGAGGTTTCACATATAATTATGAGTACATGTCACGCTATTTTGTTAAGTATGGTCTTGTATGAGGGATTAGATATACTTTTGTTGGTGCAACAGATAGAATATATAGGGTATAGCGAGTAGCCACATCCTCATACTGATTGATATTTATATTGAGTTGTCATATATCCTTAGCCTGTGTACATCATTGAGCACTTGTAGTATACCCGTAGGTCACATGATCCATTTGTTTGTATGAAAGTGGTAAGTGTATCTTATGGCAACATAAGTTTGTATTTATCTAACCCTCATGTACGAGTGGGAGGTATTGGAAATTGGGTATTGATTCGGACGCCCAAGAGGGCGAACCCGACCCAACCCACAAAACCACCACTCTTGGAGGAAGTTGTTGATTTGAATTCAAAATGAAGGTTGGGGGGGGGGGGTTAGAGTTGCATATAAACTCCTCCCCCATAGAAAACTAATTAAGATTGGTTTGTGGTAAAAGTCTGGAATAGACTTTCTCTCTCTCCCCCCCTCTCTTTCCTCTCCCTCTCGATATCGATACATTCCATAAAAAAGATTTTCTATTCAATCAAAAGGAGAGATATGACAAATACTTAAAAAGGTACAGCCTTAGGGATTATCTGACAACACTCAAAAAACACTTGGATCGGGGACACGACTTTGCTTCCGCATGATTGGAGTCTAACCATGTGAGTTCAACCAGGCAAATAAATCCTATAAAAGGTATATGCGGCAAACTTAATCTTCACTTATTCTTTGGTTTTCATGTTACTTAAGGAATTACTATAGTGGCATGCATGTCCTACTCATTATGTAGAGCTTACAATAATCAAGTCACATGATAGTATCCAAATAAGCATAATCGTATTATAAGACATAACGTTTAATGTAATGCAGACATCCAAAAAGAATAGAGTAGAGTATTCAACATGCTTAAAGTCATGCTTACTATCTCACTAATAACTTGGACAATACTAATAAGTTAATTAAAACCACTTACAGATACTTGTTTGTCTTGAACTTAAGGCTTGCCTAGGTATTCGTATTCGGACCCAAAATTGACATAAGTGCCTTAGAATAATCACATTCATTAGCTTAATCAGTATAGCTTAGTCAAATAAACCCCAAACAAATGGGGGATCCTCCGGATTTCGCAGGACTTTTCAAGGCCGGTGGACCTTCAACATCCGGAAAATCATACGCCGGAGTTACCACTGCCGATTTGTTCATTCCAGACGCACGTGAACGGAAAAAGAATTTTGATCTATCGACGTTCAAGCCGGCAGGTTCTATCGTGGAACATAACGGGGAAAAGATTGCCGTTTTCACTCCTCAAGAGAAAGAAAAACTATGCGAAACATTCAAATATGCATTAATTGGGAAATTTTCGCATGGGAGGCCATCGATGAATAACTTGAGGATTTTATTCACGAAGATGAATTTGAAACGCCGAGTCAGGTTGGTGCCTATTAATGCTAGCCATGTCTTGATACACCTTTATGATCATGATGATTATTCCAGATTGTTTATGAGAGAAGTTTGGTACTTTAATGGCTTCCCTATGCGTTTATTTAAGTGGACTCCGGATTTTGATCCGACATTTGAGTCTCCTATTTGCCCAGTTTGGTTTAAGGTGCCAAAGTTACCTTTTCACATATTGCCGATCCCTGCGCTTTTTGTTGTGGCTTCATGTATTGGTAATCCCTTGCGCGTTGATGAGCCAACGGCCGATCTTACCAAGCTTCGAGAGGCACGTGTTTGTGTGGAGATTGACATAACGAAGCCCATTAAAAGATCCGTTAAGGTGAAAGATGGAGACCGATTTTTTGACCAGCCGGTTGTGTGTGAAGGTATCCCACTTTATTACAGTAAGTGTTTCAGAAGAGATCACCAAGCTAAGGACTGTAAGCTGGTGCTGATCAATGAGGATTATAAGGATGAAGCTGAACCGTTTCAGGGGGATATGAGAGAGAAATTGGCGAATATACGGAAACACCAGGCTAACACAGAAAATCAGGGAACACAGGTGTTGGAAAAACCTTGTGCTACTGTGCAGAAACCCCAAAAAGAAGTTCACACGGGACAGAGTTCACAAAGCCAGCAGGCCTTGCAATCTGCATGTCAATTTTTGGACGTCGAACAGGTGCAGCGTCCCAAAAAAAGGGTTGGGGAGAGCTATAGATCATAGGCAGGCTCAAGGGGAGGACTTGGCTTCAAACATGAAGTCGCCAAGCGCAGAAACCCAGATTCCGACGAGGATTCTGCAAAATCCGACTAGAGCGGTCCACAATCCGGCCGATAAGGATGACGATGGCGGTAGTGGCTCATCAGGTATGGGAGTCTCTAAAGCCTGCCAACCTCAGGTGTCTCCCACTCAACGGATCGCAAGGAACAAAAAAGGAAACACTAATGAAAATCGAGATTCCTCGATTGTTATGTCCAACAGGTTTGCCTCCTTGGAAGACACGTCTCGGCCTTTACAAAAGGATGGAACACCTACCCCGCATGGACCGGAGATTGGCTCGATCAAGGAGCACCAAGAATCTGGTCAGAGAGGCGTGCAAGGCTTGGTGGAGAAATGTGTCATTCTCACGCAGGCTGAGAAAATTTTGGATTCTGTGACTGAGGTGGCATGGGAGGCTGAGCTAAACGCACCTGCTGCTGTGGCACACGAGGGGGATGCTGCAGACATGGCGGAATGGGCTGATGAAACATTACGGCACCCCATACTTGCTGAAGAGGAGACAGACCCAAATTTCGATGGGGTCATTGCGCTGTCCAACGATAATGCTACGGGTGAGGAGGCATGGGGAGCTGAGCTAAACGAACCTGCAGCTGTGGCACACGACGGGGATGCTGCTGACATGGCGGAAGGGGCTGATAAAACATTCCGGCAGCCCATACTTGCTGAAGATGAGACAAACCCAAATTTTGATGGGATCATTGCGCTGTCCAACGATAATGCTATGGGTTCTCGGACGCCTAAAATTGCTAGAAAATCTGGAACAAGATGTACAGACCCAGAAACAACTCCTACACAGGGCCGGGAACAAAATATTCAGTCTATTTTTGATCGGGCCAATGATTTGGGTCCCAGCAGGCCCAATCCTCATGCTGGGGGGATTGAGCGTGGATGTGCCACTTCTCAAGGCCCATGTCATGGCGGGCTTTCGGACAGTGACGAGTCCGAACCATCACTGGGAGATCCACCATGCAGGCCGACGGTTGAAGAGCAACAAGGGGAAGATACCGACTTGGAGGGAAGCCCATCCCTCACCCAAGGCAAAGCGTTCAGTAGCTGTTCACAGTCCTTGAACTCTGCAGAAATTGAAAAGAAGACTGCTAAAACCAGAAATCCGAACACACAGATTGCTCCTCGTCTCACCCGGAGTAAAGCAAGGTCAGGAAACTCATCTCAAAATGGTCTATGATCAATATTCTGATTTGGAATACACGGGGTTTGAGGGATCCCGCCAAAGTTCGATACATCAAAAAATTGAAAAAGAAATATAAGTTGCAGATTTTGGTGATTATTGAGCCAAAAATTAAACTTCAGAGTGATTACATGTCTCGTCGCTTGGGATTTTCCGGGGTTCTAACGAACCCTTCCAATCATATTTGGTGTTTTTTCCAAGAGAACATTTCGGTACAGTTGTTGATTAATGAAGACCAGCTTATGCACATTAAGGTCAGTTCACAGTCACTTCCGAATCCAATTTTATGTTCGTTTGTCTATGGGCGGCACACTCGGGGGGACAGAAGGGAGCTTTGGAATTTGATGAGATCGATTGCAACCCCGGACCCGTGGCTTATCGGAGGGGATTTCAATGTGATCCGGTCTACTGAAGAGAAACGGGGAGGGGCACCACCGAGGCTTGGGGCTATGGAAGATTTTAACGACTGCATTGATGGGTGTGGATTAATTGACCCTGGGTTCGTTGGAGAACAGTTTACTTGGACTAATCGTCGAACGTGGGAGAGATTGGACCGTGTTCTTATCTCTTCCGGTTGGTTGGATTTGTTCCCGGACTTCAAGCCCTTCCATCTTATCAGGCATGCTTCCGATCATGTGGCATTATTAATCAAGCCCACATTGTCAGATTCTAAGTCTCCTTCGGCCTTCAGATTTCAGAATATGTGGGTTCGTCATCCTGGTTTTTCTGACTTGGTGGCTGAAAATTGGGGGGCGCCGACAACTTCATATGGCATGCAGAAGTTACAAACGATGTTATATCGCCTAAAAAATCGTCTTAAAGACTGGAATTGGGAATGCTTTGGGAATGTCTTTGATAATGTTGCTAAGGCTGAGCGTGTTTCGGTCTCTGCAGAGAAGTTGTTTGATGAAATACCTAGTTCAAGTAACCTTATCGCTATGAACAAAGCTACGGCTGACTTGAATCGGGCATTGGCAATTGAGGAGGAATTTTGGAAGCAAAAATCAGCCATTAAATGGATTTTGGATGGCGAGCGGAATACAAGATACTTTCACAATCTGGTCAAGAAAAAGAGACAAAAGAATCATATTCATCGCATCATTGATGGAGATAGAACGCTTGAGAGACAGGAGGATATTAGAAGTTCAGCGGCATCGTTCTTTCAAAGCTTACTCACAGCAGACGCAGGAGTTTCGCTTAGGGGCACATTTGATCATGTTCCTTGCCTTCTAACTCCAGAAATTTCTGAACATCTCTGCATGCCACCATCCAGGGAAGATATTCGGGCCGCAGTGTTTGGGATCAATCCGGAATCTGCAGCAGGGCCTGACGGATTCTCTTCTTTATTCTATCAAACCTGCTGGGATACTGTTCAATCTGATGTGTATGAGGCAGTGGATGAATTCTTCTCTGGAACACCTATGCCACGTGCATTCACATGCACAACTTTAGTGCTCTTACCAAAGACTGAAGAGGCGACAACATGGACACAATTCCACCCTATCAGTTTATGCAATGTTACGAATAAAATCATGACTAAATTGCTCTATATGCGTCTTGCCAAGGTTCTCCCCTTGATTATTTCCCCGGCACAGTCTGGTTTTATTGAAGGCCGGGCAATATCGGATAATATTTTATTGGCACAGGAGCTGGTTCACTCTCTCAATGAAAAAGTTCACGGTGGTCGATTTATTGCCAAACTTGACATGGCCAAGGCATATGATCGGGTTCACTGGCCATTCTTGCTCAGAATGCTGGAAAAACTTGGCTTCAATGCTAAATGGTGTTTGTTGATTCGTAACTGTATCACAAACTGTTGGTTTTCTGTCTTGATTAACGGAGTTAATGCTGGGTTCTTTCATTCCTCTCGTGGACTTCGACAAGGCGATCCCATATCCCCCGCGCTATTTATTTTAGCTGCAGAGTGGTTAGCTCGTGGATTGCATGAATTAGTTCACCGCTATCCTTCAATGCAATATATTCATAACTCGGAAGTGGTGGTCTCACACCTCGCATATGCGGATGACATTATAATCTTTACAAGGGCAGGAGTCTTGGGAATTAAGAAACGGATGAGCTTCTTAAAAAAGTATGAGCTGGTGTCAGGTCAGAAAATCAATATTGCTAAGAGTGCCTTTGTGGTGTCCAAGAGTTGTGTGATTGATCGGGTGCGAAGAATCAAGCGAATTACCGGCTTCTCACAAGCGGAACTTCCTATACGTTACCTTGGAGCCCCCCTTTATGTTGGATACAAGCGTTCTATTCTCTATGCTCCCATTATTGAGCAAATGAGAGCTAAGTTACTTTCATGGGAAAATCGACACTTAACTCTTGGTGGACGTCTACTGCTGATCAAGAGTGTACTGCTGTCATTTCCCCTCTATTTTATGCAGGTATTGGAGCCTCCTAAACAAACTCTTACCAAGATTTCACGGCTACTAAACCGCTTTTTTTGGGGGTCGTACGGAGGTCAACGTAAGCTGCATTGGGCAGCCTGGAATGCCTTGTGCAAACCCTACGGTGAAGGCGGGCTTGGTGTCCGTGAGTTGGATGATATGGTTAACAGTTTTTCAGGCAAACTTTGGTGGAAGTTTCGGTTACAAAAGTGTCTCTGGGCCAGGTTTCTAAAAGGACGATATGTCAGGGGTTTTCATCCCATGGAAATCAACATCAAACCACACGACTCTCCAACTTGGAAACGAATATGCAGGACAAGACATTTAGTCAAACCTAATATTGCGTGGCAACTGGGGAGTGGGGAGGCATTTTTTTGGCAGGATCAATGGTTGCTTGATGGCTCTCTCAAGAATCAGATCGAGCAACATAGCTATGACAGGGCACGGGTTTCTCAATTTTGGCGTGCACAGGATTGGGACGTTGACAAGTTGGATGCTATATTGCCCACGAGAATTGTGGAGAAAGTTGTTGCCATCCCTATTGATCATGGGGGTAAAGACAAGATGATTTGGAAGCTGGATTCGAAGAGGCTCTTCACTACGAAATCTTTGTGGGAGACGATTCGAGAAAAATCTCGAACCTCGGACCTATTTTCACACATCTGGTCTTCATATATCACTCCCAATATTTCTATCTTTACATGGCGCCTTATTAGAGGCTGGGTTCCTGTTGATGAGAGAATGAGGCGAAAAGGATTTCACTTAGCTTCTAAGTGTCAGTGTTGCTGTCAAGAGGAAACGATGGCGCATGTGTTCCTCCGGAGCTTGAAAGCTCAGCTGGTTTGGCAATTCTTTTCTAATATCTTTCATATAGCCTTGGTTGATTCTAATGAGATTGTGCTGGTGCTTAATTTCTGGAGAAACTCAAGAGAAATTCGAGGGGGTTTGAGTGTGAGACTTATTGTTCCTATTCTCATTCTTTGGTATTTATGGGAGGCTCGGAACAATGCGAAATACAGGGGCAAAAGGGTTATCGCTAGTCAGATTGTGTTAGGGATTTGGCGACATATTCGACTCCTTATGGAATCAGGGGTCCTGAAATCGCATCTATGGCAAGGCGATGATCATGTGGCTGAGTTGTTTCAAATACAGCAGCGGCCACAGCGTACTGAGGTCCGCATGGTGAGATGGATCAAACCTGAGATTTCTTGGATTAAAATTAACACAGATGAAGCCTATCGGAAGGGAGCTGCTATCGGTGGGGCAGGTGGAATTGCGAGAACACACTTGGGCACTCCACTGTTCGCTTTTTATTCTTACCTTGGGAATTGTAAAAATACATACGCTGAATTATTTGCAGCATATGAAGGACTGAGGCTTGCACAGGCACGCGGGTATCACCGGATTTGGCTTGAGTTGGATGCGCAAGTCGTTCAGGGGCTCATTGTTACTAATCAAGGGACATCTTGGGATTTACAACATCTTCTGTGCAAAGTTCGCTCTTTAAGGCGACATATGGAGGTGAAAGTTACGCACATTTTTCGTGAAGGCAATCAAGTTGTGGATTATCTTGCTAACATGGCATGTGATTACCTTGCATCTAGAGTGATTGAACCGCCACAATTCCAAGGCAAACTTCGTGGATTAGTGAGAATGGATATGATTGGTCTTCCGTATTTTAGACACAAACTTAGGCCTTGATTTTGTTTTGTCATCGTGTTTTATGTTTTTGGCTTTACTTGTAATTTTCTCCCGTTGTAATGCTCTCTTTTGATTATTATTAATAGGGGGGGTCCCTTCGAAAACCCCCCGGCGGGCTCGTGCCGGTTTTTTCCAAAAAAAAAAAAAAGTATAGCTTAGTCTTAGTTACATTATTCTAATTATCATGTTTAAATCAACTCTTTGAATTTTTAATCTTATTAAAGTTTCTTATACAAGTTGATCGAGCCTGCATATACTTGGCGCGACACGTAGTCGTGCATGTATGTGTGCCTGGCCAGACACTAACATTGCAACGTGGCCTATACACCAGTGTGGCTGTCTGTATAACCGTACGACACAACCCGCACACTCATGCAACTTGACTAACTCACGCCCATGTGCTATCATACGGTTGCCCTGACACGCCCGTGCTTTGTCGCATGGCGTGCCCTTGTTCGGGCCATGTGTTTTCTCATGGTGAGCCTTGTGCCTACCTGCATGGTTGCTCTCCGTACTCACCAGCTACATGCCTGACCCTTAGCCCTAGACTCTAGTATGGATCTTACACGATCTATTCCCTTTTTCTATTTAATGTCTCAATACACATAAACATCTACTTCACACTATAGCATGCTATATATATGTTTAAAGCCAAGATTTAGATAGTTCCTTCCTCATGTTGGACCCAAGGTGGGGCAGTACATTTTACCTGCACACATGCCTCCGCTACTGCCTCAAGCTAGGCTCGAGCGCTTGCCTGGCTCCAACGATGGTGGAGATAGCCTGCACCGTGGCAGCCATCATCGGTCCCTTCTATAACTTCTATCTTATTTCTTATTTGTTTCTTCTTTTCCAATTTTATCTATACATTTCATAACTTTCACAAGTAGATCATATTATGTAAAATTAGAGGTGAAAATAGCACTTACTATGTGAAGAGTCTGTACACGATGAATTTCTTGGACTCCATTCCTTTCCCTTTGTTCTCGACCTTCACTCTATTAGTTCTCTTCTCTTTTGGTGGTGAGCATGTGTGTGTTTTTGTATGGCTGTGTATGTGTGTGTGTGTAGTATTTTGTGTGTTCTTATGTAGACTTCTCCAAGTGTCTACATTATCCATTAATTAGTAGTAATGTGTCATCATCACAATTGTGGTTACATTATTCTCATCCACCACCCTTTATTACCTTCTTTCTTTGAATTCAAGATTTGGAAATTTAAAATATTAGATTTTTATTCTATAAAAATGAAAGTTTTACAAGTACATTACAAGGGATTTCTAAATCCTTTAATAGATGCGTTATCTAGCATTCAAACACTTGACATTACATTGTGGAAATGAGGAGCTTTTTCATAAGGCTATTTGAGGAATTCTTGTTAACCTTTGTTTTCAGTTTGTACTAAAATTCAAGGGTATTACACAATGTGTTGGAACTTATCCACCTTCCACGGGAACCCAAGGGTATGATCAGCTATGGGCATATCATCCCCATTTCCTTAACTAAATTGGCCCGGTCACCAAAGAGGAGCACGTTTGGTTTTTAGCACTCTAGCTCTGCAAGTATGCTTTCTATAGTCAATTATTTCAACAAACTACTGAGTTCTATTATATCACTGGGGCTTTGGTGACAGGGGTGAGATTGGAACTTCGCCCTGCTGGTTTAATTTTCATTTACAAGGGAATGCAAAAACTAGCCAATTTAAAGAAGCCGACCAAGTTGAAACAAGAGATTAAACATGGGGCGTTATAGTTGGTCCAAATGTGGCTCCAAGCCAACTTTTCAAACCTTTGCCATGGGTGAAAGAGATGAGGATGCTCAATAGGCTCGTCGCATACTTCCTAGAGCTCATGCCAATTTCTATGATTAATCCGTAACATGCTTTTGATCACTTCGACCTACGTTGCCAAGGGAGCAAGTCAAATTGGCTTTGTTTGTGCTCTAGGGATCTAGCGTTCTACTGCCATGATTCCAATGTTTCTTATTCTACGAAGAGGGGGAGGTGGGTAGCATATTTGTTAGCTTGAGGCCTTCTATACGACTATTGATTTTACATGGTATGGACTCATGCTATGCCCTATCCTCTGCATTACGTGGCGCACCAATTCAAATTGGTCTTTCTTGCCTACTCTAATTTCCACTCTCAATTCTTCTTGATTCAAACTGAAATCCTATTGGAATAGTGGTGTTGAAGTCTCTCAGGCACTGACAGCTCAAACTACAAGTCTTCTTGAGTTTGTTTATTTTGAAATGGAGTTCAAGGTAACAGTGGTCTTTATGTCCTAGTGGACTACATATCTTGGTTGTTCTCAGCTTGAGCCATCTTACATAGCTCTAGCACGTTTCACTTTTACCAATGTGCCGTTGATAGTGGCCATTGATGTGGCTTTCCTAAAGGATGTGCCAGCCAAGCTTGCTATGGGTTGGAAAGGTATAACCATTTCTGAGAATTTTTATAAAGCTATCTAGAATCCTTTCTAGCGTGATAGATGCATTCTTGAGGTTTTGGCTTATTTTATGAATTGAAAGACATTAGAATAGATAGAGCCAAAGAGGATTTTCACAAGGAAAGGAAAAAGTTTGATGATGATATTCCTCATTGATCCACCTTTTACAAACTTTGTGTTTAGCTACTCCCACTTCCCTATAACTTTATTATTACTTGAACACCCTCTTAACAAGCCTGCCAAACTCTCTGATGAGGTTACATTCAATGGGTTTTTACTAATGACCTTACAGGGATACATTAGGTAGAATTATTTGGCAATGTGATTCCCTTTCAAAGTAGCGCAGTAACCATATAGGGGAAATTTATCTTCCTCTTGGCCTTATATGATCCTTGTTTTCACTTCGATAGCTTTACTTGTAATACCCCGTAATTTCATAAATGGAAATTATATTGGAAGTGTGTATATCTTGATGAGTGAGCTTGAATAATAAGACCTAGCAAAATTATTGGATTCTTGGATAGATAAAATAATTTCAGCTCATGGACTATAATGAATATTAAGGACCCAATTGAGTATAAATTAAAAGATGCAAGGAAGAGATATACTTGTGGCCTTAAGTGCATGGAGTGGGGTTATATTTGTAGATCCTATAAAGTTGATGGACTAAAGTATATTTAAACCAAAGATCTTGGGGTTAAGTCGAGGTGCACTTCCTGACGAAATAGATCATCGCTCTGGTAATGATAGGTGGCGGCCCCAGTGGCGGTCCAGCGAGTCTTGGACAACATGCTTCTCTTAGTTTATTGATTATAGTTATGTAAGTCTTGCACCTATTTGACAAGTTATCAAGACAATTTTGGTTGAATATGATGAAATTCACTAAGTTATGAAGTTATTCAATTGTAATGGGATAGGTAAATCATGAGCATATCCACCACATTTAATTGACATGCATGGGGTGGCAAATGTATAATTATGTATGTTGGATCCTAGTAACTATGCCAGATAGTAGATGAATTATCTACAAAAACCAGATTGAGATTACTAAACAATGACAATATGTGAAGAAATGATAGATGGATTCATTAGAGTTTGCATAATTTGGGTAAGAATTTGGCCTTAAACACACCTAGTGATCATGTTAGACCACTATATCAGTGATTGAAGTAAGTGTTCAAAGATTATTTGGATTTAATAGTTATAAAGAACATGAAATCAGAATTGTTATGCAGAGCTTAGTCTAAATGTTATCATTATTTCTATGACCAAGGGACATTGGGCATTATCTTCCTAAAATGCTAGAACATATTGAGCTATAGCTTGTAGGAAATCACATTAAGTGTATTGCCTGCCTGACATTGTGATTTGGAGTTTATGTATCGAAATGGTTTATAACAATGAATTGCTAGATATTAATGGTAGAACCACGAAGATAATGATTGTACTATGATGATTAGGACTTGCCGTCCTGTTGCATTGTGATTATTGATAACCTATTATACGGCGTTATTTCTTTCTTCCTTCTGCCTGATTACTGGACTAGGGATCTGTATTGTATTGTACTGTGACCATGGGTAGTACTCATAGTTTGCATTTATTCAATAGGATAACTGAGTGGGGAAGTCCCTCGGTTATCTTTGTACTGCTTGTTCTGTCTGGTGTGGCCACCCAAAGTCTTGGAGGAATAAGGAAAGGTCCTATTTGTTTCTTGCCTATGGAGTGATAAGGTTGCGGCATTGCCTCTATTTGTTGCTTTGTACTACCTGTTCACTGATATTTATTCCTCATGATCAATGGCTAAAGAAATTAACTCCTATCTATCTGCCTTTTAACTATAATTCAAAAATTGTTCGTGAACTGCCATTGTTTGTTCTATCTGTTATTACTTGTTTTACTTGTTTCTTGGATTATTTTGATAACCACACGTCATTACTTTTGCAGTAACATAATTAATTAATTTTTATAATTTTTTGTAATTTTTGAACATGATGTTAATTGAACAATTAAATCCGCAATTTCTACTACCCCATTCAATTTGGATCATTATTTAATATTTTTATTTCATTAATATGAATAACATCCTTGATACATGAATTTTTTTAAGATAGATGACTATAATTAAATTTATAGTAAATAAGTAAGCAAAATACTTGAATTTTCCGAAATGAAAATGAAAAGTAATTATATGAACTTTTTTGGATACAAAATTTATTTTGAGAGGCTTGAAGTGATTTTCTAGAAAATTCATCTTTTGATAAATATATTTGTGCATTTATTGAGGATCAAAACCTTGTTTCTCATAACTCAAAAAAATGTTTTGCTAGTAAACTACTTTAGAAGTAGTAAACGCTATTTATTTTTTTAAGCATTTTAAATATGTTAGTAATTTATTTCTATTTAAAAAAAATATCCTAATGCCCAACGAAAATATCTTTGTGCTTGTTGAGGTTCGAACCTTTTCCCTTCAAAAGTGAAGAGAAAGCTTTGCCATTAGACTATTTAAAAAAAACTTATTGTATTATTATTATTTTAATTTAAATTTTTTAAATATTTTTTTTGATTTTTGAATATATATTTTTTAGAACCGGTGGAAATTTCTCCAGGAAATAATCTAAATTTGTTTGTTGGACCGATTCTGCCAGATTTTCCAACAGAACTCCTGTGGAAATATGTCTACCAGGTTTTCTTTTTTATTTATTTTTGGAAATTCCAGCAAAAATTTCCATTGCATTTCTGCCAGAAAAATTGGCGTGTTCATTCGTGTCACTATTTTCGACAAAAATACGGTGGATATTCTGCGGGATTCTTGAAAATCAATATCAAGCAAAAATGAGTGTTTTCCTATAGTGAATAGGTTATGTGATATATGTCAAAAATTACAAATTGTTTGTGCTTTCCTCTATTATGTTATGTTGCCCTTGAGGGCACTATAGCCAGTAGGGAAGTTTTGTAACTCTTGAGGATGCCCTTGGGTAGTTTTTGTGCTTGGGGCTAGTTTTAGAAAGATGATTGGTAGTATTGGTCTAAATGTGGCTTGTCTCCCAACTAGTTACCATTTGCATCCAGTCTCCCAACTAGGTGCTTAGCTATTGTTGGTGCTGGATCGACATATAACCAGTTATGCCATTTTATTTTATTTTATTCTAGGTTGGCCAACTAGAATCGTGGAACAAGGTGAATTTATGTTCTGGTGTGATTTATTTTAGAGTGATAAAGCTTGAGTTTTGAACCCACGATTTATTTTGAAAAGATTAAATAATTAGTTATGAGTTTTAAATATTTGACATTGAAAGATTATTGTAATGACCCGGTATTTCTAGGTATTTTAAAAGTTAATTATATGATTAACTTATCTAGTGTTTTATGTGATTATTATTTTGTACGTAAACTAGGTGATTAAATTGTTTAGTGTTTTATTATTTTATAAGTGAAATGTGCAATAACTACTATGTTTTCACTTTCTACTTACTTAAGATTAATATATTCATATATATATATATATATAAATTCATACATATATATACTTACATAAATAGATCTATATATCCATATATATATAAGTTCGTATATATATCTATACATTAATAACTAAATTAATACATACTAATCATAAACACTTTATAGGATTAACAATATTTAATTATTTATTTATCTAAATAGCCGTAATATATATATATGTGCATGTTCTAACTATAATATATATATAGGTATATATATGTATATCCGAAAATTACATATTATATAGGTATATGATTTTTCTAATTTATTTTTGATAATTCTAATATTTATTCTTGATAATTCCTAGCATTAAATGAATTTTTACACTTGTTATAACTCTTCTAGAAATTGAAACACTTGTATTATTTACATTAACCTAGACTTCCATTCATCAATATTAGAGCACACCTAATAACATTTAGGCTTGTTACTAAGCATGTATGCATTTATTAAATATTGATGAGTAAGATGAATCTAATTATGAAAAATTGACATAATTAATTTTTAATAATGTGTCTTAACCAACCTCTATAAATAGAAGTTTGAGTTTTAGTTTCCATCATATACACACACTCCCACAAGCACACACACACACTTGACATTATTCCTACACACACACACACACATATATATATATATATAAACACAAAACAATCACACATACACACACGGTACATATATATATATATATATATATATAAACACAAGACAATCACACACACACACACGGTACATATATATAACACACACACACGGTACATATATATATATATATATATAAACACAAGACAATCACACACACACACAATTCTCTTCACACACACACACGGTGCACATATACACACACACCCACATATCTATATTTATATAGTATTCTCTCATACACACACACACACACACAAATATATATATATATATATATATATATATAGATATATAAATATCAAGAAGGCTAGTTTAAGGTAGGAATTTTCTTAATTACATAAGTTATTTTCTAGTGCTAGTTTATTATTTCACTATCATGATATTATGCTTCATTATACTACTAGAAGTTATTAGAAATTATGTTTCTAGTTATATTCATATCTTATGTTCATGTATGTTTATTATTCCTAAATATGCTATTTGTATGCTTTTATATTCAAAGTTATAAGTATGGAAGTATGTTCCTTATGTAAAATTATGTGAGAATATGTTTATGTGACAATATTTATTTGTGCATGCCGGGCCCAAATGTGTTTTCGGTGTGGATGGGGCTGAGTTCGGCCGGGCGGCAATGGGCTTGCCGGTCTTAAAATAGTTCTCGGCATCCATCCCATCTTACGTGGACGGAGTGTTCCATGTGTTGGTATTTGTTGTGGGGAATTGGCATAATCTCGAGATATAGCCACCGATGTGAACGGATGGAATTGATGTGGACGGATGGAATATTGGGGTTAACGATGTGAACGGTTGGAATATTTTGATATGGGAGATATAAGGGAGTCACTAATAGGTGACTCGAAAGGTAGTAAAATGTGAAATATTATGTGATACACTGTGATTATGTGCAGTTACTATACACACGAGCACCTTATGTTATTAAGTGAAAATTCCTACTCAACGTGTATGTTGATCATTTCTCTATATGATAATTTTAGCCGAAAAGGAGGTGGGAGTTACTAAGGATGATGGCGAGGAACGGTTCGGCGCCTTTTGCTAGTCGGAATTAAGCTTGATATTTTGTATTTTGGAGAGGCCGATATTTTGTCTTTTTGAGAGGCCGTGAGGTTATAAACTTTTGTATTACTATGTATTTTGCGCACTACTCTGACATATTTTCAATAAAATAAGTATAGTTTCATGTTTTAGTTGGCTATGTTTTAATAAATTAGTTAAAGGGCCGGGTCGTTACAATTATGATTTTTGAGAGGTCTCGCCATTGGTATGAGACAATATCGAGACAGTTCAATTAAATATTTAATTTGATATTAAATATAAGTTTAGTTAATAAAATGTCCATTTTCCGTACGAAGTGGTCCTATGGACTACGAATGTCATATTTGGTAATAATATCGCATTATAATACGTTTCGTTTATAAGACAATTTTGTGATCAATTCATCAAGATATGTTGAATTGAATTTTTGTTGAATTGGAATATTCGTACTTTGTATCTAATTTAATTAATAGAAAAATATTTGAAATCAAAATATTCTACTATTTGTTTGCATGCATAACTCACTAAATTGTCAGGACTTACAGTCGATGTTCTATTTTGTTCTTCACCTCAGAGTACTTTGAATAAAAAAGCAATGCAGAAATAAGTGGAGCTCGAAAACAATATGGGGTACGTATACTATGGCCATTACAGGCGCCATCATGATGGCGCCCTTTGGGTTTCCAAATACTAGCCCTTTCTTGCAATAGTTTCCCCCACTCTCTAAACTTTATTTAATTTCCAATCTCTTAGTTCCATCCCTTTTCGTACTACCTTCAGTGTTTATCCTCATCCTAAACTCCAACTATCATTTTTTGAATTTTAGATGCCACTCCTCTTACCATCCTTCACTATTGCTTCTTCTAATTTTCCCTAATTTTCCAAACCCTAATTTTTTTGTGAAAAAGAAATGGCATCCCAAAACTTAGTTCTTTTTGCCTGCAAGCGTTCCTACTCCATAGGACCCGTTCTTGGAGGTGAAGCTCCCCAATACTATCCTCGTGATCTTACTTGCTTTGAGAAATGCCTGCCATATTCTGCAGGTTAGGTTTTCAGTACCTCAGTTCGTAACGGGCTATGGTTACCTAATTCATCTGTTTATCGCAACTACGTGGCTTGGTGTAGTCGAGTTGAGGCCACCTACGGCCAATTGTGGAAGGACATTGGGATTTATGAGCCCATTCAAGTCTCTAAAATCCCTTATTCCTTTGATTTAGGGTTTCTGCAGACGGCCTTGCCATTCTGGTGCAGAATCGACAACACCTTCCACTTTGCTGCCGACCCTATGGCTATTACTCTCTTCGATCTGGAGTAGTTGGATAGGTTAAGATCTTTCGGGCGTCCTATTAGTATCGAGGTAATATACGACAACCTTGACATTCTGGAACTCTCGCATCTTTCTCATGAGAATAAGCCCACCATTAGTTATGCGCACATCATTTCTCACTTTGTCAACAAGGCCATCCATGTTTAAAATAAAGAGCATGTTCGATTTTTGGCACTGTGGCTATGTAGATATGTTTTTTGCAGCCAATCTTTCCAACAAATAATGGAGTTCTATTATATAGTGGGTGCATTAGCTGCGGTCAATGAATTGGCGTTAGGCCCGACCGTATTAGCATTTGTTTATAGGGCGTGAGGAAATTCGTCAAGGTGAGACAGGACCCTAAAAAGATGGAAATCTACCATGCGGGCATGCGGTTGGCGTAAATGTGGCTTCAAGCCTACTTTACTCATTTGTGTGCAAGGTCTATCAACATGGGGATGGAGGGCAAACTCTTTTGCCATCTTTTTGGAACGTTCCTCCATATCGACTGCTAACCCAGAGCGGGCCTTCGATCGTTTCAACCTACCTCAAGATGGTAGTATGCCAGAGTGGACCGCTCTCTGTAGTAGTGACCTGACGTTTTACCGCTAAGAATCTATGTCGTCCCTACCCTGATTTAGGGTTCCTGCAGGCGGCCTTGCCATTCTGGTACAGAATCGACAACACCTTCCACTTCACCGCCAGCCATATGGCTATTACTTTGCTCGATTTAGAGAAGTTGGACGGGATCAGATCTTTCGGGCATCCTATTAGTGTCGAGGTACGATACGATAACCTTGGCATCCTAGAACTCTCGCATCTTTCTCGTCAGAATAAGCCCATCACTAATTATGGGCACATCATTTCTCACTTTGTCAACAAGGTCAGCCATGTTTAAAATGAAGAGCATGTTCGATTTTTGGCATTGTGGCTGTGTAGATATGTTTTTTGCAGCCAATCTTTCCAACAAATAATGGAATTCTATTAGATACCCGACCGCGGTCCACTCTTAGCTGCGGTCTCCTCGATCTAGTATAGTTGGACGGGTTCAGATCTTTCGGGCATTCTATTAGTGTCGATGTAAGATACGACGACCTTGACATCCTGGAACTCTCGCATCTTTCTCCTGAAAATAAGCCCATCACTAGTTTTGCGCACATCATTTCTGATTTTGTCAACAAGGCCAGCCATGTTTAAAACGAAGAGCATGTTCGATTTTTGGCATTGTGGCTGTGTAGATATGTTTTTTGCAACCAATCTTTCCAAAAAATCATGGAGTTCTATTATATAGCGGGTGCATTAGCTGCGGTCGATGAATTGGCGTTAGGCCCGACCGTATTTGCATTTGTTTATAAGGGCTTGAGGAAATTCGTTAAGGTGAGACAGGACCCTAAAAAAATGGAAATCCACCATGGGGGCCTGTGGTTGGCACAAATGTGGCTTCAAGCCTACTTTACTCATTTGTATGCAAGGTCTATCAATATAGGGATGGAGGGCGAACTCTTTTGCCATCCTTTTGTAACGTTCCTCCATATTGACTGCTAACCCAGGGCGGGCCTTCGATCATTTCTACCTGCCTCGAGATGATAGTATGCCAGAGTGGACCGCACACTGTAGTGGTGACCTAGCATTTTACTGCTAAGGATCTATGTCGTCCCTACCTTGATTTAGGGTTCTTGCAGGTGGTTTTGCCATTCAGGTACAAAATCGACAATACCTTCCAACTCACTGCCGGCCATAGGGCTATTACTGTAATGACCCGGTATTTCTAGATATTTTAAAAGTTAATTATATGATTAAATTATCTAGAGTTTTATGTGATTATTATTTTGTGCGCGAACTAGGTGATTAAATTGTTTAATGTTTTATTATTTTATAAGTGAAATGTACAATAACTACTACGTTTTCACACTAACCATTTGATTCTATATATGTGCATATAAATCGATATGTATAATTCTATGCATGCATTTTTCAAAATTATAATGATAATAATTATTTGTAACAAAATTATATATATATATAGTATTTTTATGTTTCGAAATATATAAATAAGTAGTAGTTAAAACAATTTTCAATAATTATTATAATTTCTTACATATTAATATCTACTTATAATTTTTAAAATATAAGGAAAATATATATATATTTTTTTAAATTACGTAAACACACAAATATTAAGATAAATATATTGATATATATATATAAATTCATACATATATATGCATACTTACATAAATAGATCTATATATCTATATACATATAAGTTCGTGTATATATATATACACTCACATAAATAACTTAAACACTAAATATGATTAAAAATATTTAATTAGATATACTTATATCAAAATAGTGAGATATTCTACTCATATATCCATATAGTAAAATATATATATATATAGTCATATAAATATATACATATCTACAAACTAAGAAAATCTACATATCTACATATATATATGACCGTGTGTATATATATATAATCTACACATAATTGTTGATAAAACTATGTTATTTTTTATCTTATCTTTTAAAGATATTTGAGCCTAACATTAAATGACCCTTCACACTTGTATAAATCATGTTACAAAGAGTAACATTTGTAATCATCAAGTTTACCTAGAGTATGATTCATGGGATTAGGGTAACAACTAAGGGGAATTAGAGTAACACTTGTATAAGTGTAGACTACCACCTATCCATTGAGTTGGAAGATAACCATTAATACTAATTAATTTTATAAAATATAATAATGCCATTCCTTAGTATAAAAACTATAAATAGAAGACTTTGTCCTTCATTCACAAACACAACACACACACTTCATACACACACACGGTACATACATATATATATATATATATATATCACTTTAACAACACACACATTCACAATACACACACACCCACATTCACGTCACACACACACACAATTCTCTTCTCACACACACAAGGTGCACATATACACACACACCCACATATCTATATTTATATAATATTTTCTCATACACACACACACAAATATATATATTTATATATATATAGATATATAAATATCAAGAAGGCTAGTTTAAGGTAGGAATTTCCTTAATTACATAAGTTAATTTTTAGTGCTAGTTTATCATTTTATTACCATGATATTATGCTTCATTATGCTACTACAACTTATTAGAAAGTGTGTTTCTAGTTATATTTATACTTTATGTTCATAGAATTGATATAAAAGCATGTATGTTTATTATTCCAAAATATTCTCTTAGTATGCTTTTATAGTTATAGTTATAAGCATGGAAGTATGTTCCTTATGTGAAAATATGTGGAACTCTTTATTTGTGCATGCCGGGCCCAAATGTGTTATCGGTGCGGATGGGGGTGAGTTCGGCCGGGCGGCAATGGGCTTGCCGGTCTTAAAACAGTTCTCGCCATCCATCCCATCTTGCATGGACGGAGTGTTCCATGTGTTGATATTTATTGTGGGGAATTGGCATAATCTCGAGATATAGCCACCGATGTGAACGGATGGAATTGATGTGGACGGATGGAATATTGGGGTTAACGATGTGAACGGTTGGAATATTTTGATATGGGAGATATAAGGGAGTCACAAATAGGTGACTCGAAAGGTAGTAAAATGTGAAATATTATGTGATACACTGTGATTATGTGCAGTTACTATACACACGAGCACCTTATGTTATTAAGTGAAAATTCCTACTCAACGTGTATGTTGATCATTTCTCTATATGATAATTTTAGCCGAAAAGGAGGTGGGAGTTACTAAGGATGATAGCGAGGAACGGTTCGGCGCCTTTTGCTAGTCGGAATTAAGCTTGATATTTTGTATTTTGGAGAGGCCGATATTTTGTATTTTTGAGAGGCCGTGAGGTTATAAACTTTTGTATTACTATGTATTTTGCGCACTACTCTGATATATTTTCAATAAAATAAGTATAGTTTCATGTTTTAGTTGGCTATGTTTTAATGAATTAGTTAAAGGGCCGGGTCGTTACAGGTGGTATCAGAGCATGGTCTTGGGAGACCTATGTTTCAGTAATTTATCAGACTAACCTTTGTGATTTTGGTATAGATGGCACCGAAGAGAACACGGGATAACGTTGAATACCAAGAAGATCGATTTAGCGCAGTTTTCGAAAGAATCACTACGATTCTTGAAAACCAAAATAATGGTAGCTATAACAACAACCGACGGGAGGAGCCGGTTAATGATATTTTGGCTAACTTCTTAAAGCTAAGCCCTCCAAGTTTCCAAGGCGAACCTGATGACGAAATGGCAACAAATTGGTTAGAATCCATAGAAAAGATCTTCACGGTTTTGAGTTGTGAACCAGAACGGAAAGTGGTTTTGGCAACCTTTCGCTTAGAAAACGATGCGCATCATTGGTGGCAAAGGATAGCGTGTAAGTGGGAGGCAACACGGACTCCAAAAACTTGGGAAAACTTCGTTCAGGAGTTCAACCTTCAGTATGTCCCACGAGTAGTGCAAGAGAAACGAGAGCGAGAATTTCTTAACCTCGAACAACGAAGTTTAAGTGTTTCTCAATACGAGGCCATGTTTACTAAGTTAGCCCGATTTGCTCCCTACTTCATCGAAATCGAAAACCGAAAAATCTGGAAATTTGTCGGTGGATTACGTCTAGAAATACAAGATAGATTGGCCCCAGTCCAGCTACCGACTTACTCTGCAGCTGTAGAAACAGCCTTAAAAGTTGAGAGTACGATGGAACAGTTGAAAGCTAAAAGAGGACGTCTTGTGAAGCCACCTATCATGGAAGACCAAGGCAGGGAAAACTCCGAAGAATACAATAAAAATCCAAGAACTGATATTCAAGGTAATAAAACAAATCTTAGTGGTTCTTCATTTCAAGGAAATATTATATGTTCCTATTGCGGACGACCAAACCATACGGAAAATCAATGTTGGAAAAAAGCTAGGAAGTGCACTAGATGTGGAAGTAATGAGCATTTTCTTGCGGGTTGCCCTTACTTTGGAAAACCACAAACCCCACCTCAAGTAAAGATCGCTAAGGAAAATGGGAATCGTACGGGAAAACCACAAGTGCAAGGGAAAGTATTCGCAATAAATCAAACCGAACCTGCAACTATTGAAGGTAAGTTCTTAGTTTAGCAAGTGTATTAATCAATTCTAAATCATCACATCCTTATATGCCGTCCAAACCCCTCATGTATTAAATTATGAAACCCTTAAGGTAAATAGGGACTTAACCTCTGAAAAAAAAAAATAGTTAGGTTTTACGGAATTATTAGAATTTTGAAGAAACAACTTTGGAAAGAAAGTGGTGACCTGGCATTTTACCGCTAAGGATCTATATCGTCCCTACCTTGATTTAGGGTTCCTGCAGGCGGCTTTGCCATTCTGGTATAGAATTGACAACACCTTCCACTTCACCGCCAGCCATATGGCTATTACTTTCCTCGATTTAGGGCAGTTGGATGGGATCAGATTTTTCGGGCATCCTACTAGTGTCGAGGTAAGATACGACGACCTTGGCATCCTGGAACTCTCGCATCTTTCTCGTGAGAATAAGCCCATCACTAGTTATGGGCACATCATTTCTCATTTTGTCAACAAGGCCAGCCATATTTCAAACGAAGAGCATGTTCGATATTTTGCATTGTGGTTGTGTAGATATATTTTTTGCAGCTAATCTTTGCTAACAAATAATGGAGTTATATTATATTGGAGGTGCATTAGCCACGGGCGATGAATTGGTGTTAGACCCGACCGTGTTAGCATTTGTTTATATGGGCTTGAGGAAATTCGTCATGGTGAGACAGGACCCTAAAAAAATGGAAACCCAACATGGGGGCCGGTGGTTGCCGCAAATGTGGCTTCAAGCCTACTTTACTCATTTGTGTGCAAGGTCTATCAACATGAGGACGGAGGGCGAACTCTTTGCCATCTTTTTGGAACGTTCCTCCATATCGACCGCCAACCTGGTACGGGCCTTTAATCATTTCTACCTACCTCGAGATGGTGATATGCCAAGTGGACCGCTCTCTGTAGTGGAGACCTGGTGTTTCACCACTATGGATCTATGTCGTCCATACCTTGATTTAAGGTTCCTATAGGCGGCCTTTCTATTCTGGTATAGAATCGACAACAGCTTCCACTTCACTGCCGGCCATATGGCTGTTACTCTCCTCGATCTAGAGCAGTTGGACGGGTTCAGATCTTTCGGGCATCGTATTAGTGTCGAGGTAAGATACGACGACCTTGACATCCTGGAACTCTCGCATCTTTCTTGTGAGAATAAGCCCATCACTAGTTATGGGCACATCATTTCTCATTTTGTCAACAAGGCTAGCCATGTGTCAAACGAAGAGCATGTTCGATTTTTGGCATTGTGGCTGTGTAGATATGTTTTTTGCAGCCAATCTTGCCAACATATAAAGGAGTTCTGTTTTATAGCGAGTGTATTGGCTGCGGGTGACGAATTGGCGTTACGCCCGACCGTGTTGGCATTTGTTTATAAGGGCTTGAGGAAATTGGACAAGGTGAGAGAGGACCCTAAAAAGAGGGAAATCTGCCATAGGGGCCTGTGGTTGACGCAAACATAGCTTCAAGCCTACTTTCCCCATTTGTGTGCAAGGTCTATTAGCATGAGGATGGAAGGCGAACTCTTTGCCATCTTTTTGGAATGTTCCTCCATATTAATTGGTAACCCAGAGCGGGCCTTCGATCGTTTCTACCTACCTCGAGATAGTAGTATGCCGCAGTGGACCACTCTCTGTAGTGGCGACCTGGCATTTTACCGCTAAGGATCTATGTCATCCTACTTTAGTGATTTGTGGAGGTGGGCTTCTTACCTTACTGCGAGAGATCTTCCATATTGCTTTCACTTTAATAATATTGTTTCTAGCCGGGTCTTGTTGTTTGCACCCCATTATGTGGCACGCCAATTTGTATTGGTTTAATCACTGCCCGCCACAATCGTACCGATCAATTCATCATGCTTTAAGCTAAAAAAATACAAGAACAAGGGTGCAGAAGTTTTTAGGGGGTTAACGGAGAGTTCTTAGCATCGTCTGAGTGAGTTCGAGTTCACTTATCTTGCCATGCACCCGAAGGCCACTTTGACTTTCCATGCTTTGTGGAATGGATTTTTTGGCCGCTCTCAAACTAAGCCTGCTCATGCGGACGTGTCTTATTTCACCTTTTCGATTGTGCCTTTGAAAGTCTCCACT
The DNA here is from genome assembly GCA_026212405.1 of Petrea volubilis. Taxonomy (NCBI): domain Eukaryota; kingdom Viridiplantae; phylum Streptophyta; class Magnoliopsida; order Lamiales; family Verbenaceae; genus Petrea; species Petrea volubilis. The sequence goes on from CM047879.1 coordinate 3,595,665, forward strand.
AATGTTCCCTTCACCGAAGATGTGCTTGTCAAGTCTACTACTGGCAAGAAAGGTATTAAAAAATTTGAACAATTTTATAATGTTACCTGGAACCCTTTAGGTCATGATGAATGTATTAGGCAAGCCTCAGTTACTTTTTATGAAAAGAAAGAGAGAATGATTGTGAAGGCAAAAGAACATTTTTACCCTGTTAGGAGTAGGCTAGAACTCAAAACCCCACACTGGTCTACATTTTATAAACCCATGTGCTTGATTCATTGTGATGTACGAAATGGAGACAAGTGGCTTCTGTGATCTTTGAAATCGAATCATTTTGAGTTGTTCTCTTTCACAGGGAATAAATATGCTCATTTTTTTGACTTTCGAAGCATATGTTTCTACATCTCTAATGTTCTGAATGGACAGATGTCTAATTTTGGAGAATGTGTTCATAATCTAGAAATATTGTGGAAATTATAATGTCCATATTTCACAACATGATAATTTGATAATGTGCGAAATTTAGTTCAACATGTGTTTTAATTCTTTAATAATTGGTAGTTTAGTTTGCCAAATTCTACTGACTATGCATATATTATTTCTTATTATTTTGGACGGTGCATGGTTTTGTTGGGGATATTGAGTGTCTCCTCTTAAATCATCTTTTTTTGTTAATGTTCTATTTAAGTTCTTGCATTCCAAGTGGTTGTGTAATACGAGTTCAGTCAGATTGTCCTCTTGTGAACTTTTGCCAATTATGATTTTACTATGTGTATGGGCCCAAAAAATAAAATTTTTTCGTCAATTCAGAATGGGCTGGTCTTGTTAGAGAGGGGTTGTTAGATAGGAATAGTTAAGTGATAAAGATAATACAGGTAGTTATACGTGAACATGCCTAAAACAAAGGGCATGTGTTGCTGGAAATTTAAAATCTAGGTGACATGGCATAACTGCCATATCCTAGAAATAAGGGCAGGCACCTACGTCAAGTGGCCAATCCAGAATAAGGTGGGAATCTCCAAGAGTAAAGGATGGCGGTTGCAGCTTGAAACCGATAAAAGGGAGCTGGATTCACCATTTGAGAGGACATCATCAAAAATAATAAATCAACACAACACAACAACTCTTCCAATCAAGAAGTCAACACTTCTCTAATGTTTTAGTCTAAATGAACAAAGATTAGCTTTAGTTCAGGAGGTAGAAAACCGTTACGAGTGTTTGTAGCCATACTACATTCGGCTCAAAGTGAGGATATCAATGCACTCATTCCGTAACGTCACGAGGTCGTAGCCGATTTAGTCATTTTTCAGATAGAAGTCTTAAGCGCAACTTCAAACCACAAGACTTCAACTTGTGTGCTCCTGCACACTGGCACGCCCGCACCCAAACTTCAAGAGCCCACTTCGAATTGGATGTTTTCCTATCGAACTCAGCCAGTTCGAACTCTGAGCAACCACTTTGGCGCGGCTGGAGAAAATTTATGCAAACACTATGTAACTATAGTTAGTTGTATGTTGTGGTCCTTGACAATTTTACTTATATGTCTTGCTAACGAATTAGTTTCAAATCCAATAGTGCATGATTATTTATTCTTCTAAAATTTAATTAGTCATCTTTGATTATATGGTACTGGGATAAGGTGATCTTTGTCATCTTTTGTGAATTTGTTTAGGAGGACTATAACAGAGCACATGCTAGTAAACATGGAATCGATTCTTTCGATGCATTGAAATGGGCTAAAGTCAGCGGTGGTGCAAATAAGGGTAGAGTGTATAGATTTGGAAACACTATCCATGCTCCTGAGATACTTTTTGGGCCCAGAAAATAAAATTTTTTCGTCAATTCGGAGTGGGCTGGTATTGGTCCTTTTCACCAGGCCGAGATGAAATTAATAAGGCCCAGATCACTTGGACACATGCACAGAGGCATTTGGTGGCGGCCCAGGCCAAGGTGAAATCAAGACCCCTGGCCTAGTCGGCCAAAAATATAATATAAGAAAATAAAATAAATACAATAATAAATTCAAATTTAAATCCCTTATTTTAAGGGGATGTTAGATAGGAATAGCTAACTGATGAAGATAAGGCAGGTAGTTATACCTCAACATACCTAAAACAAAGGGCATGTGTTGCTGGAAACTTAAAATCTAGGTGACATGACATAATTGCCATATCCTAGAAAAAAGGGCGGCCACCTAAGTCATGTGGCCAATCCGGAATAAGGTGGGAATCTCAAAAAATAAAGGATGGCGGTTGCAGCTTGAAACCTATAAAGGGGAGCTGGATTAACAATTTGAGGGGACATCATCAACAATAATCAATCAACACAACACAACAACTCTTCCAATCAAGAAGTCAACACTTTTCTGATGTTTTAGTCTAAATGAACAAAGATTAGCTTTAGTTCAGTAGGTAGAAAACTGTTGCGTGTGTTTGTAGCCATACCACATTCGGCTCAAAGTGAGGATATCGATGCACTCATTCCGTAACGTCACGAGGTCGTAGCCATCACTCACTCGGATTGGGCCCGATTCGAGGTGAGATATCAATGCGGTGGAGTGGTACCCAGCAATCATATCGAGCGCGTGCATGAAGAAGAGTACAGACGGAGTCAATCAATGCTCGTCGGAATGATCAGCCTCTGAATACAACCACAATTAGATATAGTCGGAGTCATCAATGTGGCCGATTTGTAGCTAGAGTTCCTATGGACTGCTCAATGCATCTTCGTCATAGATATGGCCCGAGTCATCAATGCGTGTGTCATTAATCGAATCCAGTAAAAGTCATTGTGGCGAGCAGCCAGCATTTTTGAATATATTTTCTCTTCGATTTAAAGCTTTTTTACCCTTTTCGATTTTTGAGAGTGTTGACTTGTTAAGTCCTATATTGAGTTGTAGGCAAGTAGAACCCCAAGGGTATTGTTTGCCTAATCCGAATCAGTCGTTTTTTGGATAGAAGTCTTAGGCGCACCACATCATTTCTCACTTCGAACCGCAAGATTTCCACTTGTGTGCTCCTGCACATCGGCACGCCTACACCCGAACTCCAAGAGCCCACTTCGAATTGTATGTTTTCCTATCGAACTCTGCCGGTTCGAACCCTGAGCGACCACTTGGGCACGGCCAGAGAAAATTTACGCAAACATATCTTTCTGGCACACCCAGTGGGACAGCATCAGTTTTTGAAAAGGTTTTGTTAGCATTTAGGTCTTAGAAAGCACGTTTTATTTCAGTTATTTTCATACTTCCATTCTGTATTGAAAAATCACAAGAAATTGAAAGTTAAAATTGATAAACAACAAGCCATGGCACTAGCACGCTTAAGGAGCCAAACTCAAGCTGACCACGGTTCAGACAGTGAAAGTGAGGGAGCCAGTGATCAAAATGAAGAGATGAGTGGACATAATCCACCTCCCAACATTCAGGCTCTCACTGACAAGCTCGACTGAAATCAGAGAGCGCCTGAAGAAGAGCCGATTCAGGAAGCACCCGCCTTGCTGGCCAGAGTGGCCAATTGTGGCAAATACGCATTATATGTCATGGAAAAGTAGATCTTGGAATCCAACTGTAGATTCCTCGAGTTGAGGGAAAAACAGTGTTGGGAAGAATCGGAGAGGGCTGAAAAAATGGCCACCATGTTAGAATCTCTCCGAGTAACAGATCCACCTTACGGAATGAACTTGCACAGCGTGGCGGCAAGAATGGACAATATTCCACCGGTTTGAGAACCTCCACGACGAAATGAGGCCTGACCATACCGCTACACGGCCAGAACGACTGAACATTGGAGGTAATCATCGCCGTGGAAGATACCCCAATATGGATAATCGGCAAAAGAGTGGCATTCGAATCCAGAGGAGTACTCTTGGAAGAGGAAGGATTGGGCTCCACGAATCATTCCAATGGGCCTGAAATCCCTTTTGCAATGCCATATGTGGCGGAAAGACCCCAACCTGCCACCAATCGAAATGACAACACAGCCGTGTCTCGGCAAGAGATACAGGAAATATTGCGACAGGAATTAGCGATGCTTAAACAATCAGCCTCCCCACCCAGGTATTCTCACCCCTACCCCCTTCAAATTGACACGATTCCTTTTTCCCCAGGGCTTAGGGTCCCAGTTTTTACGTTGTTTAACAGGGATGGGTCACGAACCACGATCTAACACATTGCTAAATTCACCACTCAATGTGGCGAGATTGGAATGAACGGGAACCTAAAATTACGTTTATTCCCGAATTTCTTAATGGAGGAAGCCTTTTGTGGTACATCAGACTTAGACCTGGGTCTGTTTCCGACTGGCCAACTATGGAGAATCTTTTCCATAGTCATTTCTATCGACTACCCCCTGAGGTATCCATAATGAAGTTAACTCATATGAGACAAATGCCCGAGGAGTCAGCCGAGGCATATATGGGGAGATTCGTCCGGGCCAAACACTTTTGCCAGTGATCATGGCTGAAGAAAGTTACATAAGTTTGGCCAACAATTTGCATCAATTTTTGACTTAATCAGGCAGGTCACTGATTAAGAAAAACTGCTAAGGGAAGAAAATCGAAGAAGTCATCACGGCAAGGCCACTCACTATCAAATAGGCCTAGCCAAGGTTCAAGATGACTTGGTCAGTGCTGAAAAAGACCAATGGGAGAACGAAGTGGGTCTAGCCCAAGTCGTTTGCGAAAAGAACACGATCTGCCCGACTTTGATAAAACCAAGGGCATTACAGCCTCACATCAAGATGCCTCCTGGCATGCTGAATAAGCCAGAGTTCCGTTCTAAAATGGAGAGGCGCTATGGTTTCGATGTATCAAAAACCAAGGCTATTTTTGATCACTTATTGGCTGATGGCAAAATTAAAGTACTTAATGACCATAGAATGCGAATGGCCAAAGAACTGGAAGGAAAAACATACTGTAAATTTCATAACGCATGGACTCATAACACCAATGATTCTCTGGTTTTCAGGTGGATGATCCAAAGCTGCCCAGACAACGGCACCTTCCGGTTTCTGCCGGAATGGATGAATATGAAAATGGAAATTGACAAAGAGCTATTCCAGGCAGAGGGAGTTAACATGGTCAACATTCAGGATGACCCAGCTGAAAAGGAAAACCAGCAGCATGAGCAGGTTGTGATACAACCAGAATGGCAATTGGGCCTCTACGCCAGATGCCATTCCGAAATGGCATTAATGCCATAGGTCTATGCAGCAGGAGCTTACTATCCCTGGGCCAATCTCGTGGTCAGCATTTCCATGGTTCTACAACCACCTATGGTGCCATATCCCCCTCACATGCTCGGGGGGCATTGGGCCAGTGGCGGTCCATTACGAGAAAATTGAAATAAGAGAGATCGAAGTCCACCTCGAAGGGTCGAGAGAAGTGATAAAAGGAGGGAACCCTCAAGCCCACCTCGAAGACGTGAACCAACTCAATAATCGATTCATTCCAGTTTCATTAAACCGCTAGTAGCCCAGGAAGGACGCGGGAAGCAGTAAGGCATCCTAAGTTTCCTTAGACAAGAAGCCCTTGAGAGATGATGCGAACATAGTACCGGAGATACTTGCAACAACGCAAGAAAGCTGAAATCCTCAAAAAGGAAACAACGAAACCCATCAAGGGTAAGGCAGTGACATCAATAGAGCCAAGAAACCAGAAAATCGCCCCAACCGACATTCAATCAAAGAAAGATTGTTGATCCAATGATATTGGAAAGTGATGAATCAAAGAATGATGTCCCAAGCAAACCAGACGGTGTCGGAGAGGAGGATCTACTGAGTGAATGGATCGAAAAGATGGAAGAACTAAACCAGGTCGACAAAGAGTTGTCAATGGAAACCACGGACATACCATCATCTAGTGGCGATGCTGTCAACATGGAGTGCAATATAGTATGGGCATTCCCTTCCAATACTAATGTTAACAGTGATTCTCCGGATGACACAGGTGAAACAAGTGAAGTTTGGGATGACAGTCAGCTGGTAGCTTTCTTTATGAACAATGCCGAACGATAGTCCAGAAGAGTAAGACAGTCGAAGAAACCAAAGCGTTGTCCAGAAGCCTCCACCAAGCATGGCGAAGCATGTAAAGTCCCTCTTTGTGGCTGGCTATCTTGATGGCAAGCCTACTGGAAGAATGCTGGTGGATAATGGAGCCGCCGTGAATATCATGCCTCTCCAAACCATGAAGCGCATTGGAAAGGAGAAGGATGATCGTCTCAAGACAGATGTGGTGATCAACAATTTTGCAGGGGGAAAAGCAGACATCATGGGTATACTGCCTATTGAACTCAGTATCAAAAATAAGACCGTCACCTCTATGTTTTTCGTTATAGATGCAAAGACTTCGTACAATGCTTGCTAGGAAGGGATTGGATTTATTTACCCATGTGCATCCCTTCGATCTTACACCAGTTTTTGGTATTTTTGGGAGATGGCGAGAATGAACCAGAGATGATGAAGGCAGAAGAGAGGTCGTTCACGGCCAATGTGAATGTAGTAGAAGCTAGATATTACTCCGATAATGTCGGGCCCTATAGATTTATCGGGCAGGACAAATATGGTCGTCAGCTTTATGCCACTTCATCTGTGGCGCCAGTTAGTTTAGAGGTAACAATGACTAAAGAGGTTAGCAGGCCTTGCAACATCAAAGAAAGGCCGCTTTCTATGTTTCAAGATATTGGTCATGAATAACATCGATATAGACAAAATTGTAATAATTCCGGATAGTACCGGATCAATAATAATAAATAAAACTTTGGCCTTATTGGCCAATGACCTTTTCGATTACTATAGTTGTAATGCGGATGTAATTTATGAGCATGATCAAGATCTCACTGCGACAGATGAGATCACACTAAAGAAATTAAGTGCCGCTCCGGCAAAGCTCGATGATGTTAGGATTCAGGTTCAAGATCCTGTTGTCGAAGTGGAGCTTGGCAATGAAAACGATCATAAGCCCACATACATTAGTGCTTTACTAAGCCCTGAAAATAAAGAGGCCATGATCAACATACTTAAAAAATATAAGGACTGTTTTGCATGGAATTACGATGAAATGCCCGGTCTCAGGAACAACTTGGTGGAGCATCGAGTACCCATTTTGCCTGGGTTTAAGCCACGAAAACAGCCTCTCAGGCGCATGTCTAATGAAGTCTATGTGTTAATTAAAGAGGAGATTCAAAGACTTCTTAAGGCCAACTTTATCGAAGTGGCCAGATACTCTGAATGGGTGGCCAATGTCGTGCCAGTCATAAAAAGAATGGCAAACTGAGGATTTGCATAGATTTCAGGGACTTGAACTTGGCGTCTCCAAGAGATGAGTACAAGATGCCAATGGGTGACATGATAATAGATGTCGTCGCAGGACATGAGTTCTTAACTCTTTTTGAAGGCAATGCAGGATACAATCAGGTCTTCATTGCCCAAGAGGATATCCTGAAACTGACATTCCAATGCCCGGGGGGCATTCGTACCTTTCAATGGAAAGTTATACCGTTTGGCCTTAAAAATGCTGGGGCTACATACCAGCATGCAATGAACTGCATTTTTCATGACTATATGAATGACTTCGTCAAGATCTACATTGATGATCTCATCATTAAGTCTACGAGCTTTGCTCGGCATTTAGAGCACCTGGTTAAGGCCTTTGAGAGGATGAGGAAGTTCCAATTGAAGTTCAACCTGCTGAAATGTGTGTTCGGAGTGGCCGCAGGCCATTTTCTTGGGTTTTTAGTACATAAGAAAGGAATCAAAGTGGAGGCAAACAAGGCAAAGGCCATCTTAGTCGCCCAACCACCTCAAACCAAGAAATTACTTGAGCAGTTTCATTTCGAAAGGTCAATTACTTGAGAAGGTTCATTTCGAACCTTGTAGGAAAGACCAAGATTTTCTCAACCTTATTAAAGTTAAAGGACCATGACCACTTCGAATAGTCAGAAAAATATAGGCAGGCATTTGATAGGATCAAGGAAGCTTTAACTTCCCCTTCTGTGATGATGCCGCCACGAAAAGGAGAACTGCTTAAGCTTTACATTTCGGCAGCTGACAAGACCATTGGGGCCTTCTTGGCTCAAGATGATGAGAATGGTCTAGAGCAGGCTGTATACTACTTTAGCAGGCATTTGAGTGACACGGAACAAAGATTCCATCCGATCGAAAAGCTGTGTTTAACTCTGTACTTCGCATGTATTAAGCTACAACACTACTTGCTACAGGTAAAAGTTCTTGTATTCAGTAGCATCAATGTAATCAAATACATGCTTTCGAGATGGATAGTACGTGGTCGGATAGGCCATTGGGCCATGCACCTAATGGAGTATCAGCTGCAATTTGTTCCGCAGAAAGCTTTGAAAGGCCAAGCCTTGGCCGATTTCCTCATCGACCACCCTAGTGTCGAAATAGATGACGAAGTAGCTCAACAAATCAAAATGCTATCAGTATTCGTAAAGCCATGGGTCCTTCAATTCGACGGGTCATGAACGGACAAAGCATCTGGGGCTGGCATAGTTGTCACTTCGCCGTCAGGAATCAAGACTAGCATGGCAGTCCAGTTCGATTTCCCATGCACCAATGATCAGGCCGAATACGAGGCCCTGATCCTCGGATTAGAATTACTACGTGAGTTAGGAGCATCCAGTATCAACATGACTGGAGACTCCCAACTCATCATTAAGCAAATCCAGGGTGCATTCCAGTGTCGAAACCCCATCCTTGACAGGTATATCTCCACGTTTAATGCTCTGCTAATGGGATTCAACGAAGTAACATTTTAGCATGTAACTAGGAGGTCTAACTTTGAAGCCAATGAGTTGGCTCAAATAGCCACTGGAGCCGAATTTCCCAAAAATTGTATGGCCGCTAGTTATACCATTACAAAGCAGGCCTACCCCTCCTATTTCGAACGAACCAATGCCATAGAAAGCACCATGGAGCAACCTGAAGATTGGCGCAAGCTAATATTAATTTATTTGAACAATCCTTCCCAAGGATTACCTCAACGAATCAAGATGAGGGCCACTAACTACGTGGTCCTGGGAGATAACTCGTTGTATCGTCGAAGTTATGATGACATTCCCTTGCAGGTGCGTTAGACAGGAGAAGGTGATGAAAATCATGATGGAAGTCCACGAAGAGAGTATGTGGAGCCCATCAAAGTGGCCACAAGATGGCGTGGTTGATCAAGCGATATGGCTATTTCTGGCCAAAAATGGTGCAGGATTGCCATTGACTGGCCAAAGTTTGCGAAAAATGTCAGCTATATAGTCCAATTCAGAGAGTGCCAGTAGAGGAGATGAATTTGATAATCAAACCTTGGCCATTTTGATGTTCGGCCATCGACCTAATAGGGGCCATTTTTCCTTCCCCTCGAAGCAGCACGCCCACATTATCACTGCCACTGACAATTTCACCAAATGGGTAGAGGTTGTCCCCCTTAAGCAAACCGATCAAGGAACGGTAGTCAAGTTCATCAAAGAGTACTTAGTGCATAGATTTGGAATCCCTCAGACTATCGTAATAGATAGGGGAACTATGTTCACAAGGTCCGAAATTCAGGCTTTTGCCGCAGAATATGGCATCCAACTTACACATTCCACGCTATATTATGGACAAGGGAATGGACAAGCTGAATCCACCAATAGAAATTTAAAGAATATCATTTCGAAAATGGTGGGGGTAAATCCCAGAGCATGGCATCTATTGGTCTCCGAAGCATTATGGGCTTATCGAACGAGCAAACGCACCGGCACAGGGACTACCCTATTTCGACTCACCTATGGCCACGACGCAATCCTGCCTATGGAAATCAACGTGAGATCTGCACGGATAGCTCAACAAAATAATCTCACTACTGAAGAATACCATTGCAAAATGATGGATGAACTAGATACCGTAGAAAGCATTAGAATACAGGCGCTAGATTCCATTGAGGCTCAGACAAAACAAGTTGTCAGAGCTTACGATAGAAAGGTATTTCAGATTGGCGACCTTATGTGGAAAGTCATCTTCCCCTTGGAAAAGAAAGATGCGTTGTTAGGAAAATAGAGCCCCAGCTGGGAAGGCCCCTTTTTGATTCATTCGATAACCTGGGGAAGAGCCTATTTACTAGAAATCATGGATGGGAACTTGCTCAGAGATCTGATTAATGGCAAATATTTGAAGAAGTATTACCCTACACTATGGGAAACGTTGCCATTAGAACATCGGATTAGTCTAAGTCAAAATGGGCTCCAAGGCCAATCACACTTAGAATATTTTGCTCTTTTATATATTTCAGTTTTGTTATTGATACGCTTAGGCGATTTCTTTTCCACATATGAATGTTTTTTGAAGGAATCTTGATACAAGCAAACCAAGTAACATGAGGAGACGAGATAGATCAAAAGAAATCAGAGTGACTGCATGCAAGGTTGAGCCAAGAATGGCCTAAAAGTTTAAAGAGCAAGAATAAAACGAAAATTATTTTGGCAACAGGTTGCCATTTCTAATGGAACGCAGGCCGCAGAGCTTAAAATTCTTCAAGATAGTTAGGCAGCAGGGGCGTCTTTTTCTTGAGTTGTGCCACTTGATCCAGCCGCCTCATCTACGGGATGGTTAGACATCGAAGTCGTCTCCGCTAAATGATCAACCTCGTGCCCTCTTGCTTCACTGACCCTTGGGGTCCCTTCACCTAGAAAATCGGCTCAAAATCGAGCAAAGAAAAGATGCAGAGAGGTGGTCACCTTGTCGAGCTCAGTAGAGGTAGCCTCGACCTGACACTTTCGTTCCAAGTCCCTCTCCTTAGCTTGCTACTAGGCCTTGATCCGTTCATCGGAATCAGCTTTGAGCTCTTCGACTTCGTTGCAAAGATGGAGCAATTGTTGGTCCACCTCTTCGGTGAGCTTCCGTAAGCATTCCATCTCGACAACAAGGCCTTCTCCCGTGGTAGACAACTGCAGCTGTCGTTCAGCTCTTTGGTTCAATTGAACCCGAAGTGTTTTCAGATCCTCAACCAGAGGGCCGGTATTGGAGACATGGGGAGTTTGGATAAAGGCATAGCTACTTTCGTATTTCATTCCCAGACTAGGGAGATTCCTTTCAAAATCCTAATAAAAATCGTCACTTACAGGGGCCTCTTACTGGGGCCCATGTTGAGACGAGCAACCTCCCGCATAATCTCATTGATAAGATTCTTTCTTGTCCCAAAGATGGCAGGACTATATTCAAAGTCCACCCCTGCAAGGAGCCCTTTGAGCTCTTGAATACGAGCATCTGAGAGATGTGTGGCCACTTTAGGAAAGAGGGCATCCCCCAAGATAGAATCTAGCAAATCCATCACTGTCTTGGCACTACTTAAAGGGGTTCAACCCGATAGTGATCGAGGGGAGATCGCCTGTAGGAAAAAGAAGAGTTAGAACATAGGAGCTAACAAGGAACCATGGCAGTCAGCAAAGGAGTGATATTACCTGAGAGCCACCAGTAGGGGTGTCTGGCAGCGAAGAAGCCGTAGAAGGGGCCTGGGTGACGGGCTGAGAAATAGGCTGTAGGAATCAAGGTCAGAAGAGGCTGTAGCTAAATAAGTAGGAATAGGCCGAAGAGACATTACCTCAGTCATCTTGATAGGGGAGGAGGAGGCAGTATATCCATCCTTTCGGATGGACGAATGCTTGGAATATCAGCAGGTGAGTATCCCGCTGCAGTAAGATCAACATGAAGTTGGTCAACAGCCTCGTCGATGTCTGTCTCTTCAGTAGGTGATTCTTCAACACTATCTGCCCGATGGTCAGTAGAAGCGGAAGGAGTACCAGTGGAAGAAGGTTCAGAAGAAGAAATAAGCATCACCAGGCATCTTTTCATTGCCATTTACTTAACACGCATTGGCCTTGGGCCAATATCAGTTGTAATGGTGTGCTTGCTTGGATGAGAGGCCTGCAAAGGAAGGAAATCAACACGGTGAAAAACGGAAAGATAAAATTAAAAGAAAAGATACCTGGTTGGAGGTGTTTGATTCATCGTCGTCAGAGTCAGGCACTTCGATCATGCCCTCAACCCTTGTGGAATGAAAGTGACGGGCGGAAAGGCGAGTACCCATCTGAATAGGAGCTGGCACAGGGGCAGGGTCAGGGGACGGAATGGGAATTCCAACGAAATAGCAGTAGCAGTGGTCACCATAGCTTCGGTCTTCTTACAGGGACCTAGAAGCAAAATGAGCAGAAGTTCAGCAACAATGTAAGGAAAGACCAAGACAAAAGAAGCAAGGATGAAGGTAATACATTCCCCTTCTATGGTCACTGCATTACTCCGAAAAAGGGCAGTAAGTCCAAAGAGCTCAACCCTACGAACTCCCACGGGATCATCAACAAACAAGCTGCTGAAGGTAACCTTGTCATGGAAGCTCATAGGCCTTTCAAGGGGAAGGTTGGGGACAATCACCCAAGGGACGAAATCAGGTGGGGGGGGGGGGGCGCAATCAAGCATAATGGTTTGTAAAAATTGGACCAATGCGGGGCCTGGTCATCTAGTCTTTTCCTAGCAATATTAAATGCTCTTTTGCCTTAATTATCATTTTTTCTTTCTTTTCAAAAAATGTAACTGAGGTTTGCGTAATGCATCTATCGCGATGAAAAGGATTCCAGGTAACATTATAAAAGCGTTCTAATTTCTCAATACTTTTTTTGACCCGCGACAGATTTGACGAGCACGTCTTCAGGGAAGGGCGCATCGATAGCAACCTTCGCACAGTCGAGAAAGTGAAATAGGCTACGGCCGCATGAGCGGGCTCATTTCGAGAACTCCTCAGATATCCATTCCACCAAGTCTGGAAGGCCGGGGTAGCTCTAGGATCTCTAGCAAAATAGGTGAATTTGAATTCGCCTAAGCAACGCAAAGAACTTTCTGTTATGCCCCTGAAGACGTCGGCGCCCCGATTTTTGTATTTGCTTAATTTGAAACGTGATGAGTTAATCGTCACGATCGGGGTGGGCAAAGATTGAATGAGGCCGAATTGATGGGCCACATAATAAGGAGCATACGGCATAAGGTGACTGGAAACCATATTGTCAAAACGAAAACAATATGGTAAGTCTCTGGCAGTGAGGAAGGACGCCCATAGCCTTTGATCGCTAATGTGGAAAGAATGAGACCCATGGCAGTAGAACGTCGGGTCAACACTGCAAAGCACTAACCAAAGACCCCCATGATGAATTTTCCTCTTTTTTGGGTGTTGCCTCACCTTCACCAACTTTCATTGTAGACCTAGAGCCAAATCGGCACCCGCAGCTATTGCCCCTGCCATATAGTAAAATTTCATGGTTTTTTGGCAAGATTGGCTACAGAAAACATATCTACACAGCCACAATGCCAAAAATCGAACGCGTTCTTCATCAGAAACTGGGGTGGCTTTGTCGACCAAATGAGAGATGATATGCCCATAGCTGGTCATGGGTTTTCTTTCACAGGAAAGATAGGAAATCTCTAATATATCAATGTCGTCGTAACTTATGTCGACACCGATAGGGCAGCCAGACGAGCGAAATCCTGCTAGTTGCTCCAAATCAAGAAGAGTTAGAGTCATGGGGCCTGCGGCGAAGTGGAAAGTATTTTCGATTCTGCACCAAAATGGCAGCGCCGCCTGCAAGAACCCCATGTTAAGAGAATAGGGGGATTTTGAAACTTGAATGGGCTCGTAAATCTTGATGTTCTTCCATAGCTGGCCATGGACGGCCCCAACGTGGACGCACCAATTTACAAAATCACGGTGAACAGAGGAGTTGGGTGACCACGGCCAGTTGCGAATAGAGGTGCCCAAGACATGGCCCCCTGGATATGGTAAGCGCTCTTCAAAGCGGGCAAGGTCGCGAGGATGGTCTCGGGGGACTTCCCCGTTGATGGTGGGGCCCAAAGAGTGAGAACCTTAGCAAGGAAAGATGGTTGATCCTTGGGACGCCATTACTGAGTGTGATGAAGATTAGGGTTTTGAAATTAGGAAAGACAAGTGAGAGGGATGGTAAAGGTAGACGATTGTTAAAAGTGAAGGGTTTTAAAAAGTTAAAAGTTGACGGTCGAAAGAGTCCTGAAAATTCTGGGGATAAACACATGAAGGTTAGAGGAGATGGGAAATTAAGAATTAGGGAGTAAAAAGAGTCCCAGACATGGGTGAACACTGGGTAAGAAACGGCTAGTATCGGGAAACTCAAGGGACGCCATCATAATGGCACTAGTAACAGCCGTAATTCGAGACAACAAAAAAAGAATATATATATATATATATATATACACACACACCCATGAAGGGATAAATGAAAAATGTTGCAGAAGATTCAATAGTGACATTCTCATGGCCTGGTGACCAAATATTAATGGCAACGTGAAGGTTATGTCGTTTGCAGCAGTATGTTATTAAAAGAAAAAGCTGAAATTGCCACATTGAATGTGGCAAGCATAAGTAAAAAGACGCCAAATTTAATGGCTCAAAGAAGATGAAGGTTTAACAAAGTTATGGTCAAATCTTGCAAATTGACCACAACTTGCGGGGGGGCATTGTTTGGGGCTAGAAAATAAAATTTTTTCGTCAATTCAGAGTGGGCTGGTATTGGTCCTTTTCGCCAGGCCGAGATGAAATTAATAAGGCCCAGGTCACTTTGACGCGCATGCACAGAGGCCTATGGTGGAGGGCCAAGCCGAGGTGAAATCACGGCCCATGGCCCAATCAGCCAAAAATATAAAATAAGAAAATAAAATACATACAACAATAAATTTAAATTTAAATCCCTTATTTTAAGGGATTGTTAGATAGGAATAGCTAACTGATAAAGATAAGGCAGGTAGTTATACCTGAACATGCCTAAAACAAAGAGCATGTGTTGCTGGAAATTTAAAATCTAAGTAACATGGCATAACTGCCATATCCTAGAAATAAAGGCGGCCACCTACGTCAAGTGGCCAATCCGAAATAAGGTAGGAATCTCCAAGAATAAAGGATGGCGGCTGCAGCTTGAAACCTATAAAAGGGAGCTGGATTCACCATTTGTGGGGACATCATGGACAACAATCAATCAACACAACACAACAACTCTTCCAATCAAGAAGTCAACACTTCTCTGATTTTTTAGTCTAAATGAACAAAGATTACCTTTAGTTCAGTAAGTAGAAAATCGTTATGAGTATTTGTAGTCATACCTCATTCAAATCGAAGTGATGATATCAATGCACTCATTTTGCAACGTCACGAGGTCGTAGCCATCACTAACTCAGATTGGGTCCGGTTCGAGGTGAGATATCAATGCGGCAGAGTGGTACCCAACATTCATATCGAGCGCATACATGAAGAGTAGTACAGACGGAGTCAATCAATGCTCGTCGAAGTGATCAGCCTCTGAATACAACCACAGGTAGATATGGCCAGAGTCATCAATGTGGCTGATTTGTAGCTAGAGTTCTTAGGCACTGCTCAATGCATCTTCGTCATAGATATAGCCCGAGTCATCAATGCGTGTGTCTGTGATTGAGTCTTGTAAAAGTCTGTGTGGCGAGTAGCCATCATCTTCAAATATATTTTCTCTTCGATTTAAAGATTTTTGACCCTTTTCGATTTTTGAGAGTGCTGAATTGTTAAGTCCTATATTGAGTTGTAGACAAGTAGAATCTCAGGGGTAGTGTTTGCCTACTCTGATTCAGTCATTTTTCAGATAGAAGTCTTAGGCGCACCGTATCATTTCTCACTTCGAACCACAAGACTTCCACTTCGAATTTAGTGAATAGGAGCACACTGGCACGCCCGCACCCGAACGCGAAGAGCCCACTTCAAATTAGTTGTTTTCCTATCGAACTCAGCCGGTTCGAACCCTGAGCGACCACTTCATCGCGGTCGGAAAAATTTATGCAAACAGATACTTAGAACGTCATCTGAAATTATCTCCACAACTGCATTTAACAATCATATTAGTCAAAACTTTTTACAAGATCAAATGAATGTTGATGAAAAGTTGGCCTTGGAGAGGGAGGCAGCTCTTACAAATGAACAAAGAATGATAGTTGATTAGGCAAAGTCGGGGGAACAAATTTATTAGAGACTTTGGTAAAGTGCATGAACAAATAATTTTCTGAGTGTTGTTTCTAGCTCTGTTACTTTTAGCATATTGGTACTTGTAACTTTATATTAGACTAAGATGTGGTGTTTGTAGAAGAATGAAGCACTAGAAGTTTCTAAATTTAGTTTTTGATATGATTTTTCATTTGGTTCATTCGTTTCTATTTAGTTTATGCACGGCTTAAATTATATTAAATTACTCATTTTCATAAAACATAATAGGTGCAAGATATAAATATTTAGTGAATTCATGATCGAATAGTTTCTAATTAGTGACTGAGAAATGGGTCACTCATTCAGTGACCACAATTCAATGACTATTTTGTTTTTGTTATACTCACGCACGCTAGAGGGCTCGAACCAAACACGTCTTTCGAATTCAACGACTGAATTTGCGGCTACTAAATTACTGACACACTTTCAATCATTAATTTGTGGACGATCTGTGACTCACACAGACTATTAAACGAACAAAAATCAATGACTGATTTATTGCATCAGTGATTGATTCATTGAACAATATGTAACCCACACAAACTATTAAACTGACAAGCGATTGATTTATCCGTCATGACAAGTCCGTATCTGCATTAAATTTTTGTGTTTATTTTTGTTTGACTTTTTGTGTGTTTAGACCTATTTGAGATTAATTGTAAGCTACGATAAGTTAATTCACTACTTTGTAGATGGCAAGATACACGATATTGCACTATTAAAGTGATTTTGGACATTAAAGTATAACGATCCCGAAAATTCTTTATTATTATTATTATTATTATTATTATTATCAATAATAGTTACATATATGCATAAATTATTAATTACAAAATATATTAGGCTACATTACATAATATAAAGGTACATCCAACAAAGGAGACTATCGAATTGTTAGTTCTACTATATGTACATAGCAAAAGCAAAAGCAAAAACCACCAACTATAGGTACGCAACGGAAATCCTACATTTTTGTTCCTAGTAAAATGCTTCAAAAGGTTCCTCCTCCTCATCATCATAAAGACTAGCTTCGGAAGCATCTAAATCATTATGTAATACGGAATCAATATACGTTGAGTAGAAACATTTCTTTATGCACATAAGGTGCTCGAGTGTCAAGTGCACATTAGTTACACATAGCACATATATAGTTTCACACTTTCTACCTTTTGTCACCCGACAGTGACCCTTATAACTACCCGGGCCGAAATAACAACCAGTACATTTCTCCTGCCAGCCTTATCCTCCAATGGTCGTATCCCGGGCATACGCCTAGTATTGTCCTACGACCCTCTCTTTTGAGTAGATCCCTCCGTCTACCCAAGGGGGGATTAGGAGATGGAAGGGGTGTGAACTCTCCCGGCTACTCAATAGTATGTCCCGATGGAACACCTCCCATACCATTCCAGCAGATATGGGCCCATTCACAGAATTGCAATTTGTTCACACATGCACATAATCTTTGGAAGTTTATATCATAGTTTAGTAAAGTAAGCTCCGCACTTATAAATGAAAGCTTTATGTTTGCTTATTAAGCATACTTACTTGGACATGTTAAATATGTAAATAGCTGGTAGCAAAAATATGTAAATAGACAAAATATAAATATAAATATATAAATATAACTAGTATAAATATATAAATATAAAGATTAAAATATAACTAGTATAAGTATATAAATATATAGATATGATACATATATACGTATATAAAATATAGGTAAGTATATATATAGATATGTGAAGAATTATCTACATACACATATAAAACTAATAAAATGAATATAAGTATATATATATACATATACGTAACGTATATATATATATATAAAAGTAGTGTATAATAACATATACCTATACGTACATATAAATATATATAATTAGACTATCATTAACACATAATGAAATTAGTTAAATGAATATATAATGACACTTTAAATATTTATATATATATACGTGCATATATATATATATATGTAATCATCTAATCACTTATTAAAATCTCAAATAATAGATATGTGGAGCTTTCTTTACTAAAACTTTCAAGAACAACATAGGATATTCTCCTAATACCTCAACTAAGGCATAAAGGTTTCACAACACTTCAAATAAAGCATAAACTCACATAATACTTCCAATAAAGTATAGAGCATAATGATCACATATTACTTCACATAAAGTATATTAATCACATAATACTTACAATAAAGCATAATAATCACATATTACTTCAAATAAAGCATATTAATCACATAATATCTTCATGATCATGCTCACAAGTCTAACCACTCTTCAACTTCCTCCCAACAAGAGTTATATTATGACAAATTAATCATAAAGCTTTAAAATAGCATGATAATGGCAAAAATAACTAAAATCGTCTACTTAAGGCATAAAGAATGTTCCTACCTTGTGTTCTTCCAAGTAGTGTAGTGTTTTGAGAGAAAATGAGAGAGTGAGGATGTGAGCAAGGGAGAGCACGGTTTTGGGGCTAAATGGGGCTGAAAAATGAGGATTGTGGGTGTATAAGGTCTTGTGTATTGATCTTCCAAGTACTAGAGGCAAAGATCTACATATTATATTCATCTAAATACCTCTTCCATACATTTATACATGGTTGTATATACATACACCTCACTTTACTAACCACCATGCATATGTATGTGGGTATGGGTGTGTGTATATGTAGCTATGTATATCACCACTAATATATATTTTTATATGTGCATGAGGCTAGGTTTCAAGAGTGTATTAGTAGAGATATTTTGATAAAATATAGAATAAAATCAACTAAAATCAAACAAAACCTATAAAATCTGAAAACTCTTATTTATTAAGTATTTTTATTGTTTATGTCTCAGCAAAACCGAAATTTGGGGTTGGAGAAGTGAAAAGACCAAAATACCCCTTGTTTTGCCCTTTTTTTGAAAATCGCCCAAAAATAGAAATAAAATTCAAAAAATTCGAAACTTAATTTTTATAAGTCAAATAAAATCTAAAATATTTATTTATATTATTATTTTCATTTTTTGATAATAATTAAGCATTTTAAAAATTAGATTTCAAATTAAGAACTTAAAGACAATGTTTTTCGAAAACTACTAAAAATTCTTGGTAAACTAGGTAAAAGTTGAAAATAATCTATTAAATAATTTCTGAGAGTTTAGACGGATTAAATGCATTAAATTTTAAGAGTATTTGGAATTTATAATATTTTCTAAAAATTTATGCAGTAAATGTGCATTTGTTCGAAAATAAAAAAAATAATAGTTTTGAAGAATAATTTCTATAAAACAATAATTCACAAAATAGTTCTATATTAAAAAAAATGATTCATCAAAATAATGTACACCCAATGTATGATATAAAATATTTAAATAAAAGATTTTACCGGGTCGTTACAAAAAACTACAGTTGAAATTTTAATACTAATTAGTAACTGTTGACCTCATTGGTACTACGTAGTGCGTTTTGATACTTTAAAGATATTTGAATTATTCTTGATTTCGGAATCAAAATAATTTCCAAACAAATATTCCTTCATTATTATATATTAACATATGTTTATATTAATTTGGAAAGTTTGTGATTGGATCAATTCATATATCTCCATGCTTAGATTAGTCATGTGTTTCAAATCTTGGATGCGAGATTTGTGTAGAACTTATTGATTCACTTCTATGTTGTATTTAAACACATTCTCCATATCTTCACTATTTTGGAATGTTTGACTTAGAATTATTCTACTGCATCATTCACATTTGAAACTTGTCTAATTTTGATACTAATTTGGTTTACAACTTAGCTATTCAGTTGAAATCAAGACTACAACGACTCCTTTGTTACTTGTATCAATATAACCTTGGAAATGTGATTCTTTAAGGGAGAACTTTCATCTTTTTGATTATGAATGAGATTCTCTTAGTTGAAATGAAAATATTAAGTTCTATATCAAGATTCTTATCATCATATAATCCTTTTTGCTTGTTTTTTCTTCTCAAGGGGCTTTCAAGGTAAAATGGGAGATTTCAAGCACAAGATTTCTTGGAGTGAGTTGAGTTCTACATAAGATATCATTACTTTCATTGGTTCTATGCTTCACAACTCAAAAGATTGGCATTAAAACCTTTACTCATTCCACAGCATTTTATAAGAAATTAAAAAAGTTTAAATGCCTAATTCAACTCCTCCCGTCCCCTGGTCTGAGGCACATCTTATCTATAAATAACTTAGTTAAACAAGTCTACGTCACTACAACAAAAAAAGCTATTTACGGCGGAATATTCCGCCGAAAAATATCAACGAATTTTCGGCGAAAATTCAAAAAAAATGAAAAATAATAATTTTTAAAATTTTTGGTGGAATTTCTATGGAAAATTTCGCCGAAAATTAAAAATATATATAATAATTTTCGGTGGAATTCAGGCGGAAAAATTCTCCAAAAATTAAAAAATAAAAAATAATAATTTTATCAAAAAATTAAAAAATATATTAAAATTTAAATTTTTGTATTTCTATTTGAATTATTTTTTTTAATTATAATTAATTGAATTGTTGTATGCTATATATATAATATTATGTACGATATATATAAATTTTTTAAAAAATAAAAAAATATTAAATTTTTCAATAAATAAAAAAACCTATGATTTGAATTATTATTATTATTATTATTATTATTATATTTTTTATTTTAATTTTAATTATTATTATTTGAATTGTTGTATGCTATATATATATATAAAATGTTATGTATTATGACAATAAAGTGAAGATAGCTCAACGATAAGAGAGTTGGTTGCTAACCAATAGGCAAAGGTTCGACTCCCAGCGAGCGTAAAATTTGGGGCTATTTCAAGCGCGTATCTACACGGGCATGAGAGCTAGGTCGAGGTCGCAGGTTTGGCTCCTGGGTTGGCCAATTGGAAATTTATTTTAAAAAATATTTAAAAAAAAATTGAGCAAATATTCCACCGAAAATTTATTTAATTTTTTTAAAAAAATTCCTCCAAAAATCAGCCAAAATTCTGCCAAAAAAAATTAAATTTCAAATAATTATCCACCGAAAATATTTCGGTGGAAAAATCGGCCGAAAAGAGACGTAAGTTTATCCGGTGGCTTCGTTGCGCTGAAATTACTTGTTTTTGGCAGAATTCCGCCAAAAAGTCGAGAAAAATACCAGTTTTTCTTGTAGTGTATGGGACACAACACTCTTTCGCATCAGTTATTACTTGACAGATACATGTATACTTGCATGAGAATTTTACCGTACAAGTCACTAATTAATGACTAACATAATATCAGTCATAGATTTTATTAGTGACAAGGTTTTTCCAACCCCCATTATCATTAATAATAATTAGTTACCGATTTCATGATTTCTGTGGCTGATTTTTTGATCACTGAGAATTATTTTTTTCTTTTGTTTTTTTTTGTAGTGTCATGAACTAAATACTAATATGTGATAGCAAGAAATTAAGATCGTAAATGTAAAATATTATATTGAATCAGGAATTATAAATAATAACAAATACTTTAGTAAAATTTCGCAGCAAGTTAAAAAAAAAAAATTCTTAATTCACCTTTCCAGCATATATATGATGTGTTAGTTCACCATTCGAATAGTAGAGCGAAACGGATCATGTGTGGATAATGTGATCAAAATATATATGTATATATATCAGTATTATACTCTAAACATTAACTAGATATTTGAATATATATATATATATATATATATATCAATTAATTACACCCTAAACATTAACTAGGTATTTCAATAATAAAGTACTTACGATAATTATTTTTTTTACCAGGGATATTGTGAAGCTTGGGGACCAATGGAATGTACTGAATATAAATGGGACCATAAACTAATTAATCTTTGGCATTTTTCTTTGATGCCGCCAACGAACACTTGGGGAAGGAAACAACAGAAATAAGTGTGATAGAATACAATAGGGGTAAGAGAGGACAACAAATGAAATAAATGTTGTTGTTTCTTAATCTTTTTGTATGTTTTATTGTTAGAGTAGTACTCAAGAAGCCAATTTTAGATTGTTAATTATTTTTTGTATCAAACAATCTATTCAATTAAATAATAAATTGAAAGTTTTATACTTCATCTTCACCCCGTAACATTAGTTAAACTATTTATTTATATTTTATACATGTGGTTGAATCTCCATGGCCACATTAAAGTTGTGAGACTTCACTTCGTATAAAAATGGAAGTCTTGAAACAAGTTTTTAAGGCGTGATCAAAATTACTCAAAATCATTGAGTTTAACTGAGACTGGAGTACCGACTTGACTCGCTAGAAGACTTTCATTTATGACGTATCTCAAAAATTAAGGAGAATGTCTTGTTTCATAGACATCAAGTATAGTGACACTCGTATGCATAAACGGGTGCTCGTTAGAGAATGATTTCACTGAGTGTCCCACATGGAAATTCCTAAATGGGAATAAATGAATTAGGAATGTTTCCAAACTTATGATGTGTTTTAACTAATCCTTAGATTTGATATTTCATAGTAGTCTTGTATATGGGTATTTATACTTTGATACAGGTGTCGACTCCATGATGAGTCTTCATACTCTTATGTTGGGTATAAGTTTCCTATATATGGAGACTAATGAAAGTCAATAAAGGATTCGTTGCTCACCTAGTGGAGCGAGTGAATATTCCATATATTTTACTGTAATTAGTCCACTTAAATCCTTATGCAAGGTGGAGAAAACATTAGAAAATGAGTTTTCTAAATCAATTGTCGGTGAAATTAACATTTATCAATTTCTATATTATGAATTGTAGCTTGTATAATTGTCTAGCTCTCCTCTTTTGCTAATACTAGGGTTAAATTGCTCCTGGTGTTAAGACTATTATAAGAAGGTACATCTTTTTATTAACAACAAATTTATTATAAATTTAATAAATTCATCAATGAATACAACTTTTTGATGGATTTTGTTTGTTACACATACTTTTATTTGTGATATAATTTTGTTTATTACAAAATTGTGGTTAGTAGGGAGGTGCATTTTCTTATAGTTTTTATAAATAGAAGATTTTTAATTTGCCATTATTTTGTCACACATACCTTTCTATGTCATGAAATTCTGCTCATCACAAAATTTTCATTAGTAAAAAGGGGTGTTTTTTCTTGTAGTGTTTATAAATAGAAAGATTCATCATAAATTTAATAAAATACATCATGAATTAATTATATTTTGTGATGAATTCCACTCATCATAAATTTATTGATAAATACTTTGTCATTAATTATTATATTGAATATGTTTTACTAATATTTCGTTATGAATTTATCACAATTATCTTTTATTTGTATTGAAATTTATTTATATTAAACTTTTTGTTTGTGAATCGGGTGTTTTTGTTTTTCCTCATGGACATACCTATCACCTATACACTGAATTGCATTGGGTCTAGGGATGGCAACGGGGCGGGTATGGGGCGGGTTTGGCAGGACCCGGGACCCGCCCCGCCAGCCCCTGTTGGGACCCGGACCCACCCCCACCCCGGTTCATTTTTGGCCCCGGCCCTTACCCGGCGGGTCCGGGTAGACCCGGCTGACCCGGTAGGTTCAGCAGAAACCCCCCCCCCCCTTTTTTTTTTTTTTGAAAAAATCTCTAATGTACAATTAACATCAATTAATAGCATTCCTTTATCATCAATGAATAAAACTCAAGTCGTATACAACAAAACTTCCCAAATAACAGTAGAATAGAAACTAGCAAACAATATGCAATTCTTGAATTAAACAAAAAGGGAAAAAAACCAGAAATCACACACAAAGAGAGAAAGAGACTAACAGAGATTTTGTCACCGAGCTGCACTAGATCAGAGAGGGCAAAATCACTGTCACTGCTGCATCTTGATTCAGTCCCAGCACTACTCCCATTCTCCAAGAAATCACTAACCATCATCGCCAAATCATGCTCACTCTCATGGCTTACACCACCTCCTTCTCCGCCTGGCTGCCTCGCCCACAATACATCGGACGACGACGTATAAACCCAGCAGTTCATTACACCACCAACCCCCTAACACCTCGCCTGACTGCTGGAGACGAGAGCTCGACGGGCGGCGGGCGACAGACCGCGGCGACGGAGCTCGACGGGCTACAGCTTCACGCCTTCACCTGGTGAGAGAGACACGGAGAGCTCAGAGTTGAGACTAGAGAGAGAGAGAGAGAGAACCGCCGGGGAGAGAGAGAGAGAATGAGATCTGAGATCTGTGAAGTGAAAATGTGAAAAGTGAAAACTGATTTTTTTTTAATAATTTTTAACATATATATAATTAATAAAATAATATATATAATAAATTAATAACAGTACCGGGGCGGGTCCGGGGCGGGTTATACTGGACCCGGGACCCGCCCCGAACCTGGCCGGGTCCAAAAATTCCGGACCCAAGACCCGCCCCACAGACCCGATTTTCAGACCCGACCCACCTTACCCGGACCCATTGCCATCCCTAATTGGGTCCACAAAAAATAGTAAGATATCTTCATCTTTCTCGATATTTCTATTAAATACAAGTCAAGGATGTGGATTTATGCCTTTTCGTTTATTCCTTCGATGTTGCATTGACCACTTTATCGGACTGATAATTGGTTTTGTGCGTAGTAGAATCTAACCATCCGTACATACAAATTGGAAGAAATACCGAGTTTCTCAGGTAAATTAACCCCATTTGAGGTTTTATTTATTTATTTATATATTTATTTTGTAAAATTGGAATGTCAATCCAATCTTGCTAATTAAAACATCTACAGTTACACTCTCAATTGTCATCGCAAGAAAATAAGTAAATTTGTGGCATTATAAAAAGTGATAATGTAAAAATTATAATTAAATGGATACATATAGTGACAAACAAAAATTATTTTGTCATAAAAAATATGTTAATGGTGATAATATTCTGTTTATGTTGTCATCATTGTTAATTAGTAGCACATATATACATTTAGTGTGTAATGACCCAGTAATTCTTATTATTCAAATAATTGATATAAAATCCTATTCTCTTGAAAATGTCATTTTTACATGTTTCACATTTTAGTCTGATTTTTAGGATTAATTGATAATTTGAACGGTAAAGTGCTAATTTTCGAATTTCTATTTCCCCTCTTGGAAAATTCATCTATTAAATACTTATGAGTTTTCAAAAATAATATAGATAACTATTCTAGACTTTTATGCATGGAGAAGATGCAATTTTGAATAAATTACATAATTTTTCAAATTTTAGAGGAATTTGACATTCTAACACAAGTTTAGAAATTCTATGTCCTCAATTGTAATTTTTGAAAAGTAATATATGCAATTTATAATGTCTGGGAAATATACATATATTTTCAGATTTATAAAGACTAAATTTCACTATTTTGGAATTTTTCTAAATTAATTATGAATTTTCGGATTTTATGCCCTAAAACCCTAATTTTCGGTTTTTACAAAACTAAATAAATACAAATTCGAATTTTTAATTAAGTAAAGATATGATTTCAGATTTTATAAGATTAGGACAATAAAAATCAGATTTTATCAGATTTTATTTGATTTTGTGTTATTATTTTATTCAAATATATATCACTAATACAAGATGATTTGCTTCTAGAAAATGTGCACTTGCATGGCTCATATTTACTTAGGGGATGATTCATACAATTTAGGGCACACTTAAGCATATTTAGGATGGCACTTAAGTCCATGAGTTGGACCATTTCATTAATTACCCAACCAAGATGTAAAATTTGCATTAAATAAAAATTGACGTTAATTTTAAAATAAATCTATTTCACATGTTCAATACTATAAATAGGGGAGACATGTTTTCATTTTTTTTTTCATCACTCACACAAACACATCAACACACACTAACTCCCGCCTAAAACACCCCACTCACTCTCACCTTCTTCTAAACACACAAAACACTCTACATTTATAGAATATCTCCTTCCCATATACATATATATATATATATATATATAAACCTTCCTTTTTTACCTACATATATACCTATTAGGCCTCTATATATCCTCTTTTTCTTAAAAATATTTGAAGGTAGAATTATTACATTTCTCATAAGTAGTTTAGGTAAAATAGTCTTACATTATTTTCATAAACAAGACTTTAACTTGGGTTTACCAAATAATGGTAAAAACACCAAGTAATTGCCTATGTTCCCATTTTAGGATTTTATAGCTCACATTATTTGCTATACATCTTAATATCATGATAGTTGTTTTTGTACTATTATGCTTTAATAAAGATATACACATAAACATGACATGTTTATTTATATTTTGATAAGATCTGTGTTATGAGAAAGTTATTTCTCAAATATGTGTTGGGCTCGAAATATTTCCAGAATGGGTGTGGCTGAGTTCCGGCGGGACATTCTATTGGAGATGTCGGTAGTAAGTGTTCCAACCCTCCATCTCCTAATCCCTCCTCATATGGACGAAGTGTTCGATGTGAGAGTGGATCGCAGGCTTTGGCATATACCCGAGCTATGATCACTGATGTGACTCAGTTGGGATTGGTGGAATGGCGGAATGACTCAGTTGGATTATTGATTATTTGATCGTGGAAGGAGTTATAAGGCATTGCATCATTATATATGACGAACATGGAATATTATGTGATTTAAGTATTTATGTGCAACTTTCACACACACCTGCACCTTATATGATTGTGTAATAGTTCTACTCAACATGTTTATTAACCGTGTTTCACATGCCTATTTTATATCAACTTGAACCGGATCGTCAGGAGAGCAGGACTGAGGAGTATTATGAAACTTTTACTTAGACTTGATAGGGATTAATTGTGATGTA
The DNA here is from genome assembly GCA_026212405.1 of Petrea volubilis. Classification (NCBI taxonomy): domain Eukaryota; kingdom Viridiplantae; phylum Streptophyta; class Magnoliopsida; order Lamiales; family Verbenaceae; genus Petrea; species Petrea volubilis. Next base: position 3,622,568 of record CM047879.1, read on the forward strand.
CCATAAAAGCCGTCACATTTTGTACTAAACATATTATTTATGAACCTTAATGTAGTATTGTATATTTTTTGGGGTCGTGACATAGTGACAATGGAATCTTGTCATTAAAATCATAGTGACATTCTTTTTGTCATCAAGTTATCACTTTAGGGTGTCACTAGCAATAGTAAATGGTGACAACAAAATATTAACTCTAATTATCATTGAGTGATATTGTGATTAAATAAATATATTGTAACTAAATAAATTTAATTAATATAATATTAAAAATATTATCATTTAATATAATTATTGTGACATTTTTTATATTTTGTCACTCATGTCAGCTTTTCTCGTAGTATGTCATAATTCGGCTAATCACGCTGACGGGATAAGGCGTTGACACAATAGCATTTGGCAACCAAGGATGTTGAGACATCAACATCCAACTCGAGGATTCTGGTTTCGTGAATTCAAACTAAAGATTATTATGAGAAATCTTGGAGGGGGAGAGAGAGAGAGAATATAATGAGAGAAATTTAGAGGAAGAGATTTTTCTGATAGCATTCACAATAAGCAGATACAGATACGATGAATGAAAATGTAGTGTAAACCTACTATTTATAGTAAAAATGGCCTAACAAATTTTCTAAGAAAAGAAACTGTACATGCGGGTACATGCTACGACTGGCGCACCCCTAAATAAATATCTACAAGTTCACAATTATAGGCTTTTAAATACATCGAAAGAAAATTATAATTTAAACGGAGAAATAACGAAAAAGGCCCAAACAAAATTAATTTACAGGATGAATTTTGTAATTTTTCCTAAAAAATTGGCAGCCGGTGTGGTAGAGCTGAATACAAAATAAATTATTCGATTTTTACCTTCTACTTCTTTTGGCTATCTAAGGCATCTATGACGAGGTCAAACATGTTAAAAGTCAATATGGGAAGGGCATTGAAGTTAAGTGAGATTCATGTAGGGTTAAGTTCGGCCAAAGTGAATATTGTCCTTGTGAGTTTTGGATGAGATTTCTACAAGTATTTGAGAGCCTTCTCGATCAAATGTGCCTTTCTAAGATTGGTTAAAAGCTATCTACATATACGAGATACAGTTTTCGAGTAAGGGGACACTAGGGGGTGACTCAGTGCGGACACTCCGATACTCAAATCAAGTCTAGACTTTATATAAAAAGAAAGATTGAAAGAAAAGCAATTTAAGATATAATCTCTTGTAAGTGTTACTTTCACTACTAGAAAAGTGGCATTTAGCCACGGAATTAAACTACGGAAAAAATCTGTAGCTAGTCCGCAGCTTATTAGCGAATCAACTACGGATTAAAAAGAAAACCAACAAAAAAAAAAGCTGCGGAAGCTATGGATTTTTCGTAGCTTAATCCGTGGCTAAATTTATCTATGGAATATCCGTAGCTAAATTGGCATGAGACTTGGAAACAATTTAGCGACGAAAATTCCTTAACTAAATCTATAGCTAAATTTATCTTTCAAAACCACAGCTAATCTGTAGCTAAATCCATAGCTATTTTGGTATAGGATTTAGGGAGGTTTAGCAAACACTTTTCCGTAGATATTTCGGTCACCAGTTTTAGCAACCAATTTTCCGTAGCTAAATCCGTAGCCAAGTCATGTAATTTTTTTTTAAAAAAAATTGATTGTTATTTTATTTCAATCATTGAAAATTACTAATTTTATTATCCTATTGAGTAAAATGAACAATAATCCTCGAGCAACTTAAACACATAACTCAAAATTTTGATTTATTTTGTTGAATTAGTGATTCGTTACCCAAATAGCTAATGAAATTGGTTTTTTTTTTGTTGAATATGTCAATTATACCAACTTAATTAATTCAATTGGTCGATTACAAATAATGAAAAGACTTTATAATTAATTTTTAAATCAATTTAAATTTAGTAATCAAATATTTAAGGTTATTTTTTTTATTGAATTAATGATTAGTTCTCTAAAAAACTATTCAAATTGAATTTCTTATTTAATATGCCAGTTTTCTATAATCAATTAATTCAAATGGTCGATTACATACTTTGAATATGTAGTTTGATTATCAAGTTTTTAAATGTGTCAATTGGTCAATTGTCAAATTTTCAGTCTATTGATTCGACGGTTGTAAGGTGTTTTAGAATTTTGATTGATTTAATTTGATCAATTACACTAATTTTAAAATAAATAAATTGATAATTTCACCTTTAATAAGTAATTTTACCTAAATTTCATCTATAACCTCTTAATTTTTTAATTTATTAATTTGACAAGGTCGAAGGTAAAATCTTTTAATTTTGACTTTTAGTCACAAATTTTTTTTGTGGCTAAAAGTAAAATTAAAAAAAATTAGTTGATTAATAAATTACAAAAATTAGTTAATTTAATAAATTTAAAAAAAATTGAAAAATTAATGAAATTTGTTCACATAATTTAAATTTAGAATGTCACGCAAATATATTTTAAGTGGTTGGTCGATAGGGAGGAATATTTAGCCACCGATTTTTCGTAGATTTTTACGCAAAATCCTTAGCTAAATCCTATTTTTTTAGTAGTGTTTTCTCAATGTGAATGTTGAGTTATTCGTAGTGTTGGAATTAATGAAGGTGTCACACAATCCCATTGTTTTATTACCGTAATTTAAATGAACAAAATTAATTGGGCTCCATGGAGAACTTTGTCTCTTAAATATCCTTTTATCCTAGTAGTGATAGGCTTTTTCTATATAATTCTTGGACCTAATTCACACATATCAAGCACCAACAAAATCCTACTTAGTTTTTTTCAAAAACTCTAAAATTTATCCTATTCGTCTTTCTTTATTTCCTTTTTTTTGTTTAGTTCCTTTACAGGAATAAAAGAAGTGCCTTTATTTTTCTCCTTTCAAAGGGATAGTGAAATCTTTTTTCCATCACTATGTATCTTTATTTGTCCCCTTTACATTCCAAAGTAGCGTGTCTTTAGAAAATGAATTATTTTCGTAACATTCGGGGTAAAGTGTGTTCCACGAGTAATTTCTTTTACAGCAAATGACCCCCACATGCAAAATTGATACTTTTGTGAACTCTGAACTTAGCTATACCTCGTAGAGTTATGACTCATCACATACATATGTAGAGATCAATAGCCATTCATCATTAATAATCTTTCTATTCCTCAGAAGTCGTTCAACGCGCGCTTCGATTCATTGATTTAGGGCAAAATTATAATTTTAGAATCGTATATTGCATTGATTTTTAATTTAAGATACTAAATTTTCTTAATTTAATTTTTAGGACATGAATTTGAAAAAAAAAATTCCACATTCAGGACTTCCAACGTCATTTTGGTTAGATTTCGATAGGCAATGATGATGTGGCACCTTAAATTGGAATTTTTTTTATGATTTTCCCTTAATTTTATTTAATTAGATAACATGCTGACACTCACTTTAAAAAATTATAACATTTGCAACCAATTGGGAATTTCAAGTTGGATGAAATATGGAAAAAAATAGAATCATAATATTTATTTGATATCATTTTATGTTCTAGATAGTATTTTATTTATATTTTAATGATTTATATATTAGGCAGATTTGATTTTTATTTTATTAAATTTTATCTTTTATTTTAAATTTTGTATTTTTATTGTGTCATGTTAGCATTAATGGTCAGAATTCAAGCCAAATTTTATGCCGCATAGGTACTTTTTTTGACATGTAAGCAAAATCAAGTTAAAATGAAAAGTGTGTGTTCTAAATTAAAAATTGGTATAAGATACGATCCCAAAATTATAATTTTACCTTGATTTAAAGATATTATATAGAAAAGAAAACTAATAAAGCGAAAAAAAAAAGAAAGAAATTGAAGAAATACAGACTTTCAAGATGGTCTGGATGTTAATTAAGACAAACAAAGAGGAAATAAAATTGGGAGATGGAAAATGATGAATGTACTGGACAAAAAGAGAGATAAATAAGCTTGACATTAATTTTCCACAATTATATTTTTCTAATTTGATTTCAATTTTTGGTTTCAGTAAATAATGCAAATTCATTTTGTAAGTTGTCTCATTGCAGGTTTTAATCGTTTCGTTTACATTGTTGGGTTTTCAAGCTGTAAGTTTTTAATTTGGCAGCATTAGTCGTATTTCTGTTGGAATTTTAATTTTCTGGTGGGACATTGATGGTGTGGAAACAAAATTGCTAAGTGTACCAGCAACAATTAGATTTCGGTAAAAGTAGAATCAAAATTGCTATTTTGAAAATTTATATGACGAAAACTAGGGGTGGCAAATGGGCGGGTTGGGTTGGGTTTATATAGATTGGGTTTGAAATGGGTTGGGTACAAAATGGGTTCAAGTATATGGGTTCAAAATGGGTTGGGTCTGGGTTGGGTTGGGTTGAAACTGTGTGTGCAGTGCGTGTGTGTGTGTGAAACTGTGTAACACACACACACGCACTGCACACACAGTTTCACACACTGTGTGTGACGATCCGAAACCCTTGGCTAGTTATAGAGAAATGCTACGAGTACTTGTAATATAGTAAGCTGAAAATTTTTGTAAAAGTCATTTATTAAACATAGCAAAATACCAGCACATGATAATACCCTTGACTACACAGACTCGTCTATCACTTCTTCTAGCCAAAAGCTCCAAATCGCCTCTCGCTATCCTCCTCGTTGACAACCTTATTCTCATGTCCGGCTAAAACATTAGATATTTAACAACTTCAACAATCATGTTGAGTAGTAATTTCACTTAACACATAAGGTGCGCGTGTGTGACTTGAACATGCATATTTTCACATTTTTGTACCAACATAAAACATGCAAAATTTCAGATAATAAGAATCATAAATTGCACATTTTTCTACCGTTTCCGCCTCGACAGGCGACTACCTTATCTTGCCGTGCCGTAATTCAATTCCAACCATTACTCCCACCCAACCAGACACTCCAGTGGTCATATCCCGGGCATATGCCGATTTCCTACGACCCACTTCAGTACATGGAACACTCCGTCCATGCAAGGTGGAATTAGGCAACGATGGATGGCGAGACCGTTTAAGACCGGCAAGCCCGTTGTCGCCTGGCCGAACTCAGCCCCATCCACCCCTATCACATTTTTGGGCCCATATACACACAATTTTCACACAACACAAACTGTTTTTCAGCATACTATTGCATAATTTCAGCATAAATCATCAAATTTCCAGCATATAAACCATAACTCGGCAGATTGCGACAGCAGATTTTCGGCTTGCAAAATTCGGAAATTTCAGCTTGTAATATACTGAGATTACATGCTGCAATTTCCAGCTTTGTAAAATAGGTTTTCATCTTTGTAAAATTCGAATTTTCAGCCTTGAAAATCGGATTTTGCGGTTTTGAACAGTAATTCCAGTTTTGAAAACAGAATTTCCAGTTTTGAAAACAACTATAATTTTCAGCTTTAAACACTGAATTTTCGACTTTTAACACATAAATCAAGCCCTAAACACATAGAAAAACCTTAAACAAGCATAAACCCTAATTTTTAGCAACATAAATCCAGCAGAAACGCTAAAATTTCAAGCACAATTGTTCATGAACATACAACATGCGTTTAGCTAAATTGTCGTGAAATCCTTTCGGACTAAGATAGTAACCAACTTGTGGTTACATCCCATGTCCTAATAGGAGAATAAATGCTAACACTATAAGAAAACTAGCTCATGTATCAAGAGAAATCACTACCTTCTTCTAAAGGGTTTTCTTCTTTTCTTTCTAGGTTTTGAAACAAAGTAGTGCAAGAAGGAGAAAAGGTGAGTTTGTGGGGTAAAATGAACAAACAAGAGTGAGATATGAGGGTGTGTGTGTGACCGGCTACTTGTGTGTGTGAGTGTGTGGTGTTTTGTATTTTCTTGCACCTTTGACTACTTATAACTAATGTTAGAAGAAATAGAAGAAATAGGATTAAGTCTTAATCTAATGATACCTTCTTTCCAACTCAATACCCAACTATGAGGTCTAAGGGTGCTTAATGGTGGTCTATAAGTGCTTAGTGGTAGTCTAAGTAATCCTTGACCATACATGTATGTACAATTCTAGAGAAGTATATACAAGTGGCTATACAAGTGTACATGGATGGTGATTGGTGTAAGATGGAGACCTAAGGATTAATATCCACCAAGTATTGAATTTGGGCACATATATAAGCTGAAAAACGTCCTCCCCCCTTTAATTTTCTGAAATTGTGAGTTATTTTCTATATTTTGGGTATTTTATTGAAAGTATGGAAGAAAATAGTCTTTAGGGGAGACAAATGCAATTTATGCATCCTTTAGGGCTTTTCCTAAAATATATATATATGAAAACTAAATATATATCTATATATACATATATATGGTTTTATGTGTTAGAAATTTAAATAATTATTCTCAAGATTATTTTGTGAAAGTGACACATTTTAGTGAAATGGCATTTACAAGAAGTATAGAGAAAATTCCTAATCTAATGTGTGTACATCTATATATATATATAAACATGTTTAAGTATATATATATATACATACTATATTTTTCTTGAATTTTTATGCATGGAAGGATGGTTAACCATCGATGAGAAAATAATCCTATATCGATGCATGTTGTAAATAAAACGAGCACATTTTGCAAAACAATATTGTTTCATAAATGATGCATATAACATGCAAGTCACGTAAGTCACATACATTTAAGCATATATAATAGAACGTATGAGTGAAAGATCGGGTCCTTACACTGTGTGTGCAATGTGTGTGTGTGTGTGAAACAGTATGTGAAAGCACACACAGTTTCACACACTGTGTGTGTGTGTGTGTGTGTGTGCAGTGCGTGTGTCTGTGTGAAACTGTGTGCTTCACACACTGTGTGCAGTGTGTGTGTGTGTGTGTGAAAATGTGTGTGCAGTGTGTGTGTGTGTGTATGTATGTATGTGAGTGATGATAATGAAAGTAATTACAAATTATAAATCCATACATTCCAAACCCATTTGAACCCATTTTAAACCCAATATAAACCCAAAACCATCTTAACCCAATTGGAACCAAACCCAACCTAACCCATTATAAATTTTTTAAACCCAACCTAACCCAAAACCAATTGGATTGGGTTGAACCCATAGGTTTGAGCCCATTTTACCACCACTAACGAAAACCCAAATAATATAAACAGAAGAGCTAAAACTTAAAAGTATAAACTTACCAGACGAAAACTACATTTTTCCCTTTTTATTTTCTCTGGTTGGTTTTCCTAAAGCGTTGAAACATCCACAACTTTTTTTCTCGTTGCCTCAAAATATTCTTCTACCAGACAATGTGCTTTTGAATAGAAGTTTTATTTATGGAAAGAATTTTCTCCATGTCAGGTGGACCTTAAATTCAACACAATGTCATAAAAAACATGTCAAAGTGAGATCAATTTAAAATCCATTGTCATGTAAAACTATCCAAATAAATCCTATAGATTTGTTATTATGAAATTATTTTTTTTTAGTTTTAAATTCATCAATAGAAACACAATGAAAGTATAAATAAATAAATAATAAAAGAATGAAAAATGCCCAAATTCAAGAAACTAAATAAACTTAAACATACAATACAAGGAAAAATAATATTAGTAACAAGATATAAAAGTGGCCATATAAAAATTGTCATCAATAATTGTCTTAAAGGGCAATACATTCTATTTTGTCACCAATTAAATTTTTTTTGGTAACAATTTATATAATGTCAAAATTTCACTTATTCGTGAAAAGAATTAATGTTTTCGTTGCCACGATTGATAGTTAGATAGTTAGTGACACACTTATAGTGACATTTTGGTGATAAAAAAAAATTATCATTAGTATTTTGTAGTAAGATGTCATATGTTGTCACTATAGATGTGTCACTAATTATCGATTTTGGGCAATGTTGTCACATTTTTACACTATGTTGTTACTATTGAATTGTGCAATGTATATTTGTGACAACATAATTTTTTTGTCACTAAATGTATATAATTAGTGACGGCTTCTTTTTTATTATCACTGGTTATATCGTTATCAATTTACTCATTTTCTTATAGTGGTAATCCAAAGTGATAAGGCTTCTAAGCCTAGTGTCTCTTTAAATGTATTATATATGATAGTGTTAGAAAAACAATAGACTAGAATATCACAAAGTCAATATTCACATGAGTGGATTTATTCAATAATATAATTATAATACAATAACAGTTTTACAAAACAAACACGATAGCCAAAAGCAATAATAAAATGTCATAAAAAATTAAATAAACAGGAAAGTTCAGTAAACTTATTAGTATTTATTTATAATGCAATGATTGAATCACTTGGTTGACTCGGTTAGCTTTAAAGAAATATTCGCCCCACTGACCAGTATGATGGACCTGCGATACTCCTTCCAGGATAAGACAGTCCAGAGATTCGTTCTATGCTGCACTGCTACTTCGAACATGTGACGACCCGGTAAACCACGTTATTTTAAATTTGGAATTATGAAGTATGTTTACTAATTTATGAGAAAATTCTTTTATTGTGAATAAATGTGCATTGCATTACATGCATTTATTAAAAAATGTGACTTCTTATTAGTGAAGTTGAAACCTACGAATATCCCCTCAAAATTTTTTGTTTCGAAAACTTCCCACAAACCTAAACTGTCAGTTTTAATTTTCTTATTGGTACAATTGTTTCCATATCATGAAATTTAATTTTTATTTTCCTCCCTAATTTCGAAATTAATAATAAAAATTATTTTAGAAAATAAACATTTACTAGAATTAATTATTTACTTCACAATTTTAACATTTTTGAAATAATGTTATCAAATATATATACATATATCCGAAAATACACCTAAAAATAATACATATAATTAGTTAAATATGTTTTCTATTAGTTTAATTACTAATTTATGTCACTTTCATGTAAAATACGGTAAAAAAGAGGACTACTTGTACATTTTAACTCTTAGTATTTCACCTAACAAAATATGTATTAATCTTTACCATTCATATATAATTGTATATTTTGCTATCTCTCCTACCATTATATATATATATATATAGATATTTAGGAAAAATAATTTCCTAAAATCATTAAGCTTCCTAAATTATTTTCTTATTTATAAGAATTTATAAATTTACTTTCTCTACAAATAATTTTTTTTTTCAAAAATGTATTTTATTTCTTAATAATTAATAATTACATATCCTAGACTATTATGACTTGAAAAAATATATTTTTTAAAATTAGAATTTAATTTCCTAAATTTTTGAATTTTGCTCAAATTAAATCATAAATTCCCAATAAAATTATAAACTTCCAAATAAAAATATAAATTTCGAATTTTTGAATTTTAATGAATTAAAACATGATTTTCGGATTTTAATTAAAGGCAAAATACAAATTCTAGATTTTAACCTATTTTATGATATTTATGCAAGAAAAATCTTCTCTAATATACCATAAATAAATATTGTTGCATGGCTCATATTTATGTAGCTTGCGAATCATATACTAGCATGCACACCAAGCCTAAATTAGATTCCCCACTTGGAAGAATTCATTTAATGAATTCACTTAGGTGTAAAATGGCATTAATGAAGAAAATAACCTTAACAATAAACTAATTCATTCTTCCTCTCATTAATCTAAACAAGACCAAAATCCCACCTTCTCTCCCCCTAGAAAAAACGGGCCACAACACACACTTTCACACACTCTTCTAAATTTTCTCCCAAAACACCCTATTTTCCTACTCTTTTACCCCACACCTCACTACACCCAAAAAGAAAGAGAAAGAAGGTAGAAACCTTACTCAATCTCATAAGTAGAGGGTTATTAGGATACCTTGAGTAAGAGTTCTTGCTTAGACATGCTTCAATGCTCATGAGTAAAAGTTCTTGCTAAAAGCATGCTTCAATGCTCATGAGTAAAAGTTCTTGCCAAGCTTGCTCCAATACTCATGGTTTAGTAGCTTATCTATTTGATTTTAGTATGAATTTACTTGTTATATTATGTGCTTTATGTGAAAGTTGTCTTTTGAATGATAAAGTATGTGTTGGTTCCTTGAGTTCAAGAGGTTATGCTAGTTTCTTTGATTTCAAGGATTTAGGTTAGTTCAAGGTTACTACTTCTTTTATGCTTGAAATGAAGCCATGAAAATAGTCCTCTTTACCTAGCATATCTTTAGTTGTAACTATGTGTTAGCATGTGAACTTGTAGGAATTATGTAGCTTCTATGAAGTGCTATGTGATCATTATATGCCTAGTTGTTCATAAAAATATACTATACTACTAATTTTGTGTTAATATAGTATATTTGAAATTATGTTCATATTATTTGGTAAAATAATATGTTTCTAGGAAAAAGTATGAGTTTTGACAAGATATACTATTTTCATAAAAATATATTTCTTAAAGTTACAAAATTATATGTTTTCCTTATAGATGTATACGTTGGTGAAATAAATCTCCTTGATGATTGTGTATATATATATATATATCTTACATATATAAGACGTATATATATAGATATATTTATATGCATATGTTTGTATAGATAGATGTAATACGTACATACATATAAATATGATTAATTTTTAAATATTGAATATAGTTTAGATTGAGATATACATCTTACATATCTATATATATATATGGTACGTATGTATATATCTGAATATACTTAAGATTTTATTATAGATGTTAATCTAACTACCTAAAAATACTTAAGATTTTATGTATTTATGTTTCATTATATCTTAGTCAATATATATGTTTCATAAGTATATTTTAGTCAAAATATATATAGTTGAATATATGTGTGTGTTGCCGTGTGTATATATATATATACATACTTTATATTTTGATTATATTTTAGTCTAAATCTCATATTTTACACATTTATAAAGTTCTATATACATATATCCATATAATTAAATAAGCTTATAAAATATTATCTTCTATTATTTTATTTTATATTGATGATATTCTTTTCTAAAAGATTGGAATATGTTGAAATATGAAAGCAAGACTTCCAAGATTATGCTATGTGCATAAATTGTGATTGTGAAACGGGCCCGAAACATATCAGAGTGGTTTGGGTGAGTTCCGCCAGGACATACCAATGGGGCAGCCGGCTGTAAGAGTTCTCACTCCGTCCATCTCCTAACCCCCCCCCCCCTTGGGTAGACGTAGAGATCTACTCAAGAGAGAGGGTCGTAGGAAAATTTGGCGTAACACCCGGGGTACGACCATTGGGGTAGTCATAAGGGTCACTGTTAAGTGACGAGAAAGGTTTGAAATAAGAAAACTATATGTCTATGTACAAAGTGAAAATATGTATTTATGTGCAAATCACACACGATCACCTTATGTGGTTAAGTAATAGTTTTTACTCAACTATATGTTGAACGTGCTCACCTGATATGTTTTAGATGAACCCGAGGCCAGCTTCAATGAGGCCGAAGAGGAGGAACAATTTAAAGTTTTTTATTAGAAAGAGAGTTGTTATTTTTTCGCTGCGTGCCTGTTGTTTGCGTATTCGATTTTATGTACTTTGTAACTAAATAATTACCGGAGTTGTTGTGACGACCCGGTAATCTGTAATATTTAAATAATTGATTTAAAATCTTTTGCTTCTTGTAAATGTTATTATTACTTGTTGTTTTCAAATTTTCGTCTGCTTTTGCGATTAACTTACAATTTGAACGGTAAAGTGTCAATTTTCGAAATCTTATGTCCTAAATTGCAATTTTCGAAAATATAACTAAAACATTTTTTATTTCTGGAAAATATACATATAATTTCAGATTTATAAACATTAAATTTCATAATTTTGGAATTTTTCTAAATTAATTATGAATTTTCGGATTTTATGCCCAAAAACCCTAATTTATGCCCTAAAACCCTAATTTTCAGTTTTTACAAAATAAATAAATACAAATTCGAATTTTTAATAAAATAAAGATATGATTTCAGATTTTATAAGATGAGGACAATCAAAATCAGATTTTATTAGATTTTATTTGATTTTATTTGATTTTGTGTTAATATTTTATTAAAATATCCTACACTAATTTAAGATGAATTTCTTCTAGAAATTGTGCATTTGTGTGGTCTTCCATTCATCTAGATTCATGACTCATGGATTAGGGTTACACCAAGGCTAGAATAGAGGAGGGAGGTGGAAGATTTCATTTAATTTGGCATTTAATTCTATGCCTAGTTGGGAGATTTGCATTAAATGGAAAGATTTGCATTTATTAAACCTTGGTCCCCAAGTCTTGCCTTCTACCCTCATTCTCCACTATAAATAGGACCTCCCACACACTTCCCCATCCCCAAAAACGTCCTCACACATACACACACTATACTCTCTCTATTTTCTTCCACAAACACACAAATCCCGCCTAAAAACACACCCCCTCACTTACTCTACTCTCAACACCCAAAACACTTCTTATGTATAGCCTATCTTCCACCCACATATATGTACACACAAGCCCTTCTATTTTCATCCATATATACCTATAAAGCCTTCTATATCCTCTCTTTTTCCCTAAAAACATTTCAAGGTAGGAGTATTGTTTAATTTCATGAGTAAAGTAGGAATTTAAGTATCTTGTAAGTTTTAGATATTTTATGCTTTCATTTTCATTATAGTATTATGTGAAATTATGTGTCTACGTGCACCTATTCAAACACACACGCATCTTATGGGGTTGAATGATATTTCTACTCAACCGTCGCGTTGACTCCTCCTTTCCAATACTTTTTAGACAGAAATGAGATAGCGGATCAGAGTGGCGCAGCGGAAGCATTTGGAAGCTTTTTACACGATATAGTTACTTTTCTATTCTTTTGAAAATTGTGACTTTTGTATTTTGTACAAATTATATGTGAAAATAATTATTTATACAACTATGAAAATATTACCGTTGCGCGTTTCTATCCAATTTTATTTTATAAATAAAAGGGTATTTTTCCGGGTCGTGACAAATGGTATCAGAGCCGCTTGCCAGCCGGAATACTGGGAGCTAAGTGCTCTGTGGGGCAAAGTGCTACGCATACGGGAGCCACCGCTTGAGCCCGCAGAGCAAATGTTACGTCTTGAGCCCACGAGGCCAAGTGCTATGTATTGAAAGTCTTGAGCCCACGAGGCCAAGTACTATATGTCTTGAAAGTCTTGAGCCCATGAGGCCAAGTACTACTTCTTGAATGTTTTGAGCCTGCGGGGCAAAGTGCTACGTGTGCGGGAGTCGCCTCTTGAGCCCACAGGAGCCACCTCTAGAGTCCCGACGCCTGGCAGATGGTATTGGTATGTGTGACTTTTGCTACAAAACTTCTAGTGTATCTATTGAATTTTGTATTTGATTGGAATATATTTTGGGTTCTAAACTCTTTTGTGAAAGCATATTTTTGGAAAAATACCCTCAACTCTTTTACAAAATAAAGTTGAATTTCGAGGACGAAATTCTTTTAAGGAGGGGAGGATGTGACGACCCGGTAATCTGTAATATTTAAATAATTGATTTAAAATCTTTTGCTTCTTGTAAATGTTATTATTACTTGTTGTTTTCAAATTTTCGTCTGCTTTTGCGATTAACTTACAATTTGAACGGTAAAGTGTCAATTTTCGAAATCTTATGTCCTAAATTGCAATTTTCGAAAATATAACTAAAACATTTTTTATTTCTGGAAAATATACATATAATTTCAGATTTATAAACATTAAATTTCATAATTTTGGAATTTTTCTAAATTAATTATGAATTTTCGGATTTTATGCCCAAAAACCCTAATTTATGCCCTAAAACCCTAATTTTCAGTTTTTACAAAATAAATAAATACAAATTCGAATTTTTAATAAAATAAAGATATGATTTCAGATTTTATAAGATGAGGACAATCAAAATCAGATTTTATTAGATTTTATTTGATTTTATTTGATTTTGTGTTAATATTTTATTAAAATATCCTACACTAATTTAAGATGAATTTCTTCTAGAAATTGTGCATTTGTGTGGTCTTCCATTCATCTAGATTCATGACTCATGGATTAGGGTTACACCAAGGCTAGAATAGAGGAGGGAGGTGGAAGATTTCATTTAATTTGGCATTTAATTCTATGCCTAGTTGGGAGATTTGCATTAAATGGAAAGATTTGCATTTATTAAACCTTGGTCCCCAAGTCTTGCCTTCTACCCTCATTCTCCACTATAAATAGGACCTCCCACACACTTCCCCATCCCCAAAAACGTCCTCACACATACACACACTATACTCTCTCTATTTTCTTCCACAAACACACAAATCCCGCCTAAAAACACACCCCCTCACTTACTCTACTCTCAACACCCAAAACACTTCTTATGTATAGCCTATCTTCCACCCACATATATGTACACACAAGCCCTTCTATTTCATCCATATATACCTATAAAGCCTTCTATATCCTCTCTTTTTCCCTAAAAACATTTCAAGGTAGGAGTATTGTTTAATTTCATGAGTAAAGTAGGAATTTAAGTATCTTGTAAGTTTTAGATATTTTATGCTTTCATTTTCATTATAGTATTATGTGAAATTATGTGTCTACGTGCACCTATTCAAACACACACGCATCTTATGGGGTTGAATGATATTTCTACTCAACCGTCGCGTTGACTCCTCCTTTCCAATACTTTTTAGACAGAAATGAGATAGCGGATCAGAGTGGCGCAGCGGAAGCATTTGGAAGCTTTTTACACGATATAGTTACTTTTCTATTCTTTTGAAAATTGTGACTTTTGTATTTTGTACAAATTATATGTGAAAATAATTATTTATACAACTATGAAAATATTACCGTTGCGCGTTTCTATCCAATTTTATTTTATAAATAAAAGGGTATTTTTCCGGGTCGTGACAGTTGTACTCATGATATATCATTATTCTACCAAGTCTTTTGACATTATGATTTCTTTTAAGTTTATTTTCATTACATGCTTTAACTGAAATTATAATAAGAATGGGTTGTCGGGGCTTTATAGAACCTCACTTCAAAAGCTAATCAACTCAAAATATCGTATGCGAGCAGATGCACACAAAACACGAAAGTACACAATCGATATTTTAATCTCACTTGATCAGATGTGTACTTAGAAAATTGAATTCTCACACTAATCAATTCAGAGAAATCTCAAGTGTTTTATGTTTTCTTGTGTATTTTCTATAGGGAACAAGAGTAGCTATTTATAGAGAAAAATAATACCGAGAATTAATTCTGAAATCGCACCTCTTGTAATCGCTTGTAACGTTTCAGATAATTAAATCTGAATTCATAACTGCAAGTAACAGCTGTCAGTTACTCAGTAATCAATATCGCGCATTAATACTCTGTAACCGTTAACCGTTTCAAAAATAATGTTGTGCATTAATATTCTATAACAGTTGAAATTAAGTTTGAATTTAAAATTCAAACAAAATTTCAAGGCTAGTTTAGTAAAAGATAAGACCGGGATTGTGACAATTCATCCAAATACCCGCGGTTGGTGTGGGACTACCCATATGTGATTTTTAGTTGTTTAGTTTAGACTGCAACAATACTTAACCACATAAATACTTGAATTGTCAAGGTTAAATATCTCATGTGGGATTTTGCACTTATCATTTAACACACAGACAACATTTAACGAGACGTTGTCTATGGATTTACACCAGAAATGGCTTCTTCGTGGAATAATTCCTATAAATATTATCACAATTAAGCTCATTTCCAACAATCCCCCCCAAATCCATAGCATAAAGTCCTGGCTACATACTCGCAACATGCTTTCAATAATGATACCTTCCAATTTGAACCACTATCTAGTTATCCAACTTATGTCACCAAAGGAACAAATGGACATATGCCTTGAATTTGAACCTTGGATGTGATGAGGTTTGTTGGAAACAACACATTACACTAAGCTTTGCAATTTTCAAGGGTGACACGTTAATGGCCATATGTCTTGATCATATTTCATGAGTATTTTTCAAGGAGTAACCCATCTCCTCTAATCGCGGCCACATGATAATATTCATTAGTTGGGCATCTCCAAAGATGTATTGCTCACATCTCGTCACTTATGACCTTGACCCCATTCAGAGTAGGGCTCTTACTATATTCGCAGTATTACAGCACCTCCCAGGTATACCAGATGACACACTTCAGGTACATAGTACCAATCTAAAGTTAGATGCTAACATATACACCCAACAGGTTGTTTATACCACATTGAACCTTCCTTGTGGGATCTCCGCTTGGTAGGTTGGGTTGTTACTATCAGGGTAAATTCAATAGGTTGCAAGTCCCATCCTCAGCCTGGCTTTTTGGAATGTGCTAAACTCAAGTCCTTTAGTTAAAGAATTAGCCACATTGTCTTTGGTGCCAACAAAATCAATGGCTACGATTCTTTCAGACATTATCTCCCTTATAGACTTCAGTTTAACTTGGAAGTGTCTCTTAGTCTTTCGATTATACTTGGAACTCCGTATTTTTGCAATTATGGTTTAGTTATCACAGTGCAAAGCAATGGCAAGGACAAGTTTACCTATCATGGGTAACCCACATATTAACCTATGTGGCTACTCAGCCTTAGTTCCAGTATTATCTAAAGCACACAGCTCAACCTCAAACGTAGACCGAGTTATGATCATTTCTTTTGCAGACTTCCAAGAGACAGCGCCTCCACCCAGAGTAAATACATACATTGTACATCCATTACTCCTGGAGTTTTGGACAATCCAGTTTGCATCACTAAATCCCTCAAGAACGTCGGGGAATTTTCCGTAATGCAGCCCAAGGGAACTTTTACCTTTAAGGCATCTCATTACTCTATCCAAAGCCTCCCAATGAGTACGATCAGTACAGCTCGTATGTCTAGCCAACTTAGAGACAGCAAATGAAATATCTGGTCTACTACAATTAGCTAAATATTGCAAGCTTCCAATTACTTAAGAATATCTTAATTGAGACACTAGTGTACCAGACTTATTTCTTGAAAAGAGTCACATAAGGATCATAAGGTGTTTTCAGGATTCTACCATTACTATAATTAAACTTCTCAATTATCTTCTCAATATAATGAGATTGAGAAATCGTTATACCCTCAGTTAACTGAATCAACTTGAGTCCTAAAATCACACTAGCTTCACCCATGTCTTTCATTTCAAACTTACTTTTCAAGAATTCTTTCATCTCATTAATAATCTTAAGATTTGATCCGATTAACAATATATCATCCACATATAGGCACAAAATAATACGCGAATCACCTTCCATTTTGCAGTATACACACTTATCAATATCATTTACAACAAAGCCAAAGCTCAATATAGTTTTATCGAACTTTTCATGCCACTATTTAGGCTCTTGTTTCAACCCATAAAGATATTTGACAAGCTTACAGACTTTGTTTTTACTCCCGACTACTACAAATCCATCTAGATGTTCCATATATATATCTCTTCCTCTAGATCACTATACAGGTAGGTTGTTTTCACATCCATCTGATGGATAGAAAAGTTATATATGAGGGCCAGTGCAATCATCACTTGGATTGTAGTTAATCGAGTTACAGGGGAATATGTATCAAAATAGTCAATCCCCTCTTTTTACCTAAACCCTTTGGCAACCAATCTAGCTTTATACTTATCAATAGTACCATCAGCTTTAGTTTCTTCTTAAAGATCCATTTATATCCAATCTTAGTACATCCTGGCAGTAAATCGACTAGTACCCATGTCCCGCTAGACACAATAGAGTCAATTTCACTTTTGATAGCTACTTTCCAACGCTCAGCCTTAGAAGAAGCCTAGCATCTTTGAAAGTCACAGGATTATCTTGGATATTGTAGGTGACAAAGTCACTTCCATATCAATGAGGTTCATTAGCCTCATCAAAAGTAAAATCGGAACTACTTGGATTGGATTTACCCTCCACCCCCCCCCCCCAACGCATTTGTCATCCCTTCCACATGTTCAGAAATGGAACCAAATGCGAGGGTAGAATATAAAGTCAAACATCTTCGGGGATTCCTTGTTTCAAAGGGAATACAATTTCGAAGAACGTAGCATAACGAAATTCGACTATTGTGTTAACCTCTATGCCAGAAATCTCAGACTTAATGACTAAAACTCTCATAGCATAACTTATTTCCACATAGCCCAGAATGATTGCATCAACAGTTTTTGGATCAAGCTTCTTCCGTTTATGTTCAAGGACTAGGACTTTTGCAAGACATCCCCACACCTGAAAATATTTTAAGCTCAGTTTTGTGCCTTTCCAGAATTTGAATGGAGTGCATTCTTTGTATTTCATAGGGACTCTATTGAGAATATGGAAAGCCGTATTCAAAGCCTCTCCCCATATATATTTCGGCAATCCAGAATTCAAAAGTAGACTGTTAATCATGTCTTTAAATGTTCTATTTTTACATTCTGCTACCCCATTCGAGGAAGGTGAATATGGAGGAGTCTCTTCATGAATAATACCAATTTTTTTGACAATATTCAAAAAAGGAGTTCAACTCATATTCACAACCTCTATCTGATCGTACTTATTTTAAGTTTCTTGCCAGTTTGATTTTCTGCTTCATTCTTAAAAATGATAAACTTTTCAAGTGCTTCATCTTTGTGTTTCATTAAATAAACTTACCAATATTTATGGCAATCATCTATGAAGGTGATAAAGTATCGATTCTCATCTCGTGTTAAGACCCCATTGAACTCACAAATATTTGTGTGTACTAAATCAAGCATTTTAGTATCCCTTTCAATTGTTTGATAGGGTTTTCTTACTTGTTTAGCTTCTACACACACTTGACATTTGTGATTCTGTCAAATGTCATATGTTGGAATTAGATTTAAATTCACCATTCTTTTAATAGAACCAAAATTTAAATGACCCAACCGTACATGCCATACAGTGGAATTTGTATATTATTAACAATAGAATTATAAAGATTAGAACTATTGGAACTAGAAACACTAGCATATTCAATCCGTACTTTAAATAACCTTCAGATAAATAGCCTTTGCCAATAAAAGTTTCGTAGTGTAAAATTACAACTTTATTTATTTTAAATGAAAGCTCACAACCCTCTCTAACTAACATTGAACCACTAATAATATTCCGTCTAATAGAAGGGATGTGATGCACTGGTTGCAGAGATAGTGTGTGCCCTGAAGGAAACCTTAGGTCCATGCGTCCTATCCCAAGTACTAGTGCAAAACTTGCATTTTCCATCCTCACGAATTGTCCATCAATTGGCTGGTATGACACAAAGAGAGACTTATCAGCACAAACGTGCACATTTGCTCTAGTATCAATAAGGTAATCAAAAGGTTCATAAATAGTCAAAAGTTCGGGTTCAAAAGAACATACCCATCAATATGTTCATGAGAACTACCAGTACCAGCCTCAACCATGTTGACTACTGGTCCTGAAGATTTTGGTTTGGTCTTTTATTTTTCTGCCTTGTTGGGTGTTTGTGTTAGCATCTAAATTTAGACTGGTACTATGTACCTAAAAGCTGTCCTCTGGTATGCGTGCAAGGTACTGTAACGCTGCTAGTATAGTAAGAGCCCTACTCTGAATTGGCTCAAGGTCTTAAGTGAGGAGATGAGAGCAGTGCATCTTTGGAGATGCCCAGCTAATGAATATTATCGTGTGGCCGCGATTAGCGGAGATGGGTTACTCCTTGAAAAATATTTATGAAACAGGATCAGGACAGATGGCCAATAACATATCACCCCTGAAGATTGCAAAGCTCAGTGTGGTGTGTTGTTTCCAATAGACGTTATCACATCCAAGGTTCAAATTCAAGACATATGTCCATTTGTTCCTGTGGTGACATAAGTTGGATAACTAGATAGTGGTTCAAACCGGAAGGTACCATTATTGAAAGCATATGGCGAGTATGCAACCAGGACTTTATGCTATGGATTTGGGGGGTATTGTTGAAAATTGGCTTAATTGTGATAACATTTATAGGGATTAATCTATGATGAAGTCATTTCTGCTGTAAATTCTAGATTAATCCCTATAAATATGATCACAATTAAGCCTATTTCTAACAATTCCCCCCAAATTAATAGCATAAAGTCCTAGTTGCATATCACAAAGTCGATATTTACGTAGGTGGATTTATTCGATAATATAATTATAATACAATAACAATTTTACAAAGAAAACACGACAGCCAAAAGCAACAATACAATGTCGTAAACAAATAGATAAACAGGAAGTTAAGTAAACTTATCAGTATTTATTTGTAATCCAATAACTGAATCACCGGATTGAGCCGGTTAGCCTTAAAGAAATATTCGCCCCACAAACCAGTGCGATGGACCTGCAATACTCCTTCCAGGACAAGACAGTCTAGAAATTCGATCCAAGCCGCACTGCTACTTCGAACCTCATTTCGGAAGCTAATCAACTCAAATATCGTATGCGAGCAGATGCACCACCAACACAAAAGTACACAATCATATTTAATCTCGCTTGATCAGAGAGCACTCAAAAATTGAATCATCACACTGAATCCATTCAGAGAAATCTCAAGTGTTTTATGTTTCTTGTGTATTTTTCTACAGGGAATAGGAGCAGCTATTTATAGGAAAAAATAATACAGGATATTAATACCGAGAATTAATTCTAAAATCATAACTGTTGTAACCGCTTGTAACGTTTCAGATAATTAAATCTAAATTCATACTCCAAGTAACAACTGTCAGTTACTCAATAATCAATATCGCGCATTAATATTCTTAACCGTTAACCGCTTCAAAAATAATGTTGTGCATTAATATTCTGTAATGGTTGAAATTAGGTTTGAATTTAAAATTCAAACATAATTCCAGGGCTAGTTTAGTACAAGATAAGATCGGGATCGTGACAATTCACCCCAACACCCGCGGTTGCGTGTGGGACTACCCATATGGGGTTCTTAGTTATTTAGTTTATACTACAACAATAGTTAACCACATAAATACTCGAATTATCAAGTTAAATATCTCATGTAGGATTTGCACTTATCATTTAACCAAGACTTGTCTATGAATTTACAACCAAAAATGACTTCTTCCTAAATTAATCCCTATAAATGTTATCACAATTAAGCTAATTTTAACAAATAATAATAGGAAACTTTTTCTCCTTGTGATAGAAATATCTAATTGCCCCATCTCTTAAATGACTAAAGCCAGCAAACAAAGTCCTGGGGTTTCCCAAACTATGCTTGCATGCATAGGTCCTTCGTTTGTGAAATTATCAAATTTTGAAGAAAAATTAAGAAAAGAGAATGAAATAAAGGGCAGAAAAAGGGTCAAAAAAAGTAAGAAAAATAGGATTGGAAACGAAGCACGCCAAGATATTCAGTTAAAACACTATTCCCGGGATTTAAAATAGATTCTCCTGGCGTGGGTGTAAAGGCTGGCAGATTAAGCCCCACTTTTGGTAAACTAGCCCAAGAAAAGGCACAAAAAAAAAAAAAAGAATGAAGAGAGAGAGAGTGAGAGAGAGTAAAAATGTCCCCCACCAACCTCAAAACTGTTTTCACCCATGGAAACAATTTGATACGGAAGCAAAATTTATGAGGTCTTGGATTTATGCATACGTAGATCCTACATAATGATAATATGGAGTGAATTAGTGAATACGGAGTATCACCGCATATAATCAGCATTTCAAATCTCACATAATTTTTTTTTTCTTTTTTGGCTAACCAAATTAGTGGTATCTAATGTAGAGTTTTTCAGCATTAATAACCTAATTAATGGTTTGCAGGAACAGTTACTGGGGTAAAGAAGCCCACTATTCTAATTCTTGATGATGTCGAAAAACAGTGGTGATTGTCCATGTATTTTATGGGTTTAAATTATCCAGTTAATTTTTTTACAAAAAATAGAAATATTAAAACGCGTATAAGTTTGAGTAGTTTTTATATCAGGTAATTATGTAATTTTGGCAAATCAAAAAAAATTAATGTAATTTTGACTACAATAGATTAATGCACAGATCATTACATAGACTTTGTTACAACACTGTTGATAATGTTTTATATGTCTTAGATTCAACTAATAATGAAGTACATGAATATGTGTGTTTATATCTATATTAAAAGTATTCTACAATTAATACAATAGTTATTATTTTTTTATGTCAACGCACGGCAATATCTACTGTATGCATCTCAACTCAAAAGCATTGTAATACTTTCCATAAATTTAAGTTGTATTTAATTTTGGTGCGCTATATGATTTGAAAAATATCTCAGATCTCGTTCCATAATCTTTATTTCTTCTCAGTCAACTTTTAGTCAATTTTTTTTGTCTTAACCACATCCGTTTTGATTCGTTGACCTGCTAATTCGAAACGGGTACTGCAGAGACCTATTATAAGGGTGATCCTCCCAACCCGATTGCTCCATTCAAAACTCTAAATTCAAACCCTAAGTATTGCTTAATGGATCTAGCTTATCATTCCACTAGACCAACTGATAGTTGATCAACTTCCAATAAATTGTTACCAAAAGGGTAACAAAAATTTTGTTGTGAGACTTCCATAAATCTAGCACATGAGACTTCCGTTAAACTATCTCAGGATCCAATTATCTTATTTCTAACTGAAATCTCACATCCCAAAAGGGTAAAGTTCCCTGCATATATAAGATAAATTGTTATATATATTGAAATTCACTACAACAAATTTTAGGTTTTCATAACAAAAATTTATTTTTTGAAAAGTAAAAATCTTCGTCACAAAAATCTATTAACAATGAAAGATTTTCGTTGCCAGCTTCGTAAGTAAATTCTCATTGCTAAAAGTTTAATTGTAACAAAAAATAGATGGGTTGTCGATACAGTGGTATATAGGCAACATTTTGATTTCGTTACAGACTTGTGTATGATTGGAAACAAATAATATGTCACAAGTGAAGATAATATTTCGTTGTTAAACTTCATATTAGTGAAGTTAAAATTTTAAGAGATTTGCACTGGTACATTTTTTTTGTAAAAGACATAATCTTTAACAACAAATATTTTGTGCCTCAAATTTTTTTTTTCACAACAAAAATGTTTGTTCACAAATACTTCTCTCAATGAATTATTTGTACCTAAAAATATTTTTTTCACTATACAAATATTTTTTCCGTTCTTAAAAGCAGATTCCAAAACTAAATCGTGGATCGAAACCCCTCAATTTAAGCCCTTTCTCAAATCCCTCAAGGGACCATTTATACTTGTCATAATCAAAACCAAGTTTGAGTTGTGGCAAGGGAACAAGCATGCCTGGAACTGTATGTGCCAGGCCTAGAATCGAACCTAGATGTCTGGGTGAGGCATGAAAGTTTGTTTGCCACTAAACCATGCTGATAATTTATTTGCATATTTTTATGTTTCTACATTTAACAAATTTAGGTAAGATTATCAATTTGTTATTTTTAATATTATTAAAATCATTAATTATCCCTAGTTTGTATATTTTAACAAATAATTAGTTCAGATTAATTATCAATTTATTAAAATTCCAATATTATTATTTGAAGTTAAAAACAGAAAAATTACTTATCCTCTATTACAAAAAGAGGAATTGATAGATAATTTGTTTGTATTTTTATATTAATTTAAAGTCTATTAATTGAAATTAATTTCATTGACTTTTAAACATGGAAAGAAAGAGTTCTAAGGTTTTAAGTAATTCCCTAAACATTTTACAATTTACAATACGATTTTTGGTGTCTAAATGCATTAAATTATTCGCAACAAAAACTTTTATGATAAAATTGTTTAATTATTCACGATGAACTTTTCATACTAAAACACTCATCAATTTGCATTACCTCTTTAATGCAAAATGTATTAAACATTTTAGCTCGATCCAATCTTGGGCCAAGCGTTGCCAACCGGTAATAGCCGAAGCCAAAAAAGGGAGAGATAGGGAAAGAGGAGATGTTGGATAGTCTCTCCACTCCATAGATAGTGCACATAAGATTCTTTCTTTCATTTTCAATTCCTTGTGTCCACAAAAGCTCACAATTATTTCCCACCAAAAAATTCAGTTTCTAATTTATCAATAATTTACGATGCTATATTCATTGCCCAATAAGGTACAACTACCATGAAATTTTTTTTTGTAAAAATTATAATAAATTGGCACAATAATATTTCGTCACCAATTACTTAAAATTATTATCAACAATAAATTTTTGTGTCTGAATATATGTATAACCTCTAATTATATTTTGTTTATAAAAACAAACAATATTAGCTAGTTACATCTTCATGTTGTTTCTAAATAATTATTTCTTTTACAAGCAAAATATTTTATTGTGAGTCGTAAGTAGCACCTCACTGCCAAATAAAAAAAAAATGAGAGGACGAGAGAAATCTCATTTCTACAATAGTAAAAATTTTTGTTCTAAAAAATCATTAATAAACAACAAATAAAATTTTTGGTGGTCAAATTTAACCAATTTGTAATGAAGAAATCGTTGTAAATTTTATAATTATATTGTAATGATTGAAAGTTGGAGAAGGGGGGGGGGGGAGGGGGATATTGATTAAGAGTTTGTTGATAATTTATGTGGTTAAATAAAGAGCACAACATGGTCAAAATCAAATCAAAATATCAATTTCTTGCACTATGTTTTTTTATATATTATTATTTATTATTATTTATTTATTTTACTTGAGATGATGTTCGTTTGCACCGTTCCGACCACGTCGCGCTGATTTCTCAGCTTCTTCGAAAGATTTGAAATTGGAATTACATTGATAGCATTGGAACATGTAATGGAACGACACCGTGAGTATTAATTGTGCACGAGGTTTAAGACCCTGTTAATTATCCATCTAAAAAGAAATAATATCAACATTATAAATTACGTACACTTTAAAGTAATTATTTTTGATTTTTTAAAGTAGATGGACAAAATTAGTTCTAATAGTTAATTTTATTTCATCTATCATTCCTCTTTCCCTCTTTTGTCTCACCACTATTTTCATCGTACGTTTACATCCGCCTATTCTGTTTCATTTGTATTTTTATTATCTACTAGCAATGAGCATGCCTACTCTTGCACAAATAAAATTGAAATACAATTTTAATGCATGGTTTAAAATTTAATTGGAATATAAAATCACATAAATATTATTAAAATTTATATATAGGGTGTAACTTCTTTAACTATTTTTTATGTTTCATTAATTTATGATAAATATCTAAAATAAAATAAAATTACTCGATTAAGAGATAAAAAAAAAAGAAAGAGAAAGCAAATAAAATAAAAAAAAGAAGTTGATAGGGGATGCACGGATGAGAGAACTAAAACAATGTTGA
>CM047879.1:3648447-4010366 GCA_026212405.1 Petrea volubilis
TGTTTGCGTATTCAATTTTATGTACTTTGTACCTAATAATTCCCGGAGTTTTTGTGACGACCCGGTAATCTGTAATATTTAAATAATTGATTTAAAATCTTTTGCTTCTTGTAAATGTTATTATTACTTGTTGTTTTCAAATTTTCGTCTGCTTTTGCGATTAACTTACAATTTGAACGGTAAAGTGTCAATTTTCGAACTTTCTATGTCCTAAATTGCAATTTTCGAAAATATAACTAAAACATTTTTAATTTCTGGAAAATATACATATAATTTCAGATTTATAAACATTAAATTTCATAATTTTGGAATTTTTCTAAATTAATTATGAATTTTCGGATTTTATGCCCAAAAACCCTAATTTATGCCCTAAAACCCTAATTTTCAGTTTTTACAAAATAAATAAATACAAATTCGAATTTTTAATAAAATAAAGATATGATTTCAGATTTTATAAGATGAGGACAATCAAAATCAGATTTTATTAGATTTTATTTGATTTTATTTGATTTTGTGTTAATATTTTATTAAAATATCCTACACTAATATAAGATGAATTTCTTCTAGAAATTGTGCATTTGTGTGGTCTTCCATTCATCTAGATTCATGACTCATGGATTAGGGTTACACCAAGGCTAGAATAGAGGAGGGAGGTGGAAGATTTCATTTAATTTGGCATTTAATTCTATGCCTAGTTGGGAGATTTGCATTAAATGGAAAGATTTGCATTTATTAAACCTTGGTCCCCAAGTCTTGCCTTCTACCCTCATTCTCCACTATAAATAGGACCTCCCACACACTTCCCCATCCCCAAAAACGTCCTCACACATACACACACTATACTCTCTCTATTTTCTTCCACAAACACACAAATCCCGCCTAAAAACACACCCCCTCACTTACTCTACTCTCAACACCCAAAACACTTCTTATGTATAGCCTATCTTCCACCCACATATATGTACACACAAGCCCTTCTATTTTCATCCATATATACCTATAAAGCCTTCTATATCCTCTCTTTTTCCCTAAAAACATTTCAAGGTAGGAGTATTGTTTAATTTCATGAGTAAAGTAGGAATTTAAGTATCTTGTAAGTTTTAGATATTTTATGCTTCATTTTCATTATAGTATTATGTGAAAATTATGTGTCTACGTGCACCTATTCAAACACACACGCACCTTATGGGGTTGAATGATATTTCTACTCAACCGTCCGCGTTGACTCCTCCTTTCCAATACTTTTTAGACAGAAATGAGATAGCGGATCAGAGTGGCGCAGCGGAAGCATTTGGAAGCTTTTTACACGATATAGTTACTTTTCTATTCTTTTGAAAATTGTGACTTTTGTATTTTGTACAAATTATATGTGAAAATATTATTTATACAACTATGAAAATATTACCGTTGCGCGTTTCTATCCAATTTTATTTTATAAATAAAAGGGTATTTTTCCGGGTCGTGACAAATGGTATCAGAGCCGCTTGCCAGCCGGAATACTGGGAGCTAAGTGCTCTGTGGGGCAAAGTGCTACGCATACGGGAGCCACCGCTTGAGCCCGCAGAGCAAATGTTACGTCTTGAGCCCACGAGGCCAAGTGCTATGTATTGAAAGTCTTGAGCCCACGAGGCCAAGTACTATATGTCTTGAAAGTCTTGAGCCCATGAGGCCAAGTACTACTTCTTGAATGTTTTGAGCCTGCGGGGCAAAGTGCTACGTGTGCGGGAGTCGCCTCTTGAGCCCACAGGAGCCACCTCTAGAGTCCCGACGCCTGGCAGATGGTATTGGTATGTGTGACTTTTGCTACAAAACTTCTAGTGTATCTATTGAATTTTGTATTTGATTGGAATATATTTTGGGTTCTAAACTCTTTTGTGAAAGCATATTTTTGGAAAAATACCCTCAACTCTTTTACAAAATAAAGTTGAATTTCGAGGACGAAATTCTTTTAAGGAGGGGAGGATGTGACGACCCGGTAATCTGTAATATTTAAATAATTGATTTAAAATCTTTTGCTTCTTGTAAATGTTATTATTACTTGTTGTTTTCAAATTTTCGTCTGCTTTTGCGATTAACTTACAATTTGAACGGTAAAGTGTCAATTTTCGAACTTTCTATGTCCCTAAATTGCAATTTTCGAAAATATAACTAAAACATTTTTAATTTCTGGAAAATATACATATAATTTCAGATTTATAAACATTAAATTTCATAATTTTGGAATTTTTCTAAATTAATTATGAATTTTCGGATTTTATGCCCAAAAACCCTAATTTATGCCCTAAAACCCTAATTTTCAGTTTTTACAAAATAATAAATACAAATTCGAATTTTTAATAAAATAAAGATATGATTTCAGATTTTATAAGATGAGGACAATCAAAATCAGATTTTATTAGATTTTATTTGATTTTATTTGATTTTGTGTTAATATTTTATTAAAATATCCTACACTAATATAAGATGAATTTCTTCTAGAAATTGTGCATTTGTGTGGTCTTCCATTCATCTAGATTCATGACTCATGGATTAGGGTTACACCAAGGCTAGAATAGAGGAGGGAGGTGGAAGATTTCATTTAATTTGGCATTTAATTCTATGCCTAGTTGGGAGATTTGCATTAAATGGAAAGATTTGCATTTATTAAACCTTGGTCCCCAAGTCTTGCCTTCTACCCTCATTCTCCACTATAAATAGGACCCCCCACACACTTCCCCATCCCAAAAACGCCTCACACATACACACACGATACGCTCTCTATTTTCTCCACAAACACACAAATCCCGCCTAAAAACACACCCCCTCACTTACTCTACTCTCAACACCCAAAACACTTCTTATGGATAGCCTATCTTCCACCCACAATATGTACACCAAGCCCTTCTATTTTCATCCATATATACCTATAAAGCCTTCTATATCCCTCTTTTTCCCTAAAAACATTTCCAAGGTAGAGTATTGTTTAATTTTCATGAGTAAGTAGGAATTTAAGTATCTTGTAAGTTTAGATATTTTATGCTTTCATTTCATTATAGTATTATGTGAAATTATTGTGGCTACGTGCACCTATTCAAAACACACACGCATCTTATGGGGTTGAATGATATTTCTACTCAACCGTCGCGTTGACTCCTCCTTTCCAATACTTTTTAGACAGAAATGAGATAGTCGGATCAGAGTGCGCAGCGGAAGCATTTGGAAGCTTTTTAACACGAGTATAGTTACTTTTCTATTCTTTTGAAAATTGTGACTTTTGTATTTTGTACAAATTATATGTGAAAATAATTATTTATACAACTATGAAAATATTACCGTTGCGCGTTTCTATCCAATTTTATTTATAAATAAAAGGGTATTTTTCCGGGTCGTGACAGTTGTACTCATGATATATCATTATTCTACCAAGTCTTTTGACATTATGATTTCTTTAAGTTTATTTTCATTACATGCTTTAAACTGAAATTATAATAAGAATGGGTTGTCGGGGCTTTATAGAACCTCACTTCAAAGCTAATCAACTCAAAATATCGTATGCGAGCAGATGCACACAAAACAACGAAAGTACACAATCGATATTTTAATCTCACTTGAGTCAGATGTGTACTTAGAAAATTGAATTCTCACACTAATCAATTCAGAGAAATCTCAAGTGTTTTATGTTTTCTTGTGTATTTCTATAGGGAACAAGAGTAGCTATTATAGAGAAAAATAATACCGAGAATTAATTCTGAAATCGCACCTCTTGTAATCGCTTGTAACGTTTCAGATAATTAAATCTGAATTCATAACTGCAAGTAACAGCTGTCAGTTACTCAGTAATAATATCGCGCATTAATACTCTGTAACCGTTAACCGTTTCAAAAATAATGTTGTGCATTAATATTCTATAACAGTTGAAATTAAGTTTGAATTTAAAATTCAAACAAAATTTCAAGGCTAGTTTAGTAAAAGATAAGACCGGGATTGTGACAATTCATCCAAATACCCGCGGTTGGTGTGGGACTACCCATATGTGATTTTTAGTTGTTTAGTTTAGACTGCAACAATACTTAACCACATAAATACTTGAATTGTCAAGGTTAAATATCTCATGTGGGATTTTGCACTTATCATTTAACACACAGACAACATTTAACGAGACGTTGTCTATGGATTTACACCAGAAATGGCTTCTTCGTGGAATAATTCCTATAAATATTATCACAATTAAGCTCATTTCCAACAATCCCCCCCAAATCCATAGCATAAAGTCCTGGCTACATACTCGCAACATGCTTTCAATAATGATACCTTCCAATTTGAACCACTATCTAGTTATCCAACTTATGTCACCAAAGGAACAAATGGACATATGCCTTGAATTTGAACCTTGGATGTGATGAGGTTTGTTGGAAACAACACATTACACTAAGCTTTGCAATTTTCAAGGGTGACACGTTAATGGCCATATGTCTTGATCATATTTCATGAGTATTTTTCAAGGAGTAACCCATCTCCTCTAATCGCGGCCACATGATAATATTCATTAGTTGGGCATCTCCAAAGATGTATTGCTCACATCTCGTCACTTATGACCTTGACCCCATTCAGAGTAGGGCTCTTACTATATTCGCAGTATTACAGCACCTCCCAGGTATACCAGATGACACACTTCAGGTACATAGTACCAATCTAAAGTTAGATGCTAACATATACACCCAACAGGTTGTTTATACCACATTGAACCTTCCTTGTGGGATCTTCGCTTGGTAGGTTGGGTTGTTACTATCAGGGTAAATTCAATAGGTTGCAAGTCCCATCCTCAGCCTGGATTTTTGGAATGTGCTAAACTCAAGTCCTTTAGTTAAAGAATTAGCCACATTGTCTTTGGTGCCAACAAAATCAATGGCTACGATTCTTTCAGACATTATCTCCCTTATAGACTTCAGTCTAACTTGGAAGTGTCTCTTAGTCTTTCGATTATACTTGGAACTCCGTATTTTTGCAATTATGGTTTAGTTATCACAGTGCAAAGCAATGGCAAGGACAAGTTTACCTATCATGGGTAACCCACATATTAACCTATGTAGCTACTCAGCCTTAGTTCCAGTATTATCTAAAGCACACAGCTCAACCTCAAACGTAGACCGAGTTATGATCATTTCTTTTGCAGACTTCCAAGAGACAGCGCCTCCACCCAGAGTAAATACATACCTTGTACATCCATTACTCCTGGAGTTTTGGACAATCCAGTTTGCATCACTAAATCCCTCAAGAACGTCAGGGAATTTTCTGTAATGCAGCCCAAGGGAACTTTTACCTTTAAGGCATCTCATTACTCTATCCAAAGCCTCCCAATGAGTACGATCAGGACAGCTCGTATGTCTAGCCAACTTAGAGACAGCAAATGAAATATCTGGTCTCGTACAATTAGCTAAATATTGCAAGCTTCCAATTACTTAAGAATATCTTAATTGAGACACTAGTGTACCAGACTTATTTCTTGAAAAGAGTCACATAAGGATCATAAGGTGTTTTCAGGATTCTACCATTACTATAATTAAACTTCTCAATTATCTTCTCAATATAATGAGATTGAGAAATCGTTATACCCTCAGTTAACTGAATCAACTTGAGTCCTAAAATCACACTAGCTTCACCCATGTCTTTCATTTCAAACTTACTTTTCAAGAATTCTTTCATCTCATTAATAATCTTAAGATTTGATCCGATTAACAATATATCATCCACATATAGGCACAAAATAATACGCGAATCACCTTCCATTTTGCAGTATACACACTTATCAATATCATTTACAACAAAGCCAAAGCTCAATATAGTTTTATCGAACTTTTCATGCCACTATTTAGGCTCTTGTTTCAACCCATAAAGAGATTTGACAAGCTTACAGACTTTGTTTTTACTCCCGACTACTACAAATCCATCTAGATGTTCCATATATATATCTCTTCCTCTAGATCACTATACAGGTAGGTTGTTTTCACATCCATCTGATGGATAGAAAAGTTATATATGAGGGCCAGTGCAATCATCACTTGGATTGTAGTTAATCGAGTTACAGGGGAATATGTATCAAAATAGTCAATCCCCTCTTTTTACCTAAACCCTTTGGCAACCAATCTAGCTTTATACTTATCAATAGTACCATCAGCTTTTAGTTTCTTCTTAAAGATCCATTTATATCCAATCTTAGTACATCCTGGCAGTAAATCGACTAGTACCCATGTCCCGCTAGACACAATAGAGTCAATTTCACTTTTGATAGCTACTTTCCAACGCTCAGCCTTAGAAGTAGCCTAGCATCTTTGAAAGTCACAGGATTATCTTGGATATTGTAGGTGACAAAGTCACTTCCATATCAATGAGGTTCATTAGCCTCATCAAAAGTAAAATCGGAACTACTTGGATTGGATTTACCCTCCACCCCCCCCCCCCCAACGCATTTGTCATCCCTTCCACATGTTCAGAAATGGAACCAAATGCGAGGGTAGAATATAAAGTCAAAACATCTTCGGGGATTCCTTGTTTCAAAGGGAATACAATTTCGAAGAACGTAGCATAACGAAATTCGACTATTGTGTTAACCTCTATGCCAGAAATCTCAGACTTAATGACTAAAACTCTCATAGCATAACTTATTTCCACATAGCCCAGAATGATTGCATCAACAGTTTTTGGATCAAGCTTCTTCCGTTTATGTTCAAGGACTAGGACTTTTGCAAGACATCCCCACACCTGAAAATATTTTAAGCTCAGTTTTGTGCCTTTCCAGAATTTCAATGGAGTGCATTCTTTGTATTTCATAGGGACTCTATTGAGAATATGGAAAGCCGTATTCAAAGCCTCTCCCCATATATATTTCGGCAATCCAGAATTCAAAAGCAGACTGTTAATCATGTCTTTAAATGTTCTATTTTTACATTCTGCTACCCCATTCGAGGAAGGTGAATATGGAGGAGTCTCTTCATGAATAATACCAATTTTTTTGACAATATTCAAAAAAGGAGTTCGACTCATATTCACAACCTCTATCTGATCGTACTTATTTTAAGTTTCTTGCTAGTTTGATTTTCTGCTTCATTCTTAAAAATGATAAACTTTTCAAGTGCTTCATCTTTGTGTTTCATTAAATAAACTTACCAATATTTATGGCAATCATCTATGAAGGTGATAAAGTATCGATTCTCATCTCGTGTTAAGACCCCATTGAACTCACAAATATTTGTGTGTACTAAATCAAGCATTTTAGTATCCCTTTCAATTGTTTGATAGGGTTTTCTTACTTGTTTAGCTTCTACACACACTTGACATTTGTGATTCTGTCAAATGTCATATGTTGGAATTAGATTTAAATTCACCATTCTTTTAATAGAACCAAAATTTAAATGACCCAACCGTACATGTCATACAGTGGAATTTTGTATATTATTAACAATAGAATTATAAAGATTAGAACTATTGGAACTAGAAACACTAGCATATTCAATCCGTACTTTAAATAAACCTTCAGATAAATAGCCTTTGCCAATAAAAGTTTCGTAGTGTAAAATTACAACTTTATTTATTTTAAATGAAAGCTCACAACCCTCTCTAACTAACATTGAACCACTAATAATATTCCGTCTAATAGAAGGGATGTGATGCACTGGTTGCAGAGATAGTGTGTGCCCTGAAGGAAACCTTAGGTCCATGCGTCCTATCCCAAGTACTAGTGCAAAACTTGCATTTTCCATCCTCACGAATTGTCCATCAATTGGCTGGTATGACACAAAGAGAGACTTATCAGCACAAACGTGCACATTTGCTCTAGTATCAATAAGGTAATCAAAAGGTTCATAAATAGTCAAAAGTTCGGGTTCAAAAGAACATACCCATCAATTTGTTCATGAGAACTACCAGTACCAGCCTCAACCATGTTGACTACTGGTCCTGAAGATTTTGGTTTGGTCTTTATTTTTCTGCCTTGTGGGGTGTTTGTGTTAGCATCTAAATTTAGACTGGTACTATGTACCTGAAAGCTGTCCTCTGGTATGCGTGCAAGGTACTGTAACGCTGCTAGTATAGTAAGAGCCCTACTCTGAATTGGCTCAAGGTCTTAAGTGAGGAGATGAGAGCAGTACATCTTTGGAGATGTCCAGCTAATGAATATTATCGTGTGGCCGCGATTAGCGGAGATGGGTTACTCCTTGAAAAATATTTATGAAACAGGATCAGGACAGATGGCCAATAATATATCACCCCTGAAGATTGCAAAGCTCAGTGTGGTGTGTTGTTTCCAATAGACGTTATCACATCCAAGGTTCAAATTCAAGACATATGTCCATTTGTTCCTGTGGTGACATAAGTTGGATAACTAGATAGTGGTTCAAACCGGAAGGTACCATTATTGAAAGCATATGGCGAGTATGCAACCAGGACTTTATGCTATGGATTTGGGGGGTATTGTTGAAAATTGGCTTAATTGTGATAACATTTATAGGGATTAATCTATGATGAAGTCATTTCTGCTGTAAATTCTAGATTAATCCCTATAAATATGATCACAATTAAGCCTATTTCTAACAATCCCCCCCAAATTAATAGCATAAAGTCCTAGTTGCATATCACAAAGTCGATATTTACGTAGGTGGATTTATTCGATAATATAATTATAATACAATAACAATTTTACAAAGAAAACACGATAGCCAAAAGCAACAATACAATGTCGTAAACAAATAGATAAACAGGAAAGTTAAGTAAACTTATCAGTATTTATTTGTAATCCAATAACTGAATCACCGGATTGAGCCGGTTAGCCTTAAAGAAATATTCGCCCCACAAACCAGTGCGATGGACCTGCAATACTCCTTCCAGGACAAGACAGTCTAGAAATTCGATCCAAGCCGCACTGCTACTTCGAACCTCATTTCGGAAGCTAATCAACTCAAAATATCGTATGCGAGCAGATGCACACCAAACACAAAAGTACACAATCAATATTTAATCTCGCTTGATCAGAGATGCACTCAAAAAATTGAATCATCACACTGATCAATTCAGAGAAATCTCAAGTGTTTTATGTTTTCTTGTGTATTTTCTACAGGGAATAGGAGCAGCTATTTATAGGAAAAAATAATACAGGATATTAATACCGAGAATTAATTCTAAAATCATAACTGTTGTAACCGCTTGTAACGTTTCAGATAATTAAATCTAAATTCATAACTCCAAGTAACAACTGTCAGTTACTCAATAATCAATATCGCGCATTAATATTCTTTAACCGTTAACCGCTTTCAAAAATAATGTTGTGCATTAATATTCTGTAATGGTTGAAATTAGGTTTGAATTTAAAATTCAAACATAATTCCAGGGCTAGTTTAGTACAAGATAAGATCGGGATCGTGACAATTCACCCCAACACCCGCGGTTGCGTGTGGGACTACCCATATGGGGTTCTTAGTTATTTAGTTTATACTACAACAATAGTTAACCACATAAATACTCGAATTATCAAGTTAAATATCTCATGTAGGATTTTGCACTTATCATTTAACAAGACTTTGTCTATGAATTTACACCAAAAATGACTTCTTCCTAAATTAATCCCTATAAATGTTATCACAATTAAGCTAATTTTTAACAAATAATAATAGGAAACTTTTTTTCCTTGTGATAGAAATATCTAATTGCCCCATCTCTTAAATGACTAAAGCCAGCAAACAAAGTCCTGGGGTTTCCCAAACTATGCTTGCATGCATAGGTCCTTCGTTTGTGAAATTATCAAATTTTGAGAAAAATTAAAGAAAAGAGAATGAAATAAAGGGCAGAAAAAGGGTCAAAAAAGTAAGAAAAATAGGATTGGAAACGAAGCACGCCAAGATATTCAGTTAAAACACTATTCCCGGGATTTAAAATAGATTCTCCTGGCGTGGGTGTAAAGGCTGGCAGATTAAGCCCCACTTTTGGTAAACTAGCCCCAAGAAAAGGCACAAAAAAAAAAAAAAGAATGAAGAGAGAGAGTGAGAGAGAGTAAAAATGTCCCCACCAACCTCAAAACTGTTTTCACCCATGGAAACAATTTGATACGGAAGCAAAATTTATGAGGTCTTGGATTTATGCATACGTAGATACTACATAATGATAATATGGAGTGAATTAGTGAATTACGAGTATCACCGCATATAATTCAGCATTTCAAAATCTCACATAATTTTTTTTTTCTTTTTTGGCTAACCAAATTAGTGGTATCTAATGAGAGTTTTTCAGCATTAATAACCTAATTAATGGTTTGCAGGAACAGTTACTGGGGTAAAGAAGCCCACTATTCTAATTCTTGATGATGTCGAAAAACAGTGGTGATTGTCCATGTATTTTATGGTTTAAATTATCCAGTAATTTTTTTACGAAAAATAGAAATATTAAAACGCGTATAAGTTTTGAGTAGTTTTTATATCAGGTAATTAATGTAATTTTGGCAAATCAAAAAAAATTAATGTAATTTTGACTACAATAGATTAATGCACAGATCCATTACATAGAATTTGTTACAACACTGTTGATAATGTTTTATATGTCTTAGATTCAACTAATAATGAAGTACATGAATATGTGTGTTTATATCTATATTAAAAGTATTCTACAATTAATACAATAGTTATTATTTTTTTATGTCAACGCACGGCAATATCTACTGTATGCATCTCAACTCAAAAGCATTGTAAATACCTTCCATAAATTTAAGTTGTATTTAATTTTGGTGCGCTATATGATTTGAAAATATCTCAGATCTCGTTCCATAATCTTTATTTCTTCTCAGTCAACTTTTAGTCAATTTTTTTTGGTCTTAACCACTCCTTTTTGATTCGTTGACCTGCTAATTCGAAACGGGTACTGCAGAGACCTATTATAAGGGTGATCCTCCCAACCCGATTGCTCCATTCAAAACTCTAAAATTCAAACCCTAAGTATTGCTTAAGGGATCTAGCTTATCATTCCACTAGACCAACTGATAGTTGATCAACTTCCAATAAATTGTTACCAAAAGGGTAACAAAAAGTTTTGTTGTGAGACTTCCAATAAATCTAGCACATGAGACTTCCGTTAAACTATCTCAGATCAATTATCTTATTTTCTAACTGAATCTCAACATCCCAAAAGGGTAAAGTTCCCTGCATATATAAGATAAATTGTTATATATATTTGAAATTCACTACAACAAATTTTAGTTTTCATAACAAAAATTTATTTTTTGAAAAGTAAAAATCTTCGTCACAAAATCTATTAACAATGAAATATTTTCGTTGCCAGCTTCGTAAGTAAATTCTCATTGCTAAAAGTTTATTGTAACAAAAAATAGAATTGGTTGTCTATACATTGTATATAGGCAACATTTTTGATTTCGTTACAGACTTGTGTATGATTGGAAACAAATAATATTGTCACAAGTGAAGATAATATTTCGTTGTTAAACTTCATATTATGAAGTTAACATTTTAAGAGATTTGCAATGGTACATTTTTTTTTGTAAAAGACATAATCTTTAACAACAAATATTTTGTGCCTCAAATTTTTTTTTTCACAACAAAAATGTTTGTTCACAAATACTTCTCTCAATGAAATTATTTGTACCTAAAAATATTTTTTTCACTACAAATATTTTTTCCGTTCTTAAAAGCAGATTCCAAAACTAAATCGTGGATTCGAACCCTCAATTTAAGCCCTTTCTCAAATCCCTCAATGGGACCATTTATACTTGTCATGAATCAAACCCAAGTTTGAGTTGTGGCAAGGGAACAAGCATGCATGGAACTGTATGTGCCAGCCTAGAATCGAACCTAGATGTCGGGTGAGGCATGAAAGTTTGTTTGCCACTAAACCATGCTGATAATTTATTTGCATATTTTTATGTTTCTACATTTAACAAATTTAGGTAAGATTATCAATTTGTTATTTTTAATATTATTAAATCATTAATTATCCCTAGTTTGTATATTTTAACAAATAATTAAGTTCAGATTAAATTATCAATTTATTAAAATTCCAATATTATTATTTGAAGTTAAAAACAGAAAAATTACTTATCCTCTATTACAAAAAGAGGAATTGATAGATATTTGTTTGTATTTTTATATTAATTTAAAAGTCTATTAATTGAAAATTAATTTCATTGACTTTTTAAACATGGAAAGAAAGAGTTCTAAGGTTTTAAGTATTCCCCTAAACATTTTACAATTTACAATACGATTTTTGGTGTCTAAATGCATTAAATTATTCGCAACAAAAACTTTTATGATAAAATTGTTTAATTATTCCACGATGAAACTTTTCATACTAAAACACTCATCAATTTGCAATTAACTATTTAATGCAAAAATGTATTAAACATTTTAGCTCGATCCAATCTTGGGCCAAGCGTTGCCAACCGGTAATAGCCGAAGCCAAAAAAGGGAGAGATAGGGAAGAGGAGATGTTGGATAGTCTCTCCACTCCATAGATAGTGCACATAGATTCTTCTTTCATTTTCAATTCCTTTTGTCCACAAAAGCTCACAATTATTTCCCACCAAAAAATTCAGTTTCTAATTTATCAATATATTTACGATGCTATATTCATTGCCCAATAAGGTACAACTACCATGAAATTTTTTTTTGTAAAAATTATAATAAATTGGCACAATAATATTTCGTCACCAATTACTTAAAATTATTATCAACAATAAATTTTGTTGTCTGAATATATGTATAACCTCTAATTATATTTTGTTATAAAAACAACAATATTAGCTAGTTACATCTTCATGTTGTTTCTAAAATAATTATTCTTTTACAGCAAAATATTTTATTGTGATTCGTAAGTATCACTGCCAAATAAAAAAAAAATGAGAGTCGAGAGAAATCTCATTTTCTACAATAGTAAAATTTTTGTTCTAAAAAATCATTAATAAACAACAAATAAAATTTTTTGTTGTCAAATTTAACCAATTGTAATGAAAGAAATCGTTGTAAATTTTATAATTTATTGTAATGATTGAAAGTTGGAGAAGGGGGGGGGGGGGGGGGGAGGGGGATTGATTAAGAGTTTGTTGATAAATTTATGTGGTTAAATAAAGAGCACAACATGTCAAAATCAAATCAAAATATCAATTTCTTGCACTATGTTTTTTTATATATTATTTTTATTTATTTATTTATTTATTTTACTTGAGATGATGTTTCGTTTGCACCGTTCCGACCACGTCGCGCTGATTTCTCAGCTTCTTCGAAAGATTTGAAATTGGAATTACATTGAATAGCATTGGAACATTAATGGAACGACACCGTGAGTATTAATTGTGCACGAGGTTTAAGAACCCTGTTAATTATCCATCTAAAAAGAAATAATATCAACATTATAAATTAAGTACACTTTAAAGTAATTATTTTTGATTTTTTTAAAGTAGATGGACAAAATTAGTTCTAATATTAATTTTTAATTTCATCTATCATTCTCTTTCCTCTTTTGTCTCACCACTATTTTCATCGTACGTTTACTCCGCCTATTCTGTTTCATTTGTATTTTTATTATCTACTAGCAATTGAGCATGCCTACTCTTGCACAAAATAAAATTGAAATACAATTTTAATGCATGTTTAAATTTTAATTGAGAATATAAAATCACAAATATTATTAAAATTTATATATAGGTGTATACTTCTTTAACTATTTTTTATGTGTTCATTAAATTTATGATAAATAATCTAAAATAAAATAAAATTACTCGATTAAGAGATAAAAAAAAAGAAAGAGAAAGCAAATAAAATAAAAAAAAGAAGTTGATAGGGGATGCACGGATGAGAGAAACTAAAACAATGTTGACCGAAGGAATAGAAAAATGAGAATCAAGAGTGGGGAGAAGTGTACATAAAACTAATTGCCACAACAGGAAAAATGCGTGTTTCTGGTGGAAAAATTTCGATGGAAATTTCTGTTGGCGGAAATCTAGCAAAAATCTGGCCAAATGACATCTATGGTCAATCCGGCAAAAAAGTTCACCGGAATTCCAGTGGACTTAGTGGCGCTAATTTGGATGCCAGAATATGCGGGGGAAATTTGGCGGATTTTTTTGCCAGATTGAAACAATATTAAAAATAGAAATAAAAACACAAAGAATCCGATGTACATTCAGCGGAAAATTCCGCCGAACTAATTTCTGTCAGAGTCCAGCGGATTTTTCCCCCATATTTCCGCCGAATTTTTTTGTATTTCATTTTGTGTAAAATATTCTGGCGGAAATTCCATTTTATTTTTTTAAATTAAAAATACGGGGGAATTGCAAAGGCAATTTCCCCCACATAAATTTTAAAATTTTTACCGTCACTATCCGGAAATAAATTTCTCCCAAATTTTCGTCCGATATATATTAATAATCTGGCGGAATTCCACTGGATATAATTTTTTGGATATGTTACGCATATTTTTCATTTTTTTTTGGGGAGTCGTCCCTGCGCGCATCACTTAATTGTTTTTTTTGCTCCGATTTTATTTTTTCATTTTTTGCAATAATTTGTTAAATATTAAATTGAATGTTATAAAACTATTGTGAAATTTATGTATTTTAGTATAATTGTAGATGTTTTGTATACTATCTATTGTTGTGAAATTGAGGAATTTTGTATAACATGCGTTATTGTGGATTTTAGTTGATATGTAAAATTAAGGAATTTTGTATAACATGCATGGTTGTACAATGGTGTGAAATTTGTTTAATATGTAAAATTAGTTGATAATTTTGTTGTTTTTTAGTTGATATAAATTGTTGAAGTACGATTATAATTCATTTTCTCAATTTTCTTGAAATCATAGGTATTTCTCTTGTAGTAATTATTTTTTTGAGTTTTGTTATTTTGGAAAATGTCGAAAAGGTACGTACGACTAACATTTTATATTACTATTTCTCTTGGCTATGCTTAGTTATAATTAAGATGTATATATATATATATATATATATGTAATTAGTTAGTTTGTGATTATTAAGTTAGTCTATGATGTGAAGATGGTGGATGGAATTTGGAGGAAGGGATGGAGCCTTGCCATTATTTGCTGT
The DNA here is from genome assembly GCA_026212405.1 of Petrea volubilis. Taxonomy (NCBI): domain Eukaryota; kingdom Viridiplantae; phylum Streptophyta; class Magnoliopsida; order Lamiales; family Verbenaceae; genus Petrea; species Petrea volubilis. Next base: position 3,663,518 of record CM047879.1, read on the forward strand.
GATTTATATGTGTTTGCATGTTGTGACAAAATAAGGGGGTGATACGTATTCGATGACAATATTTAATTAGTAAATAATACATAAGGATGTACGTTTTGATTAATGTGAAATGTGTTTGTAGTTTTTGTTATGTGTTGTGATGCACCATATCTTGTCCCACATCGGTTGGAGACGAGGCACTTGGTTGCCATAAAAGGCGTCCATTCTCTCCTTACCTTACGAGGGCCCTTTTAAAGGAAAAAATCCCCCCGTGGTTCCAAGGAAGCCTATGGGTATCCACGGTAGGCGGGACAATACCTCGTGGGGGGGGCCAACCGGTGCAAACAGGAATAGTCATCATCATGTTGTTTGTGTTTGAAATTTTGATGTAGTCCAAATTATAGGGGAGACTCTATCAAATTTTTGTTAGATTTCTAACAATCAAAAGTAATTGAGCTATATATAACTAGCATAGTAGGTTAAACATAACAATTGTATAATAAATAATTAATTTGTAATATGTAGATGAGTATACCCTTCCACTGGATGTGAATGTCTAGAAGAACTGAAGCTAACTATTCGGGGTTTTCAAAATAGTTTATTGATTGAGTTGACCAATTTATGGAACATGCTAAAAGTTCTGAAGATTTTGTAAAGTTTGGGATGATTCGATGTCCAAGTCGAAATATGTTTAAGAGTGGGCTGATCTAGAACCATATAAGGTTAAGGAACAACTTTTTCATTTTGGTTTTAAAGCAAAGTATTAGTATTGGGTAGACCATGGAGAAGTAGGACCTATACGAGTGAATGCATCATGCGATGAACCAAGTTCATCAAGAAATCTTGACATGAATCCACTACAAAGATATGTAGATTTGTACTTTGATGCCGCTAGGGAATATATTGTTGAAGAGGATATAGTTGGAACCGAAAATGATAGTCACAATAACATATTGTGGAAGAGGTGCAAAACACGAAAACTGAAAAGTTTTTTGATCTTTTAAATGAGTTTAACAAAGAAATTTGGCCTAGGTGTGAATACCATTCATCATTATATGTTATTACAAGGTTAATGAGCATCAAAACTGACTATAATATAGCATGAGACCGTGTTGATAAAATCATATAGTTAATGTTTGAAATAATGTTCACCCCGTATGACCTTCTGACGAATTTTTATAAGGCACAAAAACTTGTTAAAAAGTTGGGTTCGGTTAGTGATAAGATTGATTGTTGTGTAAACGGTTGCATGTAGAATTACAAAAATGATTCTAAAGTGACAGATTGCAAATTCTGTAGTGCCCCCAGATATCGTGAAATTCCTATCGGAAGTAAGGGTCAACATAAACACGTTTCCCATCAAGCGGATGCATTACCTCCTACTAATTCCTCGATTAGAATGATTGTATGCGCCTTTGAGTTTAGCGCCACACATGAGATGGCATGCAGAGCATCATCGACCCAAAAGGGTTATGTGTCACCTACCCGATGGGAATTTATGAAAAAATTTTGATCAAGTTTACCTCGATTTCACTGCTAAACCTAAAAATGTGAGACTTACTTAGTGTTCTGATGGATTCACGCCTTATTCATGTTGGCCGATAATTGTAACATTATATAATTTGCCACCTGAGATGTGCATGACAATGCCTTACATGTTTTTGACATGCATTATTCCAGGCCTAAAAAACCTAAACGCCAACATTGACCTGTATTTGCAACCACTGATTGATAAGTTGAAAAAACTTTGGGAGGTTGATGTTTGCACGTACGATGCATCAACAAAGCAAAATTCTATTATGAGAACTGTGTTGATGTTGACTATCAATGATTTTCCAACTTATGGGATATTTTCTGGTTGGATGACTGCTGGTAAATTAGTATGCCCATATTGTAGGTTATAGTAAGGCTATAATATTGAAACATGGACGTAATATTCTACTGGATTTCCCCTGGATTATTCTGGGGGCACCTCCGCTGGAAGACCCGTAGAATAGCACATTCCGGCGTAACCATTTTTGCCGGAAACACACATTTTTCCTGTATTGTGAGATACCCAAAATGCACTATAAAAAATCACCCCATTAATTCACTAATGGATAAAATTTGTGATGGAGAGATTTTGTCATAAATTTAAGTATACGTGATACATTACTGAAAGAATTCAATATAAGCAGAACTAAAGAAATTATTAATGAAATCAATCAGTAACAAGGTATTTGTATTGTTATTAATGAAATCCGTTTCAAAGACAAAATCTATGATGTATCGATTCGTTATTGAATGAGATATATTCTTGTAGTGACGCGAAGACATCAAATCAATAATTAACCCTGTTGGTGCTTCATGTAAAAGTATAGATAGCACATATTTCATAATATTTAAAGTACCAGGGCCTTGATATAGTTATTTTGATACTTTTAAGTGGATAGAATAAAATTAACTCTAAAATTGTTTTTAATTATTTTTATCTCCTTTCTCTATTCATCTCCTCTTTTTTAAATTCTCTATTTTCTCTCCTCCTTTTTCTTGCCACTATTTTCGTTCAATGTATGTTCCACCTTATTTTTTTAATTACGCAATCTCATCTTAATTTAAATTATTTCTCTCTTAATATACTATCAATTTAAGAAGCATATTAAAATTATTATAAAGTACGTTCATACTAAACAATTGTTTAAACATTAGCATAGCGTGTATCAATACCACTTGTACGTTTGATGGTTTAAACCCTAACTAAACAAAAGTTTGGGAATTTGAAGTTTTTAACCCAGAAAGTATAAGGCCAACGTGAACAATATATTTAGGACACGAACTCGCCTGGAAACCTGTATATTATTTGTATCTCAAGTGACTTTTTTTTTTTTTACTTTCATTTCGAAATTTCGTGATTTCTAACTCTATAGGTTTCGTTACTTTTGGATGCCATTTCAAATGAAGCATAATAATAATAATAATAATAATAATAATAATAATAATAATAATAATAATAAGAATAAGATGAGAAAAAAACCGGAAAAAAAAAGGAAAATGAAAGTATATTTCTCGAGCATTGCTATGCTTTGTAAACTTCGGTGTTGTCTACTTCAAGTGAAGCTACTGATTATCCTCCCAATAAAAACAAGAACTTTGTCACTGGGAAAAGATAAGAAAGGGAAAAAGAGGTTGTCTTATTCTCACCAACGGTTATCGGTTTGATGGATTTTAGTTGTATAGATACTTTAAATTTCAGTGCTTATTAAGGGGCATTTTTTATCCTTTGGCCAGCTTCCATTCTCTTTCTATTCTGTTCTCGTTTCAAACTCCCATAAAAGATTCCACCCCCTTATTCCGGTCAACACTTTTTTTTTTAAATGTAACACATGGGGCGCACTTTTAATTATGCAATTATATATAAATATTTAAAATATGGAATCCGTCGTTACACAGAAAATTGTCTATGAACTATCACAGATTCTAAATTTGACGAGTTGTTGATCAAGTTAGAAGTTTTAATACAAACCAAATTACGTGTATTTTTTTTTGTATAATGTAATTATCAATTATTATTTATTTTTAAAAATTACAAATATCCTTTCGAAATTTAGAATCTTCTTATAAATATTAATAGAGATATTCAGAAGATAATTTTCATATAGTTGTAGTAGTCAACCTAACCACTAAAAGATACGCCTTGTTGAGCATCACAAACCCTTCAATCAATTTTATTATTTCACTAACCTTAACGAAGTAATTTCACATTATACTACCACAACTAACATCGGGTATTACCATCTACCAATGCCACAACTTTTTTTTTCTAAAAAACAAAAATTGACTTAATATGTTACTTCTACATTTTGATTTGTCAAGATCATGTGAATGCCATCTCAAAATCCCACTGAAAATATTAGAAATACAATTTGCAATTACGTCCAGAGTTGATGAGCGACGGATTTTGTTAGGCTAATACATACCTTAAGGGTATTTTTTAAACACTATAGGAACTAATTTATAATTACATTATACTTAAATGGTGCAAATGTAATTTGAAAAAAATGAAAATAGCATTTGAAAGTTTGATGCAATGAAGTCACTTCTCGGGAAATAAAATGTACCAAGTGATGAAGATAAATATGAAGGTAAAATTACATTTTTACTCGTGTAACTTAGGTTAGCTCACATTTGTGGTCATACTACTCACATATGTGGTCATACTACCCACATAATTACATATTCAATCTTGGAATTCAAACTCCGATGGCACTTTCAATCCTTCACTACTACAAAAATTGTTATTTGCGATCGAAATTTGTGTTGGAAAACTTCCAATAACAAAACTCTGGATTTTTTGACTGACTTTGCGACTAAAACCGAATAGCAACGAAAATGCTTTATAACCGACATAATTGGTCACAAACTTACAAAAAAATCTGTCACAAAACAATTAAAAAATAATTTTAAGATTTGTGACTAGCCAAATCCATCGCAAAATTTAAAACAAAAAAAAAACAATTACAGAAGAATGAATCTTTATTTCGTTTATGCTTTGCAAATGAAAACGCGGTTGCAAATACAATGACGAATTATTTCATTTTTTTTTTCTGAACAAGTAATTGTGGCTGAATAATTAGTCACAAAATTTTCAACCAATTAGAATTTTGTGACTGATTCTTTGATTGCTACTTTTTTCCGAATATGTAAGATTTTTGGGACCAAAATGTCGGTCACAAAAATATCAAATGTGAAATTTTAATTCAGTTTTTTTTTGTTTTTTTTTATATATGTGATTGATAATTCGGTCACTAATAGTTTTTCAATAAGTAAGAATTTTGTTTTTTAAGCCACAAGAACATTAAATGCGAATTTATACATATTTGTGGCTGAAATTTCGATCACAAAAACTAAAGTTTGAAGTTATACATATTTGTGATATACAAGTCACAAATATCTTCAAGTTTGAAATTATAAATATTCGTGACTGATATTGTTGTCACAAATACCTTAAGGAAATTATACACATTTTCACACTTAATTATAAATATTTGTGATTGATATTTTCGATCACAAAAGGAAGCTATACATATTTGTGGCAGATATTTCAATATAATAACTTGAAGTGTGAATTTATATATGTTTATGATCCAAAGTTGTAGTCATAAAAACTGGAAGTGTGAAATTACACATATTTGTCACTCATATATCGATCACATATCGTTACAAAAATCTTAAATGTGAATTATACATATTTGTGATCATACGTCTGTCACAAAAACACTAGGTGTGAAATGATACATGTTTGTAACTGAAATATTTGGCACAAAAATCTTTAAGTTTGAAATTATAGATATTTTTGACCAAGATATCAATCACAAAAGGAAATTATACATATTTGTGACCGATGATTCGATCGCAACATTATTATTATAATATTATTCAATGTAATTTGCATATTCTTCGTGGGCGCAGGCACTGCAAAATATTATTTAATATTTGCGATCGAAATTTCAATTGTAATATTATGATTATGTTAATATTTAATTTGTCTGTCACTAGTTGGTTCAATTTAATTGGGGAAATTAATCAAAATTCAATTGAATTGGAGGAAATGATCAATTTAGTTCAATTGATTAGGGGCAATGTTTTAAAACCAGCACCACTCATCGAACTTGAAAATTAATTGGGTCAAGGGTCAGTTGTCCAGCTCTTCGGTCAACCACAGTCGAACAAATGACGTCATAATTATGTCATAATTAATATATAGAAATTACCAAAAACAATATATATATATATATATATTCTTTTCATGCATCTTCACCATTTATAATTAATATTTAAAATATAACATGCTAACAATCGCAGTCTAATTCCTAACTGCTAACTTCTAAATACTTAAATTTTTAATGGAGCCAAAATTTAGTCAATGCTCATTAATGGAGAATTTTAGTATAGCCATCGTCATTGTGATTTGTGTGCCACCAAGGTCCAACGGAAAATTTTCCATATAATTAGTAGATGAGAATATTAGGATGGAGAACATCGATCTGTTTTAGTGCTCTCCGCTCCATTGCCAACAAGAATCATGAATCAACATTTTAGATTCATGGATGGGCTACAATTTCTGAGTCTTCCGCAGCAACATCATAAATTGAAAACGACAAAAAAGGAAAACGATAGCAGTATACAATTTTTGGCCTAGAATTTAGATCATAGCAATTAGCAACTAGGGGTGGGCGCACGGGTCGGGTTACCCGATACCCGACCTGATCTGGTACCCAAACTTGTGGAAATTTTCGGGTCGGGTACCCGACAAATTTCGGGTACCCAATGCCCAATTCGGGTATTCGACCCGACTAATGTAATTTAATTAAATTTAATTAAATTAGTGGAATACATATACATATATGCATTGTATAGAATGATAAAAATATTTTATTCTAATTTTTTTCTAAATAATTGAGATATTCAATATCACCATATTGTTTTATCTAGTCATGAATATTATATCCACTTATGTGGAGGTAAAGTATTTAATTGTCTAATTAAGATAAAATGCTAGCAATTAAATGTGGAGGTGTTATTTGGCTGATGCTATTTAACTTTTTTTCTAATTATGACATATAATTAATATTTCTAAAATTATTCTTACAATATGCCATACGTTTGTTATTTTATTTAAATTAACAGTAGCAAATTGGTACTACTTACTTTTCTTCCATAGTTTCTAAATTAAAAATATATTAATATTTCAAATAATTATATAAAGATTATCACTCTATTTTTGCATATTTGAGGGTCCACAAGAACTATAAGCCTATATTTAATTTATTTTATATATTAATTATGCAAAAAATTATTTTATCAAAAAAAAAAATTCACTAAAAAAATGGGTTTCGGGTACCTGATCTGGTACCCAAAAAAAGTTCGGGTTCAATTCGGGTAATTATGTCTGGTAACCGACCCGATTAACCCGAACCCAACAAAAACCCGACCCGCACCCACCCCTAATTGCAACAAACCATCAACCATAGCAGTTCGCAGCATTACAGCATAATAAAATTGAAAAAAGAAAAACAAAAACGGACCATAAAGTTTAAGAAAAGTAGCTAATTTTCATATGACTTGAGAGTTTCCTTGATATTTTGTCGGGAAATATGAAAAAAAAAATCTGCCTCTAGTGATGGAGGAAAAAGAATGCTAACATAAGACCATGGTTCGCAGTAACGATCGCAGGAAATGCAACGGAGGCTACCGTTTCAATCTCATTGTAATGTCGCGGAACGGTCGCAACTGTTCCGCATATATATATATATATTTATTATTACTTTAATAATTCAAAAAATATATGATAACTTATAGATTAAAAAATATAATTATGCATTTTTTATAAATATCATAAGTTTTTTTTTTATAAAATCTTGAAAGAAAGAAAGATGCACTTTGAAAATTTTATTTTATTTGGTTTGGATCTTTATTTTATTTTTTTTTTGTCAAAATAAAAGAAAACAAAATTAAACATCTTTAACTCAATTCCAGTATCAAATAATTTCACAAATTATTTGTTGAACAAAATGCCTTTGTTTCTTTTAAATTTTAGTCAAGAAAAAATTGAAAATTAATAGAACAAGCATATTATAAAAAATATTATTTATCTATTCTAATTTACTTATTATGAATTAAATAAAAATATTTAAATCTTATGAAATTCCATATATTAAAAGATAGAAAATGTATTATAATTTTAAATGTACATAAATAATTAAAGTATTTATAAATTGAAATTAATGGACTCACATTTTAATTTAAATAACGAGCTCATATTTTAATTTGAAATAATGGGCTCAATTCATTTAATGAGAATAAGCCCATGTTAAGTGAATTAAGCTTATATCAACAAGTCCATATTAACCAAAATGCCTAATAGGTTATTATAATTAATTAGGACTGAAGATGAATTTTGTCTTCTACAAAAAATCCCTTCGTTGTCTTCTCTCCCGCCGCCATGCCTAGCCAAGCATACCTTGTCTTCTCTGCCGCCTAGTTGACCTCTGTTTCACTCCATCGACAATCCGTTCCTGTTCCGGCACAATAAAACGGCCGATAAATCGATAGAATGGACACCAAAATGCCGCATCAATCCTATCACGGTCATAGATCAGAACAGCGGAACGGAGACCGTCGTTCCTGTCCCGTTCTTGCTGTTTTGGCCTTTATAATGGCGTTCCAGCAAACCATGCATAAGACAGAGAAAAAAGAACTAGAGTTCACTGATGTTGGGACTTCAATTTATATGGTCACGACCTGTCTAGCTTTCACGGCCTGGAAGCGGCTCAACTGGTTCAGTGGTTGAACCATCGGGGTAGCTGATTATACCAAAATACACCGATTTTGAGGAATTTTCAACTTTAAGGGTTTATCCGGGCTGTTTTGCCAACTGGGTGGCAGTCCAACTGATCGAAATGGGCGGTTCGAGTTGGGTTTTAAAACATTGATTTGGACAAAATGACCAATTGATTTAACTGAATTAGGAGAATTGACCAAGCAGTTCAATTAAATAATTGGAACTGATGAATTATTTCAATTAAATTAGTATAATTGACCAACTAGTTGAATTGAATTGGAGAACTAACCAATTTGTTTCCATTGAATACGGGGAACTCCATCAATTGGTTCAATTGAAATGAGGAAATTGACTAATTAATTCAATTAAGTTGGGAGAACTAACTAATTAGTTTGATTAAATTGGGAAATTTGACGAAACAATTAAATGGAATTAGGGGATTTGACCAATTGGTTCAAAGGAATTAGGGGAACTAACCAATTAGTTTAGTGGAATTAGGGGATTTGACAAACATTACAAGTAAATACAATAATTTCGGCAGATTTTTTTGCGGAATTTCGGCGGACTATATCTGCCGAAAAACCTCTTGTCGCTTTTTATTTTTCGGCGATTTTCAGCGAAATTTCTACCGAAAATAATTAATATTTTATATAAAAAAATTAATTTTTCGGTGGAATTTTTATCGAGAATCTACCAAAAATAATTAAATTTTTTTTAAAAAAATCCGAATTATTTATATTTTTTTCGATGTCATAAAATCAATTATAATATAAATATTTAAAATATGTACTAATCATATAATCCGAATATATAAATAAATAAAAAATCTAATATATTAAAATACAAATATATACTTGCGAACCCCTATAATTTATCCAAATACATGAATAATATTATCTGTCGAGTATTGCATCATACATAAAAATCAAAATAATTTGAAATGAAAATCCATACTAATCACAATCATCTTCATTGGAGTTGTCGTCTTCATCATATGTGACATACTAAGCCGGCATAGTGGCATGAGAGGGTTAATTTGAGCCGCTTGCTGTGTTCTTCGAAATCATCGTGAATATATGATGCATCATTTTCATGATTTGTATGTTCTATTGGCTTAGTTGATTGACCTGGTTCTCTAACCGCAATACTGCCGAGTCGGACTGGGTCGACAAACTGCCGGGCGAAGAATAACTGACGTAACAGGTGGTCAATGTACTCCGATAATTTTTCCCGTACCTTCGGCCCTTCTTGTTAGGTTCACCGGAAGCCTGATCAAACACCTCGTTCATGCTTGCTTGCGTGGATGGATCCGATAAGTCAGCATCCTGCATATCCGGACGACTTTGCATTAGACTTTGTAAATTATCCTGCAATTTTAATGTCAAGTATGTTAGCAATTTGAAGACAAATTTTGAATATAATAAACAAATCTAACTTACATGAATTTGTTGTGGCTTCGGGTGAACCCACATGACAACATTTTTATTCGGCCCCTTATCTATTTTCCTCGTATAACAATCCTAGAGGAGCTCAGAGTTAAGAACAGACCTCTTTAACTTCTCTTCTTACAAAAATAAGAATAAATTAAAAGTTAGAATTAAATCTATTAAATACGTCAAAACAAATACAAAAAGATACTTACCAAGTCCACTTCACGCTCATAAATCGATTTGGCCCCACCGGAATACAGCGAATCTCCCCCGACATTCCTATTTATCCTGTTCTGGTCACTCTTCTTTTTCCATTGAGGGGTGCCCCAATACGTCACCAGATCTTGAAATACTGGGTCGAACATCCACGGTGGATGGTCATCCCCAAGTGCAATTACTTTTCTGATGTCTCGATACATGTCCATCATTTTCTTGGCTGCATGATTATCAAAAGCTGTTTTCATATGCCTCGTATCCTCCAGCCTAAAAAAAATATATTTCTAACAAAAAAAAAAATACTTTATCAGTCAAACATACATGAAAAATACTCATTCCTTCAAAATTTAAAATAATCCAATTTCAATTAAATTACCTGCCATTCAACGAACCATCGTAGCCGAACATTTTCAGGAACCTTGCCATAAGTGAAGTATGGTTTGTCCAACTGGCTCTCTATAACATTCATAATGTGCACACCACCCCTTTTGCCGGGAATAAAACTACATAACTGTTTAAAATTTATTAGCATATACGTTTTGTTGTCATTTCTAATTGTTGTATGACGTATGTAAATTTAATTAGCAACTAACCGATTTGGGCTAACTAGTGTCACAATAATCTTACTACCCAGGTGCAGGACGAGGTGCAGGCATCGTATATGTATCGTGAATTCCTTTTACATCGGCCTGAATCATCTCATCATCCTCAGGTTAAGGTTGTTGCTGGGGTAGTGGCTGATTTGAAAGATGTGATGAAACAGGTGCACTATGACCATAAGGCATCAAAGGGTTTGGCATAAACTGTATTGGAATGGTGGGTGGTGGACTATGACCTATGTAAGTGGAATTATATGAAGGAGAAGAGCCTGAATGGGATACTGGGAAAGTGCCCCGATGGGATGAAGAACCCGGACTGGATGTCGGTCTATCAGACGATCTACCATATGAAATCTTATTTTTCCTGCGTCGCATCTATATGTTTGAAAGTTGCATGAAAGTTATACAAAATTTGTGAAGTACAATTTTTTTTTTCCTCAAATTATATACAATACTATTATAAGCCGATGTAAATGAATGACACCTATATCAAATTAAGTGCAATAATGTATTTTAATTTGTTCAAGTCACAATGAAATTTATTACATACATATATATTTATGAAATCTATATATTATATGTTTACAACGCATCTTAATTTAGGCATCACTTGCTTCATCTTCGTTGTTATCAACTTCTTCATTATCGTCATCTTCTTCATCAGTATGTATAACCTAATTAAGCTCTTCTTTATCAACTGGTATTAATGGCATATTTTGGTCGCACATAGAATCTACAACGTCATCAACACTGATGTCTCGCACATTTGCGCCCTCGTCATTTTGGTAAGCGACTTCCAGTGTGTGTTCAACATCGACTCGGCCAGTTGCTTTACTTTTAATGACAGCGAGTCATCGCATCTTTTCATGAACTTTCCTGAGATACTTAACATAGTATACTTGTCGGGCTTGTTGTGTGATTATGAAAGGATCATATTTTCTATACCTCCCTGATTGTTTTACTTCAACAATTTCGCATTTTGGATGTACAATATGAGTTCCTTTACGAGGTGTAGGATCGAACCATTCACATTTGAATAAAATAACCCTTTTTATTGGTTCACCAGTGTACTCTAACTTTAATATTTCATTCAAATTTCTGTAGTAGTCATGCTCAACAACCGCATCTTCATAACTTCCTTTTACCAACACCCCGCAATTCATCGTCTTTTTTCCTTGACAGCACGAGGAACTTTAAAACTTGAAACCATTGACAAAGTATGTATCACATGTTTTCATTTTAATATTAAGACCCCAACCCAATTGCTTTAACAATAGATATGTAATCCCGTTTCTTAGATCATGAACCTGTAGGATAAGTATTCATTTGTTTAATTAAGTTGGGGTTCAATGTCATAACTAACAGAAATTGTAAATATGTATATTTACGTATGACTTAAACCACTCATCAAATTCTGATTCAAGGTGGTCACTAGTGTCAGCATCAACAACTCGGAAGTATTCTAAAAAATAACTGCATTTGTTCTATACAGTTAGTTATGAAAGCTTATTAATATTTTATTGAAAAACATAAGTTTCAAACTTACTTAATGAAAGGTTTAACTTCTTCATAGTTCAGCAAGATGTGGTGTCTCGCAGCTCTGTATTCTTCATCATGTTCGAAATAACGTTCTACATATTTACCTTGCAAACGACCCACTTGATTGAAAACTGACAACGTAGGTAGAATTGATTCATCTATGCCATCGTCGTCGTTCCTTCCAACTCTATTTCTTAAGGAACGAACGTGTGATTTGAAGTAGAAAGAACAAAAATGATCAGTCTCACGATGCAAATATGCCTCACATATAGAACCCTCGACCTGTGCTTTTTGTTTGACCGTTTTTTAATTTTTCTAAGATACCTGTTTTCAATTAAAAAATCATATCAATTGGATGAATTTTCATTAACATATGTTAAAAATTATTGCAATAAAGTTAATGGTGTTAGTGAATTACTTTTCAAATGGGTACATCAAATGAAATTGAACCGAGCCTCCATTTCCAGCTTCTTCGATCAAATGAATTGGCAAATGCTCCATTACATCGAAAAAAATAGGTGGAAAAACGCATTCCAATTTACATATTATGATAGGAATGTTTTCTTTCATCTTGTCCAAGTCGGCGTGCCTTAATGTGCTAGAACATAAGTCTCTGAAAAACTTACTTAATTCAGCAAGCGGTTTCCATACCTTGTCAGGTAACTCTTTGAAGGCAATGGGCAACAACTGTTCCATAAAAATATGACAGTCGTGACTCTTCATACCATGCAATTTCGCTTGATATGAGTCAACATAGTGACTCAAGTAGGACGAATAACCATCCGGCATTCGAAGTTCTTTAATCCACTCTCAAATAATCCATTTTTGTTCAAGAGTAAATGTATACTTACACGGCCTTCGGTTTTCTCCATTGTCCATTAGGCTTTAGGACCAACTGTAGCTTAAGTCGCCTACACAGCTCTTACATATCTAGCTTTGCATTTGCATTGTCTTTACTCTTACCTTGTATATCCATAGCAGTGTTAAAAATATTGTCAAACACATTCTTCTCAATATGCATTACATCCAAATTATGTTGTATTAAGAGATGTTTCCAATAAGTTAAATCCCAAAAACTACTTTGTTTCATCCAATTATGCTCGACACCATAGCCAGATAGCTTCCCCATATTTGTTGTTTTGTTATTTTTGGCAACCATTGCACATCATCCCACACCTCATCTCCGGTAGGATTCGGAGGAAAAGAATCCTTCTAGACTAGATTTTTTTTGAAGTTAATTTTGTTTCTTCTGTATTGGTGATTTCTGTCTAGAAATCTTTGATGGCAATCAAACCATGAATTCTTTCATCCGCACTTCAACGTAAATGTCTTGTTGTAGCCCCTGCAATATGGACAAGCTAGTTTATCGGCAGTCATCTATCCCGACATTATTCCATAAGCCGGAAAGTCATTGATAGTCCACATTAATGCAACACGCATAATAAAATTTTGTTTTGCATGTACATCGTACGTGGAGACGCCATCTTCCCACAATACATTCAACTTATCAATTAGTGGCTGCAGATATACATTAATTTTTACTTTCGAATTTTTAGGACCAGAAATTATACATGTCAGAAACATGTATGGGATTGTCATAAACATTTCAGGGGGCAAATTATACGGCGTAACGATTATTGGTCAGCAAGAGTATGATGCAGCGGATTGGGAATACGGCGTGAACCCATCAACAGACAAAGCAAGCCACACATTTCTAGGGTCACTAGCAAAATTAGGATATACTTCGTCAAAGTGTTTCCAAGCATTCCCATCTGCTAGGTGACACATAACATCGTCAGGTCGCCGATGCTCTGGATACCATCTCATGTGTGGTGCTGAACTCGAAGATGCATACATACGTTTCAAACGTGGAATAATAGACAAATAATGCATCTTCTTTACCGGGACTTTTTTTGCACGCACACGACCCCCATTGTCACGATATCTTGGAGTACCACAGAAATTGCAATTTACCGCGTCCGCAGTATCTTTGTAGTATAACATGCATCCATTTACGCAACAATCTATTTTCTTACTAGTCAAACCTAACTTTTTTACTAATTTTTTTGCCTCGTAAAAATTTGTTGGCATTTTATGACCCGAAGGCATTACTTCTGACATTAATTGAATGATTTCGTCAAGTCCATCTTATGCTACAATGTAATCACTTTTTATGCTCAACAACCTTGCAGCAATAGAAAGTGGAGAATAATCTATACATCCAGGCCACACCTCTTGGTTAAACTCATTCAAAAGGTTAAAAAATTGCTGGGTATCAGGATTTGGTTGCTCCCCAAAATCATTCGGTATTTCGCCCCCTACCTCTTGCCTAGTAGCATCGAAACACATTGCAACATATCTTCGCAGTGGGTCATTTTCTGTACCACTACTTAATGCGCCAGGGAATACTGTAGAGGGTTGGACCTCACCGTGCTTTGTCTAATACCAATAATTTGGTTTGAAACCATTTGTTAACAAATATACTGCAACATCATCCAATTTTAACAAAAGCCATTTTCTCTCGCGTTTTTTACAATGACACCGAATTTTTCCATACTTAATGTAGCCCAGAAAACTCTTCGCTTTTTCTATAAAGTTCATAACGCCATTATAATATGTTGGTAGAAGGCTTCCTTGACTAGGATAAGTCATTGTATACATCCACGTTCTGTGTTCAGGAATCTCCATCTACATGGGCCACTTAAGTTTATAAGTTTAATGTTTTTAATCATTTCTTAAAAAATTTAATGACACAATCATTTCCTATTATTTAATCAAACATGCTTAAGTTAGTGTTATGGATCAATTTGTACAACCAACACCGAACAATCATTCCATATTCACCAAACAATCATTTCATTTCATAAACACAAAATTACTCAAGTATATATTGAACATCAATAGACATGAATAACAAAATATATTATTATTTATATATATACATCGAATATGTACCATTCCCTTACTCTCCACATCACACAAGCATATAAAAACCAACAGCAAACAATGAGAAGACTCCACCCCTTCCCACAAATCCCATTGTTCATATCCACATCACGGACTAACCTATTATCTATGAACTATCTAATTATATACATATATACACATATACTTCAAAGTTAGCCGTACTTACCTTCGTAGAGTAAGGAAAACAAGATTGAAAATGGGATCAATTTCAACTCCAATACCTACAACAAATACAAAGGTCAAAATATTACCAAGTAGTCAAATACCAAACTTTAAATACTAACATATTTTCACATAACACATATAAAATTTGTACACATAACAAAGATCAATTACCCAAATTCATAACATATTTTCACATATTCACAACAAATTTAACATAACCTTACAAATTCACAAATTAAAATAAACTTCGAATAAAAATTAATTTCTAAAAAATAAAAAAAAATTAAAAGCTTACAATAAGCGGTGGCGGCGGGGCCTAGAGCGGCGGAGGGGTTGGGGGGCGGTGGGGGGAAGGCAGCGCGGCTGGGGGTCGTGGGAGAGAAAGAAGAAGAAGAAGAAAGAAGAAAAAAGAAGGGGAGGGGGGGAAGAGGAGTTAGGGAGAATTTTAGGGGAAATTTCAGCGAAAATTCAGCCGAATTTTTTTTAAAAAAATTTTGTAAATTTTCGGTGAACTTTTCGCCGAAAATAAATTTATGTTCAAAAAAATATTAAATTTTTTCGGCGAAAATTTTGCTGAAAATTTTTATTATTATTTTTTAAAAATTTCGTCGGCATTCGCAGAAAATAAATATTTTTTTAGTAAATATTAAATTTTTTGGCGGAATTTTAGCTGAAATTCCTCCGAAAATTATTAATTTAAAAAAAAATTCGGCCGAATTTTGGCCGAAATCCGCCGAAAATAATTAATTTATTTTTTACAATATATAAAAAAAATAATATATATGAATCTTGCGTTATAATGAACTGTTTAAAAAGAATGAAAATTTTGGTAATTGCTTATGTCTAAATATTTAAAAAGTGTTATGGATTTAGTAATTCAATAACACTCTATTCCCTTAATCACTATTTTTTTTCATCGCTTATGGATTTTTTAATCATTATTTTTTTCAATAAACTATGTAGTTTTAGAAATCTATTTCTCTTAACGCATAAAATATACCTTCCTTAGGCATTTTCGTAATGTCATTAAACTTATATAACTTTTGTAAATTTTTAAAGTTCAAATCTAGCAGTAACTTATTATTAATTACTCGTACAAGTACTTTTGACAAATTAATCTATAATTAATGTTATTAATCTATTTCGTCAATCATTGTGCAATAACTAATTTAAACGATATCTATTATGGCACGTAGGAATAGTCCATTATCCCTAAATATGTAAAAATTATTTCCTCGTTATATATTTCAACCTTTCTTATTCCTTAATTAGAATTATATATGTCAAAGTTAATATATGAATCCTAAAATTTATTAACAACTTGTTCTAGTAAGTCCTGATACATATAATAGCTATAATTTGTTCTAATAAGTCATAATAAATAGACATATTTGTTCTAATAAGTCATAATAATTAATATAATAAACATATTTAATTTGTTCTTTTGCATTCTCGGAGTTAGCGAAATACAAGTTATAATAAGTCACAATACACACAGACTTAATTTGCATGGCATATATCATTAATAATCACACATTTAATTTGGCACATTTATTGAATACTATTTATAAAATACATATACCAAAACGTACACCGAGAAATAATTTCCAAATATAAAGAAAGGGAAACATGATCCGAAAAAAACATTCAAAAAACATAACATTTAGTATTTTTTTTGTTTAGTTAAAAGTTAATATAATTTACTTTTTCTCTTTTTTAAAAAAAAAGAATATTTTTTCCAGTGTATTTTCAGCGGATTATCTGCCGAAAATTAATAAAAATAATTTTTTTTCCAGTTGAAAATTTTAAAATTTAATATTTTTAATTTTTCGGCTGAATATTTTGCCGAAAATTTTAATTTTAATAATTTTTTTTTATTTTTTAAATATTTTGGTGGAAAATTCTACTGAAAATTTTAAAATTTAATATTTTTTTAATTTTTAATTTTTAATTTTTTCGGTGAAAAATTCAATCGAAAATCTTCAAATTTAATAATTTTTTAATTTTTAAATATTTCGGTGGAAAATTCTGCTGAAAATTTTAAAATTTAATATATTTTTTTAATTTTTATATTTTCGATGAAATGTTCCGCCAATATTTTGCCGAAAATTTCAAAATTTATTATTATTATTATTATTTTAAATTCCGCCAAATATTTTCGGCGAAATATTCCTCTGAAATATTCTGCTGAAAATAGCGCTTTTTCTTGTAGTGGAAGTTATTAAATTAAATTTGAGATATCGATTAATTAGTTCAATCGAATTAGTAAAAAGTGACTAATAGATTCAATTAAATTAGAGGATTTAAGCAAATGGTTCAATTAAATAATGGGATGTCATGAATTTGGCCAATTAAATTAGGGAAATTAACAAATTAGTCAAAAAAAAACTGCAATAATCGACTAATTTTGTTCAATTGAATATGAGGAAACAACTAATCGGATTAATTGATTTGGCGTAATTGACTAACTATTTAATTGATTACCTAAATATTCTTGATTTTGTCATACTAATTCATGATTAATGATAATGTTTACTTTAATATAATATAATTTTTTATAGTGTACTCTGCTGACATTGATGATTAATGATAATTTTTACTTTAATATAAAATATACTTTAATTGATTAGGGCTCACATTCATGTAAAATAATTGTTTATTCTTTTTTCGGATTAGAGTAATAATTTTTATTTTAATATTACTTATTGTTTATACCATTCAATTTTTATTGTTATTAATTCTTGTATATAATGTCATATAGATTCACGGATAATAAGGATTATGTTGACGAGATGGCAATCATTATAGAGAAGTCATTTAATGGCCCATGAAGATTTTCCTGAATCTGTGAGGGATATGAGGTTTGAACAGTTTGAGGTTATTACATATATTAATTTATGTATGATATATTTGTGTAATAATTATGATTTTATCCTTACATAATGTGATGAACTTTTGTAGAAAAAACTTGCTTAGATTAAGGATGAACGAGATGAATTAAGAAATTTTTAATCATCAGACTCAGATGGATAGAGCCTCTTGGCTCACTTGGGTGTATCTATTATCCATCTTATGCATATGGATAGAATGATGATCGGTTTTCCGTTATATCATTATTTAGTGTTTCTTATAATTTATTCTTTGTCAATTTTTACTTCAATTGTAGGAGGCAAAAATAGATCTCCACTCAAAATTAAATGAACAAGGCCAATAATTGTACATTAACAATCTTGCAAAAGATATTGTCGTAAGCAATATGATATACGAAGATGAGTAATTTACAACTTGTATGTATTGTTTATTTTTTCTTATTTTAAATATATAATACTTTTTGGTTATTTGTAGAAATCATTTCAAGACAAGTGAATTGTAACTGAAGTAGTGACGTAACTTCAAGTGAGAATGAAGGTGGCCCTGAGCGTAAGAGGCAGACTAAACATGATGTAAATTTTGATAATATGATTTAGTCTTTAATTTTATTTTTTTTATATTTATATTTATATTTGGTTAATTTTGATTAATTACTTAATTTCATTGTGTAGGTATAGATGGAGGTAGTTGGAGGATTAAAAAAGGGTTGAGCATATGGTTTTGAATGTGCGGTCAAACTTGTTAAATCACACAAATTCTGATCATCTAACACTCATTGGGTGAGAGATGCATTGGAAAGTTAGGAAAATAAGGCCCTCAAACTTAAAGTAGATGAGTAGAAGGCAAAGATTGAAGAACAATCGAAGGATATTGAGGAGTAGAAAAAATTTTGCTCAAACCAGAAGCATTAATGCAAAGCTACAAGATTTTTTTTTAATCTTGTCTGCAAAATTTGACTTTTTCCAGTAGTTCACGAACCAAATATGTGTTTGATGATTTGTGGATGAAGATTTGAACTTGTTAATGATGGTTTGTAAATGAAGATCTGGACTTGTTTATGATGATATGCATGGAGTTATGCAGAAAATAGTGAAATAAAATGTTCTTTTGATGTAAGTGTTAAATTTCGATCAAATTAGTTGTTGAATTAAGGATTCAATTGCCATGTGATATTTTTTTTGTTTTACCCTTTATTCCGGTAACTATTTTTCAAAATTACACCCCTAATTTTTGTTTAACTTATTATATTGACAAATCTCACCATAAACTCTAACTTTCAATCGATCAACCCTTAAGAATTCAAATCCAATCGAAGAATCACTCTATTTCACAAAGGAACTAGCGTTTGAAGTTTGTATTTGTGACATCCTAATTTTTATACGCAAAATAGAAATAATAACTATAGTTATAATAACAATAGTAAGTGTATATATACACACATAACTAAATATAACCCTAGAAATATACATGTAAATCCGAAAAATTTAGGAATAATAATTATAATACTAAAACTGGTTGCTATAATAATCATAATAATAATAATAATAATAATAATATATATGTGTGTAATAACCAAAAATATAAAATATATACATAAAAATCAAATTTATATAGTATATATATATATAAACCGAAAATTCTAGGGATTTTAATAAAATTATAATAGTAATATATTTTATATATTCCATGTGTAAAGCCACTTGTTCATATCATATATTAGATAAGATATAGGGCATACATCACTTTCATTAGCAAGATATGATATTATACCCTTGTCCTACTTATAAGTTGTAAGCACTTGTCATTCTCATCTTCAAGATAAGTTATAAGACACTTGTTCTTATAAATTTTAAGATAAGATATATGATCTTGATCTTTTAAACATTTCAAGACACTTGTTCTTAATATTTTCAAGAAGTAAGACACTTGTACCTATTATTTTCAAGATAAGGTAATCTTAAATAAATAGAAGATACTTGTAGGGATACTTGTTTTCATCAGCATAAACCCTAGGACACTTGTGCATATTACTTGAAGAAGGAAGCACACTTGTGCACTTACTAGGACTATTTCATCATAACACTTTGATGTTACTTACAAGTGTTTATCTTAATCCAAGGGCTATAATCTTGCCCTTAGTCCTTAAGTAAAAATCAATGGCCATGATTTAGCCAAAAACATACATTTAGATATGCAGAAGATAAGATTCTTAACACCTAAACCCTTATCAAATCTTGATTTGTACACTTAGATGACCTAAAAATTTGCCACAACATTTTTTTTTTAAAATGACTAAACATTTAGCAATTAAATATTGGTTGTGTCTTGGGAAAACTCCTATAAATAGTGCCTCCCCCTTATTTGGAAATCACAACACACACACCACACACACTCACACGGTCACAACACACAGCTGCTGCTGCATATACATGATTCACACACACACTTCACACATATAGAAGAAAATCCTAGAGTCCATACTAGGGATGCAAATGAGTTGAGTCGAGCCATGGTCTTTTTTTTCAAGCTTGAGCTCAAGCCCGACGAGCCAAGAAAAATAGGCTCGAGTCATGTTCGAGCTCGGCTTGGCTTGGCTCGGCTCGTTTGGCTCGAATTTGTGAGTAAATTATAGGCTTGAGCTCGAGTTTAAATATTTTCAAATATTTTATTATGTTTGAGTTCGGCTCGAGCTCGAGCTCGGGCTCGAATTCGAAAATTAATATATTATTTATAATTATATATATAATTATATAAAAATACAAATAAATATTAAAAAAATAAAAGCTCGTGAGCCGGCTCGCAAGCCTACGAACAAGAATTATTTGGCTCGAGCTCGGCTTGAAACTTATATAGGCTCAGCTTGGCTTGAATTATTCGAATTCGAGCTCGAACCTTTGTCGAGCCGGCTCATCAGGCTCGCGAGCCAGCTCGGTTCATTTGCATCCCTACTCCATACACACAAATTAGAACATATGTCTTCATTCTAGACTTCTTTATGTATTTTAATTCAAGTCCTTTTCTCTTTAAATAGTTAATTCGTGCCTATATATCTATATGTATACATGCTTAGGGTTCTTATGAAATACATATATGCTTACTTTGCCTACATGTATAAATCAACTTACATGCCTAAATATAGTAACATAAGGATTGTCTATATGTCTATGCATATACTTACATACTTGAAAGATTAAAATTATTCCTTTAACATGTATACATATATGATCACATTAATCCTCATTCCTCACACAAACAAGAAAGTGAAAGGGCAATTTTTTGAGTGAGCCTTGCTCCTTGTATGGCCTAGGATAATTGATATGATTTCAGCACAATTTCAACAAGATAGACAAGGAAGGAGCCATTGTACAGGATCTATAGGTTCGAATTCATTCTACCATAATTGAAAAATTAGTATACGCACACAATCACATTAATTCCATGTCAAACTTTCCAAAATAGAAATATATGAAACATGTGATAAAAACATAAATTGAAATTTTAATCAATTAATTGAAGAAAAAATCAATCATCGTTATACATTTAAGACTAATTTTATTAAGATTGATATTTGAACTTTAAAGTTTGTTTTAATCATCATAACAAAAAGAAGAGCACCATGTAGTAACTATTTTTGTCAATCATGTCACCCTACTCTCTCCCCCCCCCCCTAAACATTTATTTATTTTTTATTTTTTTTAACTTTCTCAATCTCACTTCCCCCTCCTCTATTTCTTTATAATGTCATAACATTTTCTAACTCTCTCATTTAGTTATTTTTTTAAAATTATCTAGGTTTTAACTTATTATAAATTTTATAATACTAAAAGATCAACATATTAACATAAAAAATTTAATAAATCTCTATAGTTTTATTCTATCAAAGTTTAAAACATAATTTAAACTATACCTTTTTTTAAAGTTTCGCAAACTCATTGAGCGTGCCAAACCACTAGTATTGATAATTTTGTTCACATAAGATTATCACAATAAATGAATTTTTCAAGTAATACTAACTATTATGTTATCACACTTTTGTTACTCAATGTTTGTTGTAATTTTATTCCATTTCACAGTGTTACTCAATGTCCGTTTGTTGCTATAGAAATATTAGGGGTTTGGCCTAACTCAACCCTAAAAACTAGCTTGTGAAGTGAGGGTTGCCCAATCCTTTATAAAGTAAGCCACATCTTAGTATATTTTCCATATGGGATAGTTAACACGCCTTAAGCCCAAGTTTGAATATATGGAAAACAACCTAGAGCGTGAAAGTAGTACAATGGGGAGCCCAATTAATAAACAGGACCTAGCCTGCTCTGATACCATATAGAAATATTAGGGGTTTGGGCCTAACTCAACTCCAAAAGCTAGCTTGTAAAGTGAGATTGGCCAAGCCTTTATAAAGTAGGATGTGGGATAGTTAACAGTTACAATGTCATTCCATTTCATAGTGTTAATGTCTTTTTGTTCACATTTATTCTTTTTCATAGAGATTGTGTGTACTCAATGTCCATGTGTTGTGGTTTTATCCAATTTCTGGTTAAAAGCCATGGACATTGGGTTTGAAGCAGAGAAGAAATAGAGAGATAGAGAGAGAGAGAGAAAGATTAGTAAGAGAGATACTTCATTATTGTAACTAACCAATTGAAAATAGTTACAAAGTCCAACTACATAAAAGGATTAAGTGGGAAGCGTTCAGATGTGGCCGAGCGTAACGTTTCTTACTGCGTACTTTACTAATAAAATTGTGTTTTGTAAACTACGTTACCTCCCTGATACAAATGAACATACAAAACTAGAAATGGAATACAAGAAATAAATAATTACACTAACACCCCTTCCCCCCTCAAGTTGGAGCTTGGTGTAGAAACACAAACCTAACTTGAGCAACATAGTCTAGAAATAAGGATTGGGCATCCCTTTTGTGCAAAAGTTCAAGCTGAGACCATGAGGATACATGTGAAGGAAGGATGAAACTTGCTTTTAACTTATTGCGCACAATATGACAGTGAATGTGTATATGTTTCGTGCGTTTATGAAAGACAGGATTTTCAGTGATATGGATGTCCGCCTCATTATCATACCATATCTTGATAGGAAGCTGAGGAGTGACCTGAAAATCCCTAAGGACATTAGAGACCCACAAAAGCTCTCAAAATGTGTAGGCTAAACTTCTCTACTCAGCCTCACAAGAAGATCTCGACACCGTTGACTACTTAGTTTTCCAAGAAATAATTGCTCCTCCCAAAAATATGCAATAACCTGTAGTTGATTCATCGGTAATAGAGCAAGTGGCGCAATCAGCATCTAAGTATGCTTGCAAACCAAATTAGCTTAAAACAGAATACCACTAGAGGCACTCCTCGCAAGTACTTCACAACATGTGTAGTTGTATACCAATGAGATTGTGTTGGCCTATTTACAAATCAACTAAGTTATTGCACCGCCAAAGACAAGTCAAGTCTAGAAAGATGGAAATATAAAAGGCATCCAATGAGTCTTCGATATGGATCTGGATAAGGAAATAAAGGACTATTATCATCCAGAAATTTGTTACCTCTAGGTAAAGGAGTACCAACTAGAGTTGCATCTAAGTAGCTCCTTAAGAATATCCAAGATGTATTTTTTCTAAGTATAGTACCTTGAGCACCCCTAGCAATCTCAAGGCCCAGGCCCAATAAATATTTGGCCAACCTAAGATCTTTAATAGTGAAAGTTTAATCAAGAAACTCCGTGACTACCAATATGTCAGAAACCTTTGGTCTAGAAACCAAGACATCATCCACATATACAAGAAGGCATAAAAAGAAGAATTGATCTTTTTAATGAACAAACAATGATCATGCGTTGACTGAATAAATCCGTATTCTAATAGAGTTGAAGTAAATTCCTGATTCTACTGTCTAGACGCCTACTTGAGACCATTAAGAGACTTTTTTAACCTACCTACCTCTCATGTCTTTGCTTTAGTATAACCTTCTGGTGGATGTAAGCAAACTTCTACATCAAGATGGCCATGAAAGAATGCATTATTTATATCCAACTGATATATTGGCCAAGAGTAAGTTGTAGCCAAGGCCATAACGATCCTCACTATGACTAACTTGGCTATAGGAGAAAAGCTATCAAAGAAATCAACACCATAAGTTTGATTGTAACCCTTGGCAACTAATCTAGTTTTATATCTCTCCATAGTCCCATCAGGGTTAAACTTGACCTTATAAACTCATTTAGAGCCAATGGGTAGTTTTCCAGGTGGTGAGGGAGTTAACTCCCAAGTTTCATTCAACTCAAGTGCCTTTAGCTCCTTGTTCATGGCAGTAACCTACTCTGGATGTTTTATAGCTTGTTTGTAAGAAGAAGGTTTAGGGACATTTGATACATTGCCATATATGCAAAATGGAATGAAGAGAATTGAATGGAAGTTGTATCAAGTAAGACTGAATCAGGAGATGAAAAAGCAGTATTACAATGAAAGTCCTATAACCAAGATGGGGGTTTCTAATCCTATTGGTAGACCCCAAAGGTGGTAGTTCCATGGTAGTTTCTTGTCTTACATGTACAAGATGAGAGGGCTCATTGAGATTTGGAACAAATGGAGAGGCAAAACTAAGTGAAGGAGGATTAGAAACATGTTCTGGTATGGTGTCTATGGGTATTGGAAGAGGAGTGGACTCTACCTGTAAGGATGCATGGTGAAAAGGAAAAAGAAGTTCGTGAAAAATGACATCTCTTGGGTAAATAATGTGATGTGTGCCAATGTGATAAAGTTTGTAAGCCTTTTAACCTATGCCATAGCCAAGGAAGACACACTTAAGTGATCTATGATGATACGAAAATTTTCTCTCTAGGATTTCTCCTTGGCCTTTGGCCCCTTTCATGGGGGATCCTCCGAATTTCGCCGGCCTTCTCAAAGCCGGTGGTCCGTCAACATCCCGAAAAACCTACGCTAATGTCACGGCTGCAGATTTGTTCACTCCAGACGCACGTGAAAGGAAAAAGAATTTTGATCTTTCGACATTCACGCCGGTAGGTTCTATCATCGAGCATAACGGGGAAAAGATCGCCGTTTTCACTCTTCAAGAGAAAGAAAAATTATGCGAGACTTTCAAATTTGCATTAATTGGGAAATTTTCGCATGGGAGGCCATCAATGAATAACTTGAGGATACTGTTCAACAAGATGAACTTGAAACGCCGATTCAGGTTGGTGCCTATTAATGCTAGCCATGTCTTGATACACCTTTATGATCATGATGATTATGCCAGATTGTTTATGAGGGAAGTATGGTATTTTAATGGTTTTCCCATGCGCTCATTCAAATGGACTCCGGATTTTGATCCGACACTTGAGTCTCCAATATGCCCAGTTTGGTTTAAGGTGCCGAACTTACCTTTTCATATATTGCCAATCCCTGCGCTTTACGTGGTCGCTTCATGCATTGGCAATCCCTTGCGTGTCGATGAGCCCACAGCGGATCTTACCAAGCTCCGAGAGGCACGGGTTTGTGTCGAGATTGACATAACGAAGCCCATTCAAACATCAATCAAGGTGAAAGATGGAGACCGATTTTATGAACAACCGATTGTATGTGAAAGGCTCCCATTATATTGCATTAGGTGCAGAAAAAGAGATCATCAAGCTAAGGATTGCAAGCTGGGGGTGAACGATGAGGAGTTGTGTAAAGATCTTGAATCGCTTTAGGGGGATTTAGGAGAGAATTTGGTGCCTTTACGGAAAAATCAAGCTGATATAGATAAGATTGGACCCCAGGTGGTGGATAAACCCCATGCTACTGTGCTTGTACCCCAAACACAGCGCCACATGGGACGAAGGTCACATAATCGGCAGGTTCCACCATCTGCATGCCAAGCTTTGGACGTGGGACAGTTGCAGCGGTCCGAGAAGGGATTGGAGAGAGCTAAGGATCAAAGTCAGGCTCAAGGGGAAGCTTCCATGCACCTTCCGAAAGCAGATACCCAGATTCCAGCGGGGCTTCTGCAGAATCCGACGAGAGCAAGCCAGAATCCGACCAGAAATGACAAGGATGGCAGCAGTGGTTCATCAGGGATGGGCGCCTTTATCGTGTCTCCCAGTCGGACGAACACAGGGGAGGAGAATATTGCAATGACCAATAAAGTTGCAACCTTGGAAGACTCGGCCTGGGATTCAGAAAAAGCTGGAATGTCTCAACCACGTGACATGGACATTGGTTTCAGCAAGGCACCTCCAAAAACCGGACAAACAGGCGTGCAAACCTTAGTGGAGAAATGTGTCAGTCTCACCAAAGCTAAGATACTCTTGGAATCTGCGACCCTTGAGGCACGAGGAGCTGAGTCAGACGCAGCTGTAACTGCAGCTGGGGCACTTGAAGTGGAAGCGGCTGACATGGCGGAATGGGCAGACGAATCTTACCACCAGCCCATCTTCGCTGAAGAGGAGACAGACCCAGAATTTGTCGGGGTCACTTTTGATCAGCCCAACGATAGTGGCATGGGCTCTCACACGCCTAAAATTGCACCAAGTGCTGGGACAAGATGTTCACGACCAGGTACAGCTTCTACACAGGGACAGAAACACACAATTCAGACTCTTGGAGACTGGGTCAGTGATTTGGGTTCCAGCAGGCCCGGTTCTCGTGATGGGGGAATTGAGCGGGCCTGTGCTTCTAATCAAGGCCCAGGGCTGGACGTCACACACAGTGAGGAACCTGTACCCTCACCTGGGGACCCTCCATTTTCGCCCAAACCTGTAGAGACACAAGGGAAGGACCCTGAAACGGATGGCAGCCCAACGCAGGCCCAAGGCGACGACTCCAGTAGCTGCCCCTTGGTTTCGAATTCTGCAGAAATCAAGAAGAAGAAGAAGGCTAAATCCAGAAATATTACTACAAATATTGCTCCTCGTAACACCCGGAGTAAAGTTAGGTCCGGAAATTCATCAAAAAAATTTTTATGATCAATATTCTGATGTGGAATTCACGGGGTTTGAGCGATCCCGCCAAAGTTCGTTACATCAAAAAAATGAAAAAGAAATTTAAGTTGCAGATTTTGGTGATCCTTGAGCCAAAAATTAAATTTCAGAGCGATTATATGTCTCGTCGGTTGGGATTCTCAGGGGTTCTCACGAATCCTTCCAATCATATTTGGTGCTTTTACCAAGAGAACATTTCGGTGCAGCTGTTAATTAATGAGGATCAGCTTATGCACATTAAGGTGAGTTCACAGTCACTTCCGAAACCAATTTTGTGTTCGTTCGTATATGGAAGGCACACTAGGGGGGACAGAAGGGAGCTTTGGGACTTGATGCGATCAATTGCTACCCCGGACCCATGGCTTATCGGGGGGGATTTCAATGTCATCCGGTCTATTGATGAGAAACGTGGAGGGGCACCACCGAAACTTGGGGCCATGGAAGATTTCAACGACTGTATTGATGGGTGTGGGCTAATTGACCCCGGGTTCGTCGGGGAAAAGTTTACTTGGACTAATCGTCGTACGTGGGAGAGATTGGACCGGGTTCTAATCTCTTCAGGTTGGTTGGATTTGTTCCCGGATTTCAAGCCCTTCCATCTTATCAGGCATGCTTCCGATCATGTGGCATTATTAATAAAGCCCACATTGTCAGATACTAAGTCTCCTTCGGCCTTCAGATTTCAGAATATGTGGGTTCGTCATCCTGGCTTTATGGACTTGGTGGCTGAAAATTGGAGGGCACCGACACCTTTACATGGCATGCAGAAGTTACATACGAAGTTGTATCGCCTAAAAAATCGTCTTAAAAACTGGAATTGGGAATGCTTTGGGAATGTCTTTGATAATGTTGCTAAGGCTCAGCGTGTTTTGGTCACTGCAGAGAAGTTATTTGATGAAATGCCTAGTTCGAGTAACCTTATTGCTATGAACAAAGCTACGGCAGACTTGAATCGGGCATTGGCAATTGAGGAGGATTTTTGGAAGCAAAAATCAGCCGTTAAATGGATTGTGGATGGCGAGCGGAATACACGTTTTTTTCACAATCTTGTCAAGAAAAAGAGACAAAAGAATCATATTCATCGCATCATTGATGGAGATAGAACGCTTGAAAGGCAGGAGGATATCAGAAGTTCAGCGGCATCGTTCTTTCAAAACCTACTCACAGCAGACGAAGGGGTTTCGCTTAGGGGCACATTTGATCATGTTCCTTGTCTTCTAACTCCAGAAATTTCTGAACATCTCTGCATGCCGCCGTCCAGGGAAGATATTCGGGCCGCAGTGTTTGGGATCAATCCGGAATCTGCAGCAGGGCCGGACGAATTCTCCTCTTTTTTCTATCAAACCTGCTGGGATACTGTTCAGTCAGATGTGTATGAGGCAGTGGATGAATTCTTCTCTGGAACACCTATGCCACGTGCATTCACATGCACAACTTTAGTGCTCTTACCAAAGACTGAAGAGGCGACAACATGGACACAATTCCGTCCTATCAGTCTATGCAATGTTACGAATAAAATCATGACTAAATTGCTCTATATGCGTCTTGCCAAGGTTCTCCCCTTGATTATTTCCCCGGCACAGTCTGGTTTTATTGAAGGGCGGGCGATATCGGATAATATTTTATTGGCACAGGAGCTGGTTCACTCTCTCAATGAAAAAGTTCACGGTGGTCGACTTATTGCCAAACTTGACATGGCCAACGCATATGATCGGGTTCACTGGCCATTCTTGCTCAGAATGCTGGATAAACTTGGCTTCAATGCTAAATGGTGTTTGTTGATTCGTAACTGTATCACAAACTGTTGGTTTTCTGTCTTGATTAACGGAGTTAATGCCGAGTTCTTTCCTTCCTCTCGTGGACTTCGACAAGGCGATCCCATATCCCCCGCGCTATTTATTTTAGCTGCGGAATGGTTAGCTCGTGGATTAGATGAATTAGTTCACCGTTATCCTTCAATGCAATATATTCATAACTCAGAAGTGGTGGTCTCACACCTCGCATATGCCGATGACATTATTATCTTTACAAGGGCAGGAGTCTCGGGAATTAAGAAACTGATGAGCTTCTTAAAAAATTATGAGCTGGTGTCTGGGCAGAAAATCAATATTGCTAAGAGTGCCTTTGTGGTGTCCAAGAGCTGTGTGATTGATCGGGTGCGAAGAATCAAACGGATTACCGGCTTCTCACAAGCGGAACTCCCTTTACGTTACCTTGGAGCCCCCCTTTATGTTGGTCACAAGCGTTCTCTTCTCTATGCTCCCATTGTGGAGCAAATGACAGCTAAGTTACTTTCATGGGAAAATCGACACTTAACTCTTGGTGGACGTCTACTGCTGATCAAGAGTGTACTGCTGTCATTTCCCCTCTATTTTATGCAGGTATTGGTGCCTCCTAAACAAACTCTTACCAAGATCTCACGGCTCCTAAATCGCTTTTTTTGGGGGTCGTACGGAGGACAACGTAAGCTGCATTGGGCAACCTGGAATGCCTTATGCAAACCCTACGGTGAAGGCGGGCTTGGTGTCCGTGAGTTGGATGATATGGTTAACAGTTTTTCTGGCAAACTTTGGTGGAAGTTTCGGTTACAAAAGTCTCTCTAGGCCAGGTTTCTAAAGGGACGATATGTCAGGGGTTTTCATCCCATGGAAATTAGCATCAAACCACACGACTCTCCAACTTGGAAATGAATATGCAGGATGAGACATTTAGTCGAACCTAATATTGCGTGGCAACTGGGGAGTGGGGAGGCATTTTTTTGGCAGGATCAATGGTTGCTTGATGGCGCTCTTAAGAATTAGATTGAGCAACATAGCTATGGCGGGGCACGGGTTTCTCAATTTTGGCATGCACCGGATTGGGACGTTGACAAGTTGGATGCTATATTGCCCATGAGAATGGTGGAGAAAGTTGTTTACATCCCTATTGATCCTGGGGGTAAAGACAAGATGATTTGGAAGCTTGATTCGAAGGGGTTCTTTACTACAAAATCTATGTGGGAGATGATTCGAGAAAAATCTCAAACCTCGGATCTCTTTTCACACATCTGGTCTTCCTATATCAATCCCAATATTTCAATCTTTATATGACGTCTTATTAAAGGCTGGGTTCCTGTTGATGAGAGAATGAGGCGAAAAGGATTTCACTTAGCTTCTAAGTGTCAGTGTTGCTGTCAAGAGGAGACGATGGCGCATGTGTTCCTCCGGAGCTTGAAAGCTCAGCTGGTTTGGCAATTCTTTTCTAATATCTTTCATATTGCCTTGGTTGATTCTGATGAGATTGTTCTGGTGCTTAATTTCTGGAGAAACTCAAGAGAAATTCGTGGGGGTTTGAGTGTGAGACTTATTGTTCCTATTCTCATTCTTTGGTACTTATGGGCGGCTCGGAACAATGCGAAATATAACGGCAAAAGGGTTATCGCTAGTCAGATTGTGTTCAGGATTTGGCGACATATTCGACTCGTTATGGAATCAGGTGTCCTGAAATCGCACCTATGGCAAGGCAATGATCATGCGGCAGAGTTGTTCCAAATACAGCACCGGCCACAGCGTACTGAGGTCCGCATGGTGAGATGGATCAAACCTGAGATTTCTTGGATTAAAATTAACACAGATGGAGCCTATCGGAAGGGAGCTGCTACCGCTGGGGCAGGTGGAATTGCGAGAACACACTTGGGCACTCCACTGTTCGCCTTTTACTCGTACCTTGGGGATTGTAAAAATACATACGCTGAATTATTTGCAGCATATGAAGGACTGAGGCTTGCACAGGAACGCGGGTATCACCGGATTTGGCTAGAATTGGATGCGCAAGTAGTTCAGGGCCTCATTGTTACGGATCAAGGGACATCTTGGGATTTACTACATCTTGTGTGCAAAATTCGCTCTTTAAGGCGACAAATGGAGGTGAAAGTTACGCACATTTTTCGTGAAGGCAATCAAGTTGCGGATTATCTTGCTAACATGGCATGTGATTACCTGGCATCTAGAGTGATTGAACTGCCACAATTCCAAGGCAAACTTCGTGGATTAGTGAGAATGGATATGATTGGTCTTCCGTATTTTAGACACAAACTTAGGCCTTGATTTTGTTTTGTCTTCGTGTTGTATGCTTTTGGCTTTTCTTGTAATTTTCTCCCTTTGTAATGCTCCCTTTTGTTTATTAATAAAAGGGGGGGGGGGGGGTCCCTATGAAAACCTCCCGGCGGGCTCGTGCCGGTCTTTTCAAAAAAAAAAAAAAAAAAGTTCATACAAAAAAAAAAAAAAAAAAAAAACTTAAGTGATCTATGAGCAAACTTATCTTCATGTGGTGCATTATCCACTGCATAGCAAAAACATCCAAATCATCTTAGTAGAGTAATCAGGAGATGTATAAAAAAGCATTTCACATGGAGTTTTCTATTGTGAACCTGCAGAAAGGAGTCTTTCAATGATAAAGGTGGCATTTGGAATAGCTTCTCCCCAAAATTTTAAAGGTAAGTTGGGGATTGAAACAGGAGGGCCCTAGCTACTCGAAGTAAATGTTTGTGTTTTCTTTCCCCACACCATTTTGTAGGGGTGTGCGGGGATCAAATTTTTTGATAAATTATCCCTTTATCGAAACACAATTGATGGCATAGATTGTTGATTGATAAGCCTAAACTTTATATATTTTTATGTGCTTAATGTTATGCTTCTTATTAAATATTAGTAAAGTTTAATGATTATATTGTTAAATTTTAATTAAGTGTAATTAAACTTTATTTTTAATAAAAAGTATTAAAAGTCTTGAAAAATTCCAATTTGATGACACATTTCCTTTTTTGATTAGGATTCTACCAACGAACAAGAAAATTTGATCTCTAATTGAATTCGGCTAGCAAAGAAGGAAATTCAATTCTAATTAGTATTCAGCCAACTATCTTCCCACATTATTCCATGAAATTGGATGGCGTATTGAACAGAAGAATTCAATGGGGGCAAGACAACTACGAAGATTCAACTCCCAATTGCCGAAAAAGCTCCATGTTAGTTTGTTTTATGCTTTTGTTTCCTTTAGTCAATTTTATTTTTATTATGTCTAGGTAATTTATTTTCTTAGGGCTTTACGCAGATTCATGAGATGATTTTCATGTAATTTATTTGAACATCTTTGGTATTAAATTTTTATTGATCCTACCTATAATTCAAGGTTTTATTACTTGTGAATTTTCAACCAACTTTTACAAGTTTTGAGATTTATATTCGACTACGAAAGGGTGTGTATAAAATTTGACTATTTGATTTATAGATATAAGGAATGTATATGGTAGAAATAATCATGCTCTTGTGCGATCGGTTAGATTAATTAGCAAGGACTTTTTAACTAACACAATTCTTGTGCACAAAGGGCCAAGGAATCTGTATGTGATCACGAAAGTAGACACATATCATTCTTTGGTACATTTATTTTACTTTTGAAAGGAGACTACAAATATTTTCGTGAGTTGGATCATGGGATGATAAAAACGCAAACCTAGGATTGCTTGAATAATTATTTGAAATTATTCATATAATGAAATCCAGGCCCTAGTTTTTCCTACTTGTTTCTTTTCTTTATTTTTTTGCTTGCATTTTACTTTACTTTTCTAATTTTTCATCAATAATTTGAAGTCTAAATAATAAAGAATTTGCAAAGTCGGTACTTGATAATCCTGATCCTCATGGGAACGATATTCTACTCACTTCTTTATTATTTGGCATGACCCGTACACTTGTGAAAAAATCGCAACATTGATGAACTCTATGCCATTGTCAGTTTTAATGACTTTAACCTTTTTGTCAAATTGAGTGTGAACTATGGCTAGAAAGGTTTGAATAGTGGCTAGAGTAAGTGTCTTATGTGGAAGCAAATAAGTCCAAGTGCATATAGTGAAGCATCTACAGTGGTCAGAAAATAGTGAGCTTTGGACAAGGACGGATTGTTATAAGGCTCCCATAAGTACATATGCACATGTTCGAAAGTTGTGGTGGCGCATTTGTAACTATCAGGAAATGGCAGTCTATGATGTTTAGAAAAGTGGCAAACTTCACAGTGAACATCAGAAGAATTATGAAGTTTAAGTAGAAAAAAATAAATGTTGCATAATATGGAAAGATGTGTGACCCAACCTTTGACGCCAAATGGTGAAATCTGCATTTTTGTTGTTGTGTAATGCACTATTGCAAGTATTATGATCAACTAGATCCTTACAAGAAGGAACACTACCTGGACTCTATTGATCAGTAGAAGAGAGTAAAGATGAAGTGTTGTGAACAAAAGAAGAAATATCAAGAACAAGACCAGCTTTATTGAACAAAAAGGATCTCTCACCTAGTACATATAGTGTGCCCAAGACTACCAATGACTACTACCTGCTTAGTCTTTGGTCCTGCAAGGTGCAACAAAAAGCGAAAAAGGTGAAGGTGAGGTTAGAGGTATTACTTGGCAGACTAAATGATGAGAGGTTATATTTGAAAGCTAGAATATAAAGTACATTTGAAAGGGCTATGGCATTATTTAGAGTCACTTGCCCAGTGAGTTTCACAGGTTTGGAGGTCCTACCAAGCATGAGAATTGGAATATGAGCTAATAGGGTGTAGGCTTGTTCAAGAAGGGGATGATTAGAGCATATATGTGTTGAGGTCCCTTTATCAATTATCTAGGTACCTAGCTTCTCCAAACCCTGACAAGTAAAACTACGAGTAAGAATATTACCTGCAGACTCCGCTACAAAACTCACATGTTCATTAGTAGGGGGCACTATTGTCTTCATGCAGCTTGAACAATAGATGTAGTAGAATCTCACCAGTCATTCTTGGTTGTATTAGTTCTAATATGCATGTCAAGTGGTGTCTCTAGAGTTTCAATCATATTTGCAGTAAAGTTATTCATGTGGCTAGTGTTTTTAGTCCTAAAATTTTGACTCTTAGCTTTCTTTACTTATACCAATCAGGAATTCTATGCTGTTTAAAGCAGGTGTCCATTGTGTGCCCAAAGATATTACAGTTATCAAAAAAACGATCTTCCTTTCTCTTGAAACTTCCTTTACTTTGTGCCATGAATTTGTTAGTAGAATTCCTTACAAGAAAGGCATTATTTTCTGAATTATCAATGAAGGAAATGTGAACCTCCCATTGTGCTTCAACTCTTTGAAGCATAGCATATACCTTATTAATGGTGGGTAAAGGACCCATGACCAAAATTTGGTTCCTAGTAGCATTATAACTATCACTAAGCCCCATTAAAGATTTTATGAGCATGTCAAACGACTATGTTTCCTCTACAAATTGATGGATCCACAAGTGCAACCACAATCACAATGAGGAATGCAATGTAAATAGACTAACTCATCCTATAAAGAATTGAGTTTATTGAAATACACAACCAAGTTTTGATTATGCTGGAAGATTTAACTATAGCTCTCTCTTAATCTAATACAATAATGGACCATTGCATTGTCCATAACGTTGTTCTAGATCCAACCATAGCTCCCTAATTGTACTAGCATACATGAAACCCTGTACAATATCTTTCAAGGGAGAATCAATATCCATGATATTATTATACTATTAACACGTCTCGCTGCCTAAAATTTGGGTCATCAAATCTATGGGGTGAAATTGATCCATCCACAAACCCTAACTTCATTTTAGCATCAGGTGCAATCTTCATTGATCTGCTCCAGGTCAAGATATTTTTCCAATTCATTGGAACTGTAACTAAAATCATACCTGGGTGATCAAAATTGCGAATCACCAATGACTCATCCATCGAATTCGTCATCATCTCCAAGAGATTCACTCAGTTCAATCAAACCAACCCCAAAAAACTAAATCAGCAAATGTGAATATGAATCGAGTTCAATACAAAAAAATATTTAGGTGTAAAAATAAACTTGTATGAGTGTGGATCGAGAAAAAAAACCTAAGCTCTGATACGATGTTAAATGCCATGGCCATTGGGTTTGAAGCAGAGCAAAAATCAAGAGAGAGAGAGAGTGAGACAGAGAGAGGCAGAGGGAGAGAGAGAGATATCAGTAAGGAAGATATTTCATTACTGTAACTAACTATTTGAAAATTAGTTACAAAGTCTGACAATATACAAGGATGAAGTGGGTAGTGTTCAGATGTGGCCGAGCGTACCACTGCTTACTGCGCACTTTACTAATAAAATTGTGTTATGTAAACTATACTACCTCCCTAATACAAACTAATGAACAAAACTGAAAATTGAATACAAGAAATAAATAATTACATTAACATTACTCGATGTCCATTTATTACAATTTTGGTTTTGAATTTTACACTAGTCGTTTGAACATTAAGCTCGTCTATTACAATTTTTTACTCTTTAGTAGGGCGTGGGAGCCTTCTAATAACTATTTAATGACTTTAATCTCATTTTTACTTTTGCTCTCATCTCCACTATCTAACCTCCTCTCTCTCTCTTCTCTCTCCTATAAACTATATATTCCTTCAGCCATTTTTTTTTCTCTCTCTTATCCCTCTCAACTATTCAACCTAATCCTAATTTTTTTCTTTTCTATTTATCATTTAACTATATAATTCAATTGTATCTAACTTTTTTATAATTATTGTGATAAAAAATTATATTATGGAATATGTGCAATCAATTTAAATATAAATTAATTTTTATTTTTATTGTGCATATAGACTCATTAGGTTTGCACTTATTACTAATTTTACTTAAGGATCATTTGTAGCGAATAATGCTCAATATTGTAAACACCACTAGGAAAGACGGAAAACAATCAACATGCAAGACCTTTGTGCAATGTATCACTGGAACTGGAAGTGGAACTGGAAAAGTTTGACCTACTCATGTTTAGGGGTGGGCGCGGGCCGGGTTTTTATCGGGTTCAGGTGCTCGACATAATTACCCAAATTGAACCCGAAACCATTTTTTTTTCTTTCTTCCTTCTTCTTGCGAATATTTTTATTTTGATAAAGTAAATTTTTTCACAATTAATATATACAATAAATTAAATCTAGGCTTACAGTTCTTGTGGGCTCTCAAATATGCAAAAATAGAATGATAATTTTTATATAATTATTTTTAATATTAATATATTTTTTAATTTAGAAACTATGGAAGAAAAGTAAGTAGTACCAATTTGCTACTACTAATTTAAATGAAATAACAAATGCATAGTATATTACATAACAATTTTAGAAATATTAATTGTGTCTTGTATTCAGAAAAAAAAAATGAAATAGTAGTGACCAAATCACACCTCTACATTTAAGTGCTAGCATTTTATCTCAATTAAACAATTAAATGTTTTAGCCCCACATAAGTAGATATAATATTCATGACTAGATAAAATAATATGGTGTTATTGAATATATCAATTATTTAGACAAAATCAAAATAAAATATCTTTATCATTCGATACAATACATATATATATATGTACTCCATTAATTTAATTAAATTACATCAGTTAGATTAGGTACCCGAATTGAGGGTAACCCAACCCGAATGCCCACCCCTACTCATTTTTGTCCGAAATCTCAGTGTCGATAAGAGCACTGTCTCAAGCAATTATTCATTCTTGCTTTTTCTATAAGCAACTAGATTGCCAGGAAATAAATGGTTCATACTCGTTTAAAGTTATTTGATACAAATTAAAGAAAATTTAATAATTATAATTTCTGTTCTCCATTTGACTAATTTACCCCCATTAACGACTCATTGAAACTTTTAAAAAGTTTTAAACGTTAAACACTCTTTTAAAAAAATTGAAAAAAAAATCATTAAATACTATCTTGTTTCCGTAAAATGACTACACATGTTTTAAAACAATAATCATAATCAAATTCTAAAATCACTAATAATATGATAATAAATAGTCAAATCATGCTTTAATTCAATTGTTCATTAAAAATTTCCCCAACGAGAAGCATTAAGTTGATGATACAATATGAATTTTGAATAAATCCCCACCAACCAGATGAAATGAAAAAAAAAAAAAAAGAAACAGTCACTTAATAATGCATTAATGCTGATTGAATTCTTGTTGCCAAGTCTCATTGTGTAAAGAGGAAAAAAGAAAGAAAAATGGTGAGTGTGGTGATAATTAAGTACAACTGACATTAACAGACAAAGTCTATTTCCAATGAGCAATTTAATGCTATATTCTAGATCAGTAATTTATTACTTCTTTCAATGTTTGCAGTAGAAATTTATATCTGCATAATTAAATATAGGAGACTAGGTTAGATAACAATATGCACGATGCACCTTTTGTTATGCTATTTGGTCAACGACTCGATTAATGTTAGTGTGATTTAGAGTTTGCCCTCCCATACTACATCACATGCATGTAATATATACCTATTATTACGTACTTGAAAAAAAATTATAAATTTTCAAAAAATATTTATAAATTTAAACTTTACATGTTGCACTTGAAATTTAAGGAGCTAAGACAAAATAAATGAAACAAATAAATAAATAAAATAAGTTTCTCGTACAAAAATTTGATATTAAGAGAATAAAATAAAATATATGAATATTATTTTAAGGGTATTTTTGTGAAATCAAAAGAATATTATTTTGACTACTCATTTTGAGGGGAAAAGTGATTTAAAAATAAATAAATAAGGTAAATATTACACGTGTTATTTATAGGGGGCAAACTATATTTTACTCTTAAAATTATAAATGAATAGTTTTAGCCTTTGCACCATTATTTCATAAAGTGAAAGTATCATTTCTGTTACCATAAGTTAAGTCCTATTCAATTCGATTATACCGTAACCCGAAAATGTCTTAAATTTGATCATAACTTTATTTTTTTTCTCAAAGTTGGTGCATTTACCAACTTTTTTTTAAATTGTTAATGAAAATAGCACATGAAATCACATGAGATGTTAAGTTTGTCTAATTATGGGACCAAATTGAGGTAACAAAATTGAAACAAGACCTAGCACGTGGGATAGAAAAATGAGACAAAGACTAACTTATGAGATGAAAAATGAAATTTTCTCCTCTTAGAATAACGGATTATATTTTTTTTGTTGGTAACGGATTTTTTTGATAGCATGAGTCTCGAAAATTTTTTTCCCCAAACAACGGACTGAACATCTCACGTAATTTACAATTTTTTTTTCTAGTATCAATTTAACAAAGTTGGCATTTGTACGAAATTTGAGACATTTTGAAACAATAGCACCAAAAATTGAATAAGACTCGTGCTATCAAAAATTATATTTCTCCATCTATAAACATTCTTGGGCCTTTCCAAGAAATTTTTGCAAAAATGTCTTTGGCCGTTGGAGTTGGAAAATCAACAAGCTACTTGATGCGCAATTTGATATTAATTATAAATATTTATTTGAATTCACTTTGTTAATCAAAAGAAATCAAAGTTTTAACACCTTTTTTTCACCCAATGATATTTGTGAGATTTCGAGCTTAACTTACTTAGTTAAATAATAAAACAATTTGTAATGAGAATAGAAAATGATGCTCTCTTATTGATTACAAGCTGAGTATTTATACAAGAGAGGTATATGTATTGATCAGGGAAGAATCAATACAATCAATCAAGGATCGCTACAATGAATCAAGAATAACAATCTTCTAACATCCCTCTAATATGGCCCCGCAAGATGGTAGATCAACCAGAGATACCAACCTAGGAACATAGCCGCTCGAACGAATCACTCGGAAGGGATTTGGTAAGCATATAAGCTAACTAGTCCTTTGATGAAACATAAGCAACCCGAAGGAAACCTTGTTGAACCAATTTGCGAACAAACTGATACTCAAGTTCAACATGTTCATGCTGAGAGTAAAGCACAAGGTTAGTGCAAACGTATGTGGCACCAAAGTTGTCACAATAAATGACAGGCATCTCAGAGGGAGTAATAGACAATTCCTTGAGAAGATTGCGCACACAAAGTTTAATGGTGCTAGAGGCAATAGCCTTATTTCAGCCTCGGTTGAGGAACGTGTGACATCCAACTATTTATTTAAACTCTACAAAATCCAATTACAACCTAGAAGCACCATATATATTGTAGTGGAAGCATGATCATCGCGATCACTAGTCCTATCGGAGTCTAAAAAAGCATGAAGCAAGAGAGGACAATTCATTCTAAAAAAATAAACCATGATCAGACGGCCCATTAAGGTAATGCAGAACACATTTTGCCAAGGTCCAGCGAGTTGTTCTCAGATAGCTTGTAAATTGAGACAACTTGTTGACAATGAATGCAACATCACGAGAAGTGAGATTCAAATACTGCAAGCTACCAACTACATTTCTGTACTCTATTGGATTTTCAATGGGAGAACCACCTTTAAAACTTGGACATGAACCACTAGCAACAGGTGTTCTTGTTAGTTTCGCATATACCATGTTGGTGCAGTTCAAGGATATCGTAAATATATTTTTGTTGATTAAGAAAGAGACTAGCAGGCGAACGAATAACTTCAACACCCACAAAAAAAAGGATCACCAAGATCTTTTATTGAGAATTGACTACCAAGCTTTTGAATAAAGTTTTCAGCATACTGTGAGTTGATTCCAATAAAGTTAGATGATAATTCCAGATTTAGCAAAGATGAAGAGACAATGATCACATTGTGAGTGCTGAAAGCAAAAGGATGAGTTTTCAGTTCATCATACCATGCACGTGGTGCCAGCTTCAGTCCATAAATAGCCTTATGTAATCGACAAATATGATTGTACCCTGGTGGCTAAGATATGTAAACTTCCCCAATTAAAGTCCATGTGAAAATGCATTGTTCACATCCAATTATCAAAGCGGCTAGTCGGAGGAAACTGCAATAGAGAGAACAATTCGGACTATAGTGTATTTAGCAATAAGAGAATAAGTTTCAATATAATCCACACCATGTCGTTGAATATAACCTTTAGCGACTAATCGAGCTTTATATCGCCCTATGCTCCCATCAAAATTATACTTATCACGAAACATCCATTTACAACCCACTAGTTTAACATGAGGAATTCCAAGCACAAGAGACCAAGTGCCTCGACTTTGTAACATTGAGATTTTGCATCCATAGCTTCACACTATTTTGGATCTTTTAAGGCTTAAAGAACTATCCGAGGCTCTATAGGCTTAGGCTTGGGAAAAAGACCTTTTAGACTTAGTGTAAGGTTTTGGTGATGTAGGTTTGAAAGATTTGGCTGATGTAGGGGCATGTGATATATCGGGGTTATAAGACGCATAAACAATAGCGCCGAGACATAATTTCTGGATAGCTTTGTGAATGTTGTTTTTGGACCTAGTAATCTTGGAGTGAGAGTTATGGGTGGATAGATTTTGGGTTGGCTGGTTTGTGCTCTCAAGTATGGGAAATCCGGCGATTGGTGGTGAATAAGGAAGAGACGTACTTAATGGTGGAGTGGATAAACTCACAATTTCATTTGATAAAGAATCATTGTCAAGTGCACCTTTCGCAGACATGGAATTTGGGGGCGGTGGTGCCGAATGTGTATTGGACAAATGATGGTTACCAGGAAGTGAAATGACAAATGACAGGGTGGCCAAGATTCAAAAGTGTCCTATTAAGGTATGTTGTTTGTGGGATCAACACAATCCACATCTCGAGATAAATAAAAACGAGAATTTACTGGGTCGTAGCACTTGTAAGCACTCTTGTTTTGAGAATAATCGAGAAAGATACACGGGTTAGATCGAGACTGTAATTTATTCTAATTATAGGGACGCAACCAAGGGTAATATAAACTACCAAAGACACGAAGTTTATTATGATTTGACGGAGTACCCTATAATCATAAATAAGGCGAGTCGCCATCTAAAACTCAAGTGCATAGCATGTTGATTAAGCAAGCAGCAATAGTAATGGCATATGACCAAAATTTTAAGGAAAGATTGGCATTGTTTAAAAGTGTGATATCTATCTCCACAACGTGGTGATAACGATGCTCGGCTATAGCATTGTGTTTAGGTGTATGGGGTGACGTAAAAAAATGAGAGATCCCATTGTCCTCAAAGAAAGAACGAGGAAGAATATAAACTCCCCACCATTATCAGAGTAACAACATATAATAGCCATTTAAAATAACTTCTCTACTACTCTTTTGAATTTCAGAAACACAATTGAAGCATCAAATGTTCCCTTAAAGGGAACTAACTAAATAGATTTTGTATAATGATCTACAAATATCAAATAATAGTGTAAACCATCAATCAAAACCGCTAGTGAGGGTCCCCAAACATTAGGATATATATACTTTAAAGGAGCAGAACTCTTTATTGAGAAATTATAAAAGGGCCCTTATGTTTTTTACTATATTTATAGGAATTATAAAAGAAGTTTTTATCTAAAGAGGAA
The DNA here is from genome assembly GCA_026212405.1 of Petrea volubilis. NCBI lineage: Eukaryota > Viridiplantae > Streptophyta > Magnoliopsida > Lamiales > Verbenaceae > Petrea > Petrea volubilis. Next base: position 3,704,932 of record CM047879.1, read on the forward strand.
GAAACATTCAAAAGTTTTAAAATATGATAAAGAGTAGGGGTCGAAGGATACCCAAGACATCGATGCCAATTGAGAGCAGTAGTGGTGGAAGTGGTATGGACTTGAGGGGGAGATATGGCTTGGGAAGAGGACTTGAATGGTCACGGATACACACCGCCTTTAGGTTTCCTGACTAGTAGAGGTACCCCCATGCAAATGTCCTTCACAACAAATGATTACGTGAGAATTCAACTGAAGCATTGATATCATTACATATTTAGTAAATAGAAGCAAGATTCTTTTGCATACGAGGCACACATAACACATTAGATAAATAAAGAGGTTTAGAGGAAGTGGAGAAAAGAGTAGAGCCTGTATTGATCTCATGAGTTTTACCATTACCAAGCAAGACATCCTCAATACAATCATATTCAGAAGGAATATAGAGGCTTTGAAAGTCTTGCACTGCATAATGCGACTCATCAAAGTTGCCAAGCCAGGTAGGATCTGTAGTGGTGGATTTTGAAATGAAGTCGGGCTTTAGGCTGTTGATTATTGGACTGATATGAATTGTTCAAAGTACCACTAGATCCAATACTCGTAATAGCAATGAGAATGGAAAGAAGTTCTTGCATTGCTTGACATGGTGGCCCGATTTATTGCATAGTTGACACATTGCTCTAGAGCAACTATTTTAGCCACCAATATCACCTTTGTAATTGTCGCGGTTGTTATTCCGATGTGAAGAAGGAGAAGAGTTACCTTGAGTGAAACGGGATTTATCAGTACTCCTATTGAAATTCGAATTGGTAGGTGCACTATGTTTAGTAGTATAATTCGCCATGATTGGTGTTGTGGTTTGGGATGATCAACGAGCTAAATGAGCTTCAAAATCTGTTAACTTGTCATGAAGCTCTTGAAAAGTATGAAGAGCAAAGGAAATACTGCTATACTTGGAAGGAAGGCCATATATATCATGAAGAGAAACTTCATCCATAGAGATCTGAATATCAACAAAGCAAGTTGGGTGCAAATTTGTTTGATTTTCTGCAAATATATAGTAATGGAAAGATTGTCTTTCTAAATATTATTCAAACTTTTTCTCAAACTCATCATATGAGCACGAAACGACTTGGCGTAAGTCGTGGTAAAATTCTGCTGAAGATCATAAGATGTTTTATCATCAGTGAAAAAAGTATAATGTTCGAAGAAAGAGAGGCAGTGATGGCACTCCTAATGAGTTGGTATTGTCATTTATAGGTAGGGGTGGCTGTAGGTTATGGTGGTGCTTTAATAAATTGAAGAAAGTCATAAACAGTGAGCAATATTTCCTATTGATATTGCCAGGATTGGTAATTTGTGGTAGTGAGTTTAAGCTGGCTTGGGCAACAGTGTTGATGAAGATGAGTTGGTCTGTGGTGTTCATAGATACAAGAGTTTGTGATGAAGGAGCAATATTAGACAGAGACTGCATAGTTTGTAGAGTGGTTAGGTTTTCAGCTATTGGGTTGGTGATGTTTGAAGTGTTGGAGGAATTAAAGGTATTGTTGAAAGAAGTCATGACTACCAAAAAATTTAAAAAAAAAAAAGAATCCCTAAGGAAGATTTGGTTGCGAAGCACAATGTGGCTCTACATACCATAAAACAATTTGTGATGAGAGAAGAAGAAGAAGATATTCTTTAATTATTGATTTCAAGCTGGATCCATATAGATCAAAAAAAAAATCAACAAAAGAATCAATACAATCAATCAAAGATCACTACAATCAATCAGATGATAACAATCTTCTAAAAACTAGAAACTAAATCAATAAAAGAAAATATATAATTCATTAAGACATCTCTCTAATAAATAAAATAAAATATGCAGAAAGATATCATGCTACCAGAGTTCGATTTCATGAGAACTCCTTTATTCTTCACTAGTTTACTAATTAGAATAAGGTTGAATAAAATTTCAAACTCAATAATAAATAGATACCAAACTTGATGATTAAAATCTTAATTGTAGTTCAACCGGGTCCAATTCATGTACGCTGGAGCATAAATGTTTCATTGATTGGTTATTCGCAAATGTATTTAATAGTTATTGGTTTCTTGATTATTTTCTTTCTTTAAAGAGAGTGTCATTGCTTGTCTATTCTTGCATGCATTTATTGGGTTTTCAAATTTAAACTTTCACTTAATTAACGAACAATAAGCGAAATGATAATTGAAGCGGTTTTATAATTTTCGGCACATAACTACAAATCATAGTTGCAAGTACTTTAAGTATAACTAATAAATCCTAGTAAGTGATTTTGTTTTAATTTTTTTTAGTAAATAAATCCTAGTGAGTTAAAGATATTAATCTGTAACAATTATGATTTATCAGGTATAGTTTAAAAAGTTAGATATTTTCGTGAAAGTTGTGCTAAAAATAATAATTTATTTGGATTAAATGTTAAATTATTAGGACTTTTTATGTATATCTAACTTATGAATAAAATTTAACTAACCAAAAAAAAAAATTGTGAATAAAATTTGGTATAAGTTAGTGTCCTTAAATTATTCAGTCTAATCGATGTAATTTCAAATATTGCTATAATTTGGTGGGACAATATATGCAAAATTGTTGGTTCATTTATCTAGGTCTGCTTTCGTGAGATATTCATGTGTTTGCATGGTTGTACTCAAATCTATTCAATCTTTTCTAAAAAGTTGTATGTATGATTCTTTTTTCTTTCTTTCTTTTTTTCGTTTTTTTTTTTTTTTTGCAAGTTTTTGGATGATGTAAGTTACGTTCTAGTTTTCTTCATTCACATTATGATCTTCCATAGGATAGATATATTCATGATTTCCTAAAATTTATGTCACGAAGAGGGGAATTTACTAAGACTTGTCAATGTTTGTTGCGCCATCTCTAATTTTCAATGAAATATTTTATTAAATATTTGATGATATAACACCTATTTATCTCTCTATTAAACGTACATATACTGAATTTATACTTATTTTGATCATAGTTTAACAACAAAATACTACTTTTACACCTATTAAATATTAATTAGTTGAACAATGATCCAATGCTTTGTTTCTGTTTCTCTATTTCAATTTTAAAGTTTAACCAGTATGTCGTAGGTCTTTCTTTCGTTTTTAGATAAGGAGTAATATATATACATGAATTATGTTCAAAGATTACTATAGCTAGATTGAGATATCTAATTTACAAAATGACTAGAGAATTCTCTTAATTACATGATAAAATATGACGGACTTTCGCGTTTTAATCCCCAACCTAACGTCTTTGATCAAAATTAGTAATATTGGCATAATTAATGTGTGAACATAATAAAAAATAATATAATTTAATGACATTAAAATTTTGGTAATATTTATGTCATCAAAATACTTTTAGCTATTTTTAATAGATTTATGAAATTAGTGATAAATAAAAATAAAATAATTTAAAAATAAAAACTAAGAAAATGATTAAAAGGAAAGTTTAAAAAATATGATATTGAAGTGTATTGGAACATGAAAGAGGATAGATCAGAGAGGAGAGAGGGAGGGGGGGAAGGATCGAAGGAAGAAAGTAAAAAGAACATAGAAATTGAGAAAGGAGAGAGAAAGTACAAAAATGACAGACCAAGAACATTTACGGACTAAAAGTAGTTATTAAAGAGTGTTAATCCTTTATATAATAGTATAGATAGTAAAGCCACTAGAAATTACCTTTTAGACGGCTAGTTTAAATTTATTATGTTTTACATAATCTTGATCAGCCTTTTTCTAGTCTTTTCACACGACGGACGTGACGCTTCACTTGATTTTTGTGTACAATCTCGTTAGTAATTTAATGAAAGTTGGTATATATATATATATATATATATATTGACATTAATTGAGGAAAAATAAATTTGATGCGGTCCGGAATTGGTCGACTGAGGTTGATGGCTTCTTGTTGGTAGTCATCTGGCACAAAGGGAGTGAACACACGTGAAATTAGTTGATTTTGCCCCTTGTAAGCTCTTGATGCTCAAGTCAATATTTAAGCTTTTTTAATTATTGAAGGTATGAGATGAATAGTAACACAAGGATAGGCAAAAGTTGTAATGTTTGTGAGATACCAGCCAATTGAAAAGGAATAGCCTATTTATATGTAACGTCATATGATTTGACGCGCTTGATGGGGGTTAGTCCTTAATTTGAATGACAATTAGAGTGCGACGGGGCATGCCGACGCATGCCTTTTGTCTTGGGGGACTATTCTTTGAACGAATTTGTTATACTTTGTATTTAATAGGATTGAACTTAACATTAAGTGCATATCCTATGAATTAAATACGAAAAATAATTTTACATGAGAAGACATTAATTGCTCCTAGGACTGATACAACCTCTGCAGTGTGTCGGGTGACAGTTGATGGTTGCAGGTGTACCAACCTGTCAGGAGGTTAGTAGTGGTCTCCTTGAAGGTTGGTGGACCTTTTATGGTTTCACACTTATAGAACCTTTCGTTTATTACCCCCAGACTGGGTCTTGTTCAATAGGGTCCCTCGAGTCTTGGGGTCTCATATAGGTTTGCCATTTATACCTACTCATCTTGAGGTGTTCCCTCAGACTCATTATCTTTGAGGCATTTCCTTGAACTTAGCTTGGACGGTATGCTTAGGGACTGTCGAGGCAACTCTCCTCCATGATCCCATCAAGGGACGGCATTTGGCTCCTTCAAGGGAATCCCTTTGAGGGGTCTTTGTTCATTCGAGGGTCGCATGTTAGAATACATCTCTTTCTACAAATATTTTTGAGTATTTTTGGGCGTGATGTGTTCCCTAATTGTTGACGTGTCTCACTAGGTAAAAACTTGCTACATTATAATTTATAAAAAAAAATTTAAAAAATTTTCAAAGCATGATACCAAAATTGAATAGGGCTATGCCAAATATATATGGCGTTAGTACTATCACGTTTAGGGCCATGTTCAATTATTTGCAATTTAGTTCGTCCAGTATCAAATTCACTTCTCTCTTATTTGTTTCAATCTCTAATCCCTTAACGTTATGATAATTTTGCTAAAAAAAGGGAAAGGCAAAAAGGTGACCCTGCTGGAACTAAAATAAAATAAAATCATGTCTTGATCTGATGGTTAGCGGTAGCTAAAACAACAGTCTCACATAATAGGATTACTTACATGTTATATTATATCCTATTATATACACGCAAACATATATATATATATATATATACCAATGCTTCACCTTTCACAGAACAACTCAAGCGATTCGCTCAATTTCGACTAACTTACCGCATAGGTTTTTTGTTGATTTTAATATTGTTATTTAATTTTCAAAGTTTGATATTTTTTAGGAGAAATATTTGCTAGGTTAAATTATTTATCACTATAAAACAAAAAATAGGTGATAATATAATAGGCAATAATATAAAAATGGTCGTTAGTTACATATGACCAAAAATATTATTATATCACATAAATGATTTCCATTAAATTTTTTTGATTGGATTGTCAATATTGATAATTAGTAACACGCTATACTGACAAAGAAATGGCAAGAATTTTTTTTATAAATTTTTAGCGACAACTTTTTTATCATTAAGTTGTCGGTGTATGTTGTTACCAATTGTGAATAGTGACTTTTATCAATACGAAAAATTTAGTGATAGTATGAAATAAGAGATTCTGCCACTTTTAAATCATTTTGTGATAAAATAAAAATTATTATCATTAAATAATTTTAATCGATAACAGCATGAAAAATATCGTCATTTAATACATATCATTAATGACGGTTTCCGCGGGCATTATATTTTTGTGTTCTGTTCTGAAGTGTATTTTGAAGAACAACAACTAAATCATACACTGTTAATTAAATTTAGTACTCAATTATAGTAGGGAAACGATTATTTTGGGATGAAGAAGGATACTTGTATAAAATCAATGGCATATCTATTTTTGGCAATACTTCAAATGTGCAATTATTGGAGATGGGGCAATTTTAAGCTTTTGCAGGGGAGTTATGACCTAACCCGCAGTTTTGATATGACTTGCCGCCAAATTTAATCACCATTTAAGTTTATAGCTTCCTATGTGCGGCACCTAGCCGTTGGTCTTCAAAAAGTAAAGGCGTTTATTTTAGCAAATTTCGTTTTTTTTTATATAGGAATAATTTATTATATATCAATTAATTACATCAATGCTATATAATGTAACTTAAACAATTACATCAATTATCAATAATTATTAAATATAAAAATATTATTACACAAAAAATTATATATTGCTATTCGATAGACTAATACCTACATTGTTAAGACTAGAACTGATCATGACCTCGTACATGCGTTTCGTTATTGCAAAAAGAATCATAAAGAGATCGGGTTTGATGTTTATATTCTAGTCGTACTTGTACAAGAATTTGGTTATTTATTGATTTTTTAAAATTTTAAATAATAATTTAAAGAATTGTTGAAAAATTCAGTGTGTGATTGACCGAACTTAATAAATTATGGAAGAAGATATGCTAAATATTTTCACAACGCGGCCGGAGTTGGGTAGCTAGATTTATTACTTCGGAGTATGTTGTGATGCCACTTGTTCTATAAATTAAATGATATATTTCAGTACAAATATTTTATTTTATTAAAGAGTAATTATCATTTAATGCTCAGCCGGATATAAGACTTATTTTTACAACTAAGCAAAATAAGGGAAATCTTTACACTTTCCATAAATTCCAACTATAATTTGCCAGTGGAAAGGGACCTCTTTAAAGTATTATTGGAAAAATCCCGTCCTACTGTCTGCATGAGTTACGTAGTTGAACAGTCAAATCTTAGCCATAAAATGACCTATTGACATTATAATTAGTTCATTTACAATAGTTAAAAGTGTCAAAGAAAAATAAAGCAGAACTGATGCGAAAAATAATATTGTAAAAAAGATTTAAAAATTAACTAGCCAATAAATCAAATTTGAAATGAAAACGAATGTAAAAATCTGAGATAAATAAATTCAAATTTTTGACAGAAACTTATGAAAAAAAAAATTATCAGCTTAAAATTTAAAGTTTATAAATTGTCTTGTCAAATCTTTCAAAATCTTCTCCAGAGAAAAAAGAGGAAAACTTCACTGACATGTACCGGAATGGTGGAAGTAATTAAAAAAGAGATTGATAGAATAAGGGGGAAAAAAAATACGTGTGTGTGTGTGTGTATATATATATATTCAAACTTTGTTGCCTTCACGGCAAGTGTGGAGTATTGTAATAGAACTAAAATTAAGAATTAAATCTTTAACATCGGACAGCAAGTTTCCCAGTTCGGAATTATCCTCATTGCATGATGCTAATGCCTTTATCAAGTCTGCACGATCGCCGGTATTAGAGTCCATTTGGAAGGGTTCTTTTTAGAGAAGAATCACTTATTTTTGAAAAAAAATAACTTTAGATGAAAAAATAAAATTTGGATGGGCTCTATTAAAAAAAATGCCAAAAAGGGGGGTTTTTTTTTAAAGTTACCTCAATGTAATTTTAAATAAAAGCATATTTTAAAATACTTTTACGGTACGTTTGGCAAAGGAAATAAAATAGAGAGGAAAGAAAAGGGAAGGAAAGAAAATGAATTGATTTTAATTTTCCACATTATTTTTTGGATAAGAGAAAAATGAATGGAAAGAAAATGAAAAAATAATTGTAATCTTTTCCTTTTATTTTCCATCCGATTTTGGGAGGAAAAGGTAATGGGTGGGCCCCACACAATTTTTTTTTCTTCCCTTCCACTTTTTCACCCGCAACCAAATGAAGAAAAATAATTTCTTTCCTCTCATTTTCCTTCCTTTCCCCTTCATTTCCTTCCATTTTTCTCCCTATCAAACAAACTCTTAATGACTGTATCCAAAAGTAAAACTGTTTAATTTTTAAAAAAAAATCTATTATAAAAAAAACACCATTTGAGAATTATTTTTTAATTCTATCCAAACGGGCCCTTAATCATACTAGTCATATTAGAAAGTACATTTTAGTATAATTAAATTTATTAATTATTGAGAATAAAAAAAAACATTTAAACAATTAGTTTTGTTTTGGCATTAACAATTTTACTTTAAATTTATCGTCAGCCTTTTTTTAATCAATTTGATGTGGATTTTGGTGTATTATAAAATGATAAAATGCCATATCTTTTTCTTTTTATATGGCAACACTCAACGTCACGTTAATTTTAATAAAATTTTGTGTCATACTGAATTTCCATGTATTTTGGGTCACCGACTCTAAATTATTAGCCTTGTCCCTAATTATAATAAACTACAAAACATTTACTAAGCATTTTTAAAATTTATATACGCTTACCAAATTATCACCCCTTTATATGTGCTAATAATATACGATGTATATATAAATAGTTACATCTTTTTTATATAGTGAATACTGATTAATCTTGTATTGCATCACGATCATCATTCATCACCGTTAAACAAAATTCAAACCCACGGCCAAAAGTTGGCCACTTCGCCAGTCAATTTGATCAAACCATTCTTTTGACAACAACACTAAACAAAGAAACATATGGGGGACTGTTTTATCATTGCCAAACAATCATAAATCCACCAAAGACCATAACAAATGGCATGATGATCAAACTAAGGAACCAAAATCTTTCAATTGTTTTGTTCATATCCGTCGACCTATCAGTGCTAATTTTGGTAGGTCCATCCAAGATATTACCTATAATTCTTCTTCCACCACGGGACGTGAGATGCCACCTATTTGGATATATACCTAAGTGGTGTATTAGTCGTTGAATATAAATATAATAATATTAAAATATGAAATTGTGATATTATCATATTCAATCCAACAGTATATACATCGATCGGATATATATATATCCAATTGGATAGCCTCTCATATCCCCTTCTACCACCCACCACACCCCATTATCATCATAAAAATTCTTGTATGGTTCTTCTGTCTCAAATTACTAATCTTTTTAAGGGGTTTTTTTTCACGTATCAATTAGGTTAATTAAAACCTTTTTTAACTAAATTTATAATAAATTGACAATGATACTCTTCTTTTCAAGAAATTGTAATATGATAATTAATAAATTTTAATTGAAAAAGTGAGGATAAATTTTTTAAAAAAGAAATGAATGCTCTCTTACATTCCTCAAAATGACAAATATTATATGGTAAAAAGGGAATCCCCAAAAAAAGCTAATAATATGAAACTGAAAAAATATTAACATATGCAATAATATAAAACTTTAACAATTTGATCATACGTAGAGCTCAAATTCCAATAAGAATTTCCACCCCTACCCCTTCATTCATGAAATCTTGTACTTTTTTAAGAGGGTATTAATGAAACTTGGATTTCTACTTTTCTTGTTTCTTGCCATGTTCCACGTGGGTAATTCTCATACCCTAATAAGGGTATTTCGGTAAATATGGATTCTTGTTTGCGATACCATTTTACTGGTCTCATTTAGCATCTCGCCATGCCATATCTATTCCATTCCATTCTTTTTCAAGCTCAAAAATCAAAATCTCTTAGTACAACCCCTCGCCCCAAACACCCCACTTCCCCCCCCCGCCCCCACACACACACTTACACTCTGACACACATATATAAACACACAGACACACTCACAGTGGGAGGTCTAAATTGCAAGGTTGAAGGGTCTTTGTAATTAATTAGTCGTCAAGAAATGGCGACAGGATGGATGAAGTCACTGCAATGCAAGTCAAACGCACTAGATGACGTCGTCCACCACCACCACCGCCGCCACAGCAACCCCTCAAACCCCAAGAACCACCACCACCACCACCGCAATCCCTTTTCCCACTCTTCCAGCTGCAAAAGCAGCGTCCAGAGCCTAAAAGACATAGTCGAAACCACCAAACCAAAGAAGCCCAAGCCCCCCAAACCCCCCGAAACGCCGCCGTTCAAACGACCCGTTTCAAGAAAACCCGAACCCGCCTCCGACCAATTTCCCCTAACTCGAACCCGGTCCGAATCTTTCCTGGCGTCGCTCGCGGAGCTCCCCGAGGGCCATCCGTCGCGCAACGTGGTCGAGATAATCTTCCACACCAGCTGGGGGGAGAAGAGCTTCTCGGGTCAAGTCGAGATGGTCTTCAAGGTCCAGAACCCGACTCGGACTGTGACCCGGTTCGAGGACTACAGAGAAATGGTTAAGTCCAGGGTGTGCTCGAGGGACGCGGCCTCCGGCGGAGATGGAGGGCGTTGCGTGGCGGACGGGAATGAGGTCATGAGGTTCTACTGCATGGGCGCGGCCTCGGGCGGCGGCGCGTATGAGGCAGGCTGTGGCGCGTGGGCTCTTTACGGCGGCAAAGGGCCGGCTGTGTGTACATATTCCGGAAGTGGAAGGGCACATGAGAAGGCCGGTGGTGGGACAGGAAGACGGGCCATGCTGGTTTGCCGGGTCATAGCCGGTCGGGTCTGCAAGCAACTCGGACTTGATAATGGGGTGGGGTATGACTCGGTGAGTGGCGAGAATGGTGAGTTACTGGTGTTTGATTCACGCGCGTTGTTACCGTGTTTTCTTATTATTTACAAATTGTAAAAATATATGAGTGTTGGGCGTTTTTCGGTCCAATTTTATTTTCTTTTTTTTATATGTTATTTTATATCCTGTGATATTTTTGGGGTTGTAATTATAGAAAATTGGGTTGATAAATATTTTCTCCATTATATCTTAAATATTGGTGAAATAAGGGAGTAGCGTTACTAGCCTTTACTTTCATTTTCCTTGGTTTTAATTGTTGAATTCTTGTCCTCCATACACATTAGAAGCTTGCTCCAGAGCACAAAAATAAATAAATAAATAAATAAAATTATCGCCAACGAAAATAAATAAATAAATAATAAATAAATAAGTTACTCTTTTACCTTTTGTATGTAACACAAAAATACTTATATTCCTTCTGATAGAATCAACAAAAGGGTGCTGCAATATTCTCCATCAAAGAAACTTTAGCTGTTTTTAAGATTTAAATTTGATTGAAAGTGCTGAGCTTTTGCAGAATAAAGAAAATATAGGAAGCCAATAAGACAAAATTATTTTTGTTATTATATTCATTTAATTCTAAACAATAAAATGGCATTTAATTTTAGTTTTTTTCCTCAATATTACGTTCCTACCATCTTAAAAAATATTTATTTACATAAGTTAATTCCATATATTAATTTTCATAATTATTATACTTGCAAATAGCATATAAGCTCTTAATTTTTACCAAACTCGTCTACTTATAAGTTTTTAAAACATCTTATAATAAGATGTTAGATCTTTTTTGGAACCGATAAAGGTGTTAGATCTTATATATCCTAATACTTTGACAACTTATTTTTAAAAAAAAGATTTATGAGCTTAAAAATTTCAAAAATGTCTTACAAGTTATAACAGCTTATAATTAACCTCTTTAAAAATAAGCTTAGCCAAACTCCCTCGAGGATTTAACTGGTGGTTTTTCTTTTTTCTTTTTTTTTTTTCGTGTTTCCTTCTTCATTAAATTTAAGAGTATCTACTCGTTTATAACACAAAATTGATGATATATACATCTCAATTTTTACAGCCAAATTCATACAAGGCAGGATGATGTAATTATTGTGTAAGGTTGTGGAAGAACGAACGGAATCAAGAATTTAAATATGTGTGACGATTATGAAGAATTTTCAAATATATAACAAATACATTTATCATTTAAGGAGGATAAGTATAAAATATTTAATTTTGATATGCATGTATGAGAGATGATTTTACAAAAATTAAAGGCACCCGCCCTCGTAGCGCTTTGTCCCAACATAAGAGAGATCAAAAATATTTACTTTCCAGCAACGAAGGCCATAATAATATAATTAGTATCCAAAATCATTAAAGAAAAAAGAAAACAAAAAGTTAGTTAAAAAAGAAAAGCAAAGTTAGTTAGGGATTCAAGATAATTGATCAGTTTATTATACTATAGTAACTAGGAGGAGGAAAAGAAAGGGGAAATATATGTAGCTTTGAAGTAAAGAAACAATTTACTCTAGTGAATAATGTTGTGTTATTGTCATGAAACTGACGTTGCTTGTTACACAGACATGTGACTTTGTGTAATAGTACAAATGCTTATATATGTGGTGCTCAACCACCAACCTTAGTTTTTCATAAACGGGACATTTCACCATATTAATACTTATATATAATTTACCTTATTAATCCCTTTTTTTTTTTTTCTCTTGGGGGGGTTTTGTCCTCTAGTCTTTTCTAGTATCGAAACCCTTTATCCACACATCAATGTATTCTTACTTATTTATTTGTAACTTAGACAGACCGCTAAAATATGTCCTCTGTAACGATATTATGTATTTAAGTTGATTAATTGGGATACCTAATTTTTAGGGACTATTAGAAAAATGATCAATTAATTGAGACATCACAAATTCGTATCATAAGTGGATATTGTGACACTTTTAGTTTTGTAACACTAGTTAAAGTGTTCTGTGTTTAACAGTCCTAAAAGTTTTTCGTAAATTTTAATTGGTCTCTAGAGTATGTTTTAGTGCATAAAAAATTTTGATAAAAAATATTTCTAGCGACACTTTTTGTGGAAATGCCTCAATTCTTATATTATTGAGGTATTCTTGACAAACTGTCATGTTTATATCTCCATTTAGAATGATGATAAGTATAAAATGTATACACTTTTATGTGTATATTTTGTATGCTTTCATTAATTTTTATTCAGGCTTTAAAGTTCTAAGGATGAAATTTGTGCTTTATGTAATAAAACCTTAATTCGATCAATTTAAAATATTTTTGCACCCTTAAAGTACTATTTTCCAAGGTTTTAATGCCTATATCCACCCACAAGAGTTTTGTAATGTTATTGCAGGAAATCGGGGCCGAAATTGACCCAAGAACGCAGGGAAGCACATCGAGACGGCTTTAGCCGTCTAGATACGCATGACGCTGTCTCAACGAGCCAAGCCATCCCGACAGCTTCAGAAAGTGCTACTTTGGTTCAATATGGGACAACCAAAGCCGTCCCGGTCCGCACAAATCCGTCTCGACGTGCATCTTGCATCACAATGCACAACGAAATGGCCAAAGCCGTCCCGATATGCACGAAGCTGTCCTGGCTGGTACCGAAAGCCTCCAAAACATGCAAAACAAGACGGCCAAAACCATCCCAATGAGCTAAAGCAGTCCTGGTTCGCAATTCAAATTTGGAAAATTTTCTTCTACTAGGATTTTGACGGCCGTTTTCCTACTCCTATTTAAGGGACCCTTGAGCACAATTTTTGGCAACTTTTGGTTGATTTTTAAAGAGGAGTTCGAGGACGAAAGCTCAAGAAGGGTGGCAATTCAAGGGCCAAGTTCTCCCATTCCTCAAGATTATGGCCTCAAGCCAAGTTTGCTATTATGTTTTCTTTTAATTTTATTATGTTTTTGTTTTGTTTTTCTTTTGCTATGTCTAGCTAATTAAATTATAGGATTCTAGGCTAATTATTGATGAAACCCTTGTAATTTTCGTTGAACCCCTTTAATTTTGATTTTACATACTTTCAATCTATAATTCAAGTGCTTTTCTTACTTGTGAATTTCTGGCTAATTTTTACAAGTTTTGAGATTTTATATTCGACTACGAAAGGATGTGTATAAAATCTGACTATTTGTGTTATAGATATAAGGAACACATAGGTTAGAAATAATTGTGCTCTTGTACGACCGGTTAGATTAATTAGCGAGGACTGTTTAACTAACACAACTCTTGTGCGCAATGAGCCAAGGGATCCGTATATGATCACGAAAGTAGACACAACATTCCTTGGTATGTTTGTTTTACTTTCGAAAGGAGATTAAAAATATTTTCGTGAGTTGGACCGTGGGAAGGTGTATTAATTAAAATCAATGGGGGTCTAATTGATTACAAGAGGGGATTCAATTGACGATGCCTGAGCCTTAGCTTTTTTTTTTATTGATTTCTTCACTTTTATTTAGTTGTTTGCTTTTGTTTCATCATATCTCAATCAATTTTCGAAACTTAAACAATAGAGAATTTGGTAGCCCGTTTCTCGAGGGAACGATAATTGACTTCACACTTTATTACTTGAGCAACCCGTGCACTTGCAAAAAATCCGCAACAAAGGAATAATTAACTAAAATTTTGAATATACTTAAAAGATATGCCTCAAAAAATAGGTTGAGGGATAGTATTGCCACGTTATAATAATTTTAAAAGAGAGGATGTTTATAGATAATAAGATTTATATAAAGAAATAAAAGTTTATGTTTATAGGTATGAGATATACATAATGTAATTTTTAATTATTACCCACATCCATGTCCTTAATTTCTTATAGATTCTTTTCGAATACTTTTCTCAGATGGTCGGACGGAAAGTTCGATTATGATGCCTAACTAAAGTAAAGAGAAACTAGTAAGACTATCGCACATTCAATAAGAACATCAATTTGTTAGCAAAAAGTAGACAAAAGAAATCTATGTGATTGATTGTGACAAGTCCCACTACTAATTAGGGGAGAGGATGAGTGCAAACGAAGAAGCTTTGGGCCCTTAATCAACGAGAAATATTTGGGGGCAAAGGGTGGCGCAAGTCTCGCCCCTCTTATGTTAGGCGATAACTAAGGGTTGGTTGGTGAACTATGTCACTTTCCTACTCCTAATTCTCAATATTTCAATCCTAATTCCTTGTTTTAATATAGAACATGAAGACTTGTTTAAATAATAAAATTCATGTCCCTAATAACGAGAGATGATTATAAATCACTACTAGAAAAAAAAATGACACTAGTGACGACATAATAAGTAATAATGTAAAAATTTTCACTAATTGTATATTATTTAGTAACAATAAATATTATTTGTTTGTTACGAAAATGATTTTCTACAATGTCTATCTGTAGTAACATTAATTATATATACGGTGTCACCGTTAACAATTAGTCATATCCCTCTTAGAACAATTTAGTATTGATAACTTTCTTAATAATTTTTTGTTGTTCTAAGAGCTCTTCCAGTTCAATTTGAAATTCATGGAACATAGGATTTTGAGGGAAAGGGAAAAGTTTAAACCATTCTTGAAAAACTAAAATCTTTTTATCAATATTTGTGGCTTTTTGAGCCAAATAAGGATATGGTCTAGATCCTCGAAAATGGAATCTAGCCTTGCTTATTTTGAAAAGATTAATATCTTTTTCAGATATTATTCCTAATCTATTAAGATAACTTTGGAAATTTAATTCCCAACCAAGTTTCTCTTCGTCAGAGAAATGAAGTAATTTTTTCTCGATCATTATCCGCCATAATATCGGACCATCCATCTGTTAAGAAGGATTATGAAGAAAATCTTTTTCAACCTGTTTAATAGCAGAAATTACTTCATATTGAATTTGTATATTCTTTTGCATATCAAGAATATCATTAGGAGAAAGACGAAATCTATTAAGAATATCTTTCATATGTTTTATATTTTCAAAACAGTCTTTCTTCAAATTATGAAGACGATGAAGATATTCACATTCCTTTCCATCAGGAGATTGATAAAGATAGGAATTCTCCATCTGCAAAATTTATTTTTAAATAATACATTTAGCAACAGTTTTGGCTAAATAGTTTTTAACACTGAAATAAACTTCATAGTAATACATTAAAAATTTCTTATCATGATACATAAGTGTTCTGGGACTGTCCAGATAGTGATTTTGTACCAAGACAATTTTAATTAGGTTATACAGTTTTACTGCATTTTTCTGATCTTGAATAAGAAATTTAATTCCTGGTTGTGATGGAATATCCAAAAATCTGAAATTATCAGAATAATAATATAAAGCTTTATAAATCAAACGTTCAGTATCAGTCATTATTTTAAAACAACGATTACTAGAATCTTTATTGTAACACATACAGAACTGAGAAGTACTCATATTGAAACAGGAAGACTTACAACCTAATCAAGCAATACAGCTTCGATTTATTTCTGTTCTGAGAACTCTTCTCATGAACTTAAAACATGGGAGCATATATAAAAGATATGCCTTATCCTGGGCACTTAGCCGCTGGGCTCTAGCCTTACGTTAGGAGCTTCTTTATGAGTAAGATAACAACCTGAATTAAGACAATATTCGATATTGGTGATTAACCTATCTAGATGTCTAGATCTTTGTACCATGCCATTAATTCCTCGACCTTTAATCATAAAGAAATTAACTGGCTGATTATACATATGTGAATATGCATCTTGTTCATTATACAAAATGACTGGAATCTTGGGAATATGGACCCTAGGAATGATTCTGGTTCTTGGAGGCATTATCCTGTAAATATTCTCTAGTTAGAAAATCAGGAAGACTATTATCTGTTCCTTTCTTATATTTGATTATGAAATCAAAAGGAGCAAGATGTGACTGCCATCTAGCATACATAGCTTTACTAACATCATGTTTAAAATCTTTTTCAAACATAAATTTAGCAGATTGACAATCTGTAAACACAGTAAAAGGTTTATTATACAGACTATCTTGAAATTTTAACACACATTTAACAATAGCTAAGACTTCTTTAGCAATAGCAGCATAATTTTTTTGACTATTATTCCACTTTCCTGAATAATATCGTATTAGTTGCTTAGATTTATCTGACGGGGAAATTTGAATTAGAATTCCACCAAAGCCAATATCACTAGCATCAGTTTCAATTATTTTTTCCCAATTAGGGTTGGCTAAATTTAAACAAGGTAGGTGACTAACCTTTTTCTTGATTAATTGAACAGCCTGAGTATGAGCTATACTCCAAGGTTTAGGGATTTTCTTAAGTCTTTCATACAGAATTGCTGTATCCTGTGCAAGATTTTTATAATAGGCAGATATATAATTTAAACTACCTAAAAATCTTTGAAGTTGGGTTTTATCTTTGATTTCATCAGGAAACTTAGATGAAAATTCAATACTCCTATTTATAGGAATTATTTTACCTTTTTCAATATTATGTCCTAAAAATCTTATTTTAGTTTGGAAAAGTAACATTTTTGGTTTAGAAATTACTAAACCATTTTGAATAATGATATTCTTAAAAATATTTAAATTTTTAAAATGGTTTTCAATATTATTAGAAAATACCAAAATATCATCAAT
Organism: Petrea volubilis; assembly: GCA_026212405.1. Classification (NCBI taxonomy): domain Eukaryota; kingdom Viridiplantae; phylum Streptophyta; class Magnoliopsida; order Lamiales; family Verbenaceae; genus Petrea; species Petrea volubilis. Next base: position 3,722,070 of record CM047879.1, read on the forward strand.
ATAAACAATGATAAAATCAGTATAAGGAATGAAAATATCATTCATTATTTTCTGAAATTCTGAAGGGGCATTTTTTAATCCAAAAGGCATTACCTTCCATTCATATTGTCCAATAGGAACATTAAAAGCAGTTTTATACTGATCCTTTTCAGAAATTTGGATTTGACAATATCCTGATTTTAAATCAAACTTAGAAAATAGATTAGCATTATATAATCTATCAAGTAAATCTTTTTTATTAGGGATTGGATATCTTATCCATTTTAAAACTTTGTTTAAAGGTTTATAGTTTATAACTAATCTAGGAACACCACGTTCTTGTTCAGCATGTTTATTAACATAAAATCCTGTACAAGACCAAGGTGATTTAGAAGGTTTAATTAATCCTTTATTTAATAAAGATTTAATCTCTATTTTACAAAGTTCTAAATATTCCTTATTCATTTGACAAGGTCTAGACTTAGTAGGGATTTTGTCTTCTGAAAAATTATCTTCATAAGGAAGAGAAACAATATGTTTCTTTCTATCCCAAAAAGCATTAGGATGTTCATTACAAATATGGAGAGAAAAATTATTCTCAAGAAATTTTATTTTTTCTTTTAATCTAAGATTTTGTAATTTAATTTCTAAAGTAGAAATATTAATTTCTTGTTTAAGAAAGTTTATCTGATTTTGTTTTTTATTAATCAGGTCTTGTATTTCATTTAATAATCTAGTCTGCGGTTCAGTTATAAATTTAAACTGAATTTCTTTATTTTCAAAAGTACCAATAAATCCATTGGTATCAATTTGCTTTAAAGGGAAAAGTTTTTGAATAAAAGGAGTTCCAAGAATTACTTGGGTAGTCATGTTTTTTATTAATAAAAAACTTGTTGGGATACAAGTATTATTTTGACAAATATAGGCTTTAGGTAATTTATAAGCAATATCTAACCTGTTTCCATTAACAGCAGTTAGATTATGAGAAGTTTTTTGAAAATACTTTGTAGGGATTAACCCTTCTTGAATACAATTAAGATCTGCTCCACTATCAATTAAGGCAGTGAGATTCTTAACAAATTGATTATCAATTAACAAGGTAATCTTTACATACCATTTTTGAGAAGTTACAATATCTAGAGTTGCTAGAAAATTGGTTAACTCTGCATTATTATCTTCTTCAGGAATGTCTTCTTCACTTTCCAAATTATGGGAAGTTACTTGTTTTCCTTTCTCTAAATACATTAATTTATGAGAAAAAGACTTATTTTCATCTTTAAGTGTTTGAACTTCTACTTTTAAGAAGTCAATTTCTCTTTTTAAATCAGAAATTGTTACAGGGTTCTCAATCTTATGTTTATCAGTTAATCTCTTATGAACTTCATCCATAGTATAAGGAATATTATTCCGCTGTATCTTATTATTATTAGGCTTATGTCTATAGCTAGATTCACCAGTAATATGTTCTATTAAGAATGACTTTATACTAGGATCATCAGTATGTTTTAATAAATCTAAAATTGAATTTGATTTAATCATATTTATTTCAAAATCTTTAAATTGAGAAATCAATTGATATAACTCATCATTACTTTGATTTTGTTTTTCACAAGGTTCATTATTCTGACATGGTTCACATTTACTCTCATTATCAGAACTAGAAAATTCAATTTGATCTAAAACATTTATGTTTCTATCAGTCATACTTGATTGTGAACTACTAGTATTACTATCACTCTGAAGTTCAGATTTAGAAACAAGTAAAATTTTACACAGAGAATCTTTAAGATCTTCATCAATATTTAAAGCATGTATTTTTTGTTTAACTCTACAATTCTTAGCATAATGACCTATTTTTCCACATTTAAAACAAGCATTATTATTCTTATATTGAGTTTTGGAAAATTGTTTAAATTTTTTCTTTTTATGTTTAGGTTGTGACTGAGGTAATTGTTGAGCATACTGTGATTGCTTATATCTTCTATTTTCACGTTTTTTACGTTTATATTCATAATAACTAGCAGATTTATGCTTCTTCTTTTTCTTATAGACTTTATCTACTTGAGGATTTTTAGGAATATTCATTCCAAATTGATCACAAAAATCTCCTAATTACTTTTTATGTAACATGTTATGTTTTTGAACTTGTTGATTAAGTTTAATATCATTACAAAGATTTAATCCTTCAGTTATGCAAGCACTTATAAGTTTACCATAAGTATATTCTCCATAATTAATATGTAAGTTATTACCTCTTAAGGTTTTCCTAACTTTTTCAGCAAAAAGGGGAGGAAGACCATCAATAAATTTAGACTTCCAATGATCAGAATTACTTTCAGGTAATTGAAGGACTCTACTTAAGAAAACATCCTTATACCATCTAAAAGAACTTAAGGTATGACAACGCATATTTTGTAATAGGGTTCTTATTATTTCAGAATTATCTGACCATCTTCCAGTGAAGTGTTCAAAAATGTTCACCACAAGGGTATAAACAGCATCTTCGACCTGTTCATTATTTTCTATCTTAGTTTTACTAAGTATTTCCTGTTTAAATTCTTGAGTGAGGTAATTATCCCACCATCCTTTTAGTTGACCAGTGAAACCAGCAATTATCATGGATGCAATAGACTTATCAGAGTTACCATTATTTTTACAAACAGTGCTGTACATTAACATTCTGTGTATTAAATTTGCTATTTGATTTATCGTATAGCCATCTATATTCCATTCATAAATGTGATTTCCACTATAACTGGTTGTATTAACAAACTCTTGTTCTTCATAAAGAACATCCTGAGGAGTAGGTCTAGGATAATAATAAAATCTCTGATTAGGTTTATCAGCATATTTATTTGAATATGATTTTCTACCATATTTACCAATTTTATTTATTTCATCTCTAATAATAGAAGCATAATCAGAATTTGGTTCTTCAAGTTTATTTGAAAACTCAATGTTATTTAAACGTAAATCTTTAAATTTCTCATTTAAGAGTTTTTCGAATTCAGTTACAGCAGCAAATTTGAAATTCTTAATTTCTGGTGGAGGCTGTATAGTTGGAATAGAAGAAGTACTAGGTTCAGTTTGACTAGACTCTCCTTTTTCCTGTTCAATTAAAACTTTGTTTATCTTCTGAGTAACTCTATTAGTTTTTGAAAGAAGTTGATAAATTCTATTAATTGCAAGATTAATTTGTTCTCCCAAAATTATTAAATAAAGATTTGAATAATTTTGTTGCTTGATTAGCTTACTGAAAATTTGAGCATTACTCAATAAAGTCTTTTCTTCCATTATTTTTTCAAAAGCATTGTAATGTCTACTTTGATTATCAGTTATTATTTCAAAAGCATCCTGTGGTGGATAAATTCCTGTAATTATTTTATTTTGAGAAATTTGGAAATTTCTTTCCAAAACAGCAATTTTATATTCTAAAATTTCATTTATTTTATAAATGAACCATTGAACAAAAGGAATTATTTCATTGATATTAGAAAGATGTTTATAATATTCTTCAGAAATTATCTTTAATTCTGAAATATCAAAGGTTTTGTAAAACCATTCTCGGAAATTATTCCATATTGGAAGATTAAATTCATTTTTACAATTTTGTCTTGCCAGAGATCCTGGACTAAAATTAATTTTGGTGTAATTCATTAGGAAACTATTAAACATGATAACCCATTTCACTTAATGTAGGATCGATTTCATCGACCTTCTTAGTTGGTGAAACGAAATTATCTGAATCAATTTTCAAATTTTTATATGGATCATTCAAATAAATTGTTGAATCCAAAGATTTATTTGATCTAGCGGGACTATCGCTATCATCATCTTTTTTAATTTCAGAAAGTCTTGAAGTTGAAGATCTTGAAGGAAATTGAAGTTGATAAGGTTTAGGTGAAATAAAAGAATATCGAGACTGGCTCGATTCTGGTCTTAACCCAATTCTTGGTAAAGAAAGTTGTCTCTTAGGCATAGTTATAAAGACATTACCTTCTTGAGTTTGTTGAATATCAGTGGGTTGGTCTGATATAGTATTTAAAACTGGGGCTGCTTTTTCCATTACCCAATTTTCAGGAAATTCAATTTCATTCCATTTTATGGCTCTTCTAGTTGTAATATTAGATTTACTAAAATTAGACTCAATGACTATTGTTTCATTAGCCATTTTATCTTGTTGTCTACACTGAGGATTAAGTGTATGAAGTGTTTTATAATAAATTCTGTAACATATGCAGATTACTTCTGATCCAGGGGCGTAATTATAACCATAGGTTTTAATATTTAAGGTTAAAGCATCAAATATATTACTATCTGTAAAAGATAGTTGAAGATTGGGAAAAACATTAAAATAAACTGGGCCATGTGCCAGGCTACTTTCTATTATTCCCATTATGGATTGATCCCAATTAAGATTTCTACCATCTCTTAAGACAGCTAAAAAGCTTTCAGGTAAGCCTTCTAGTGTTAGGGGTTTAAAAGCTATTTGTACTAATCCTATATGTAGGAACTTATACAGATTCTTATATCGTCCTAAATCTTTTTCATTAAGAAGATGTAAAATCATTTCATCTTTATTTAAAGAAATAGTTTCTTCAGTTGTTTTAACAACTTGTTTCCATGAAAGTTTATCTAAAGCACCAATTTCATAAACTTTGTTTATATTCATCTTAGGAATAGACCATTTATTTAATAAATCTAGGTCTTGAGGTAATTCTACTTCATGGCAGACACTGTTTTTAACAGTTTGTTTATCAGATCTAAATATGTTTTTCAACATAAAAATGCAATAAAAGCGTATGTTAAAAAATATTTCCACTAAATCAATCAAATGACATGGCTCTGATACCATAAGGGGGCAGGACCCATCTTCTTGCTCTAGAACCCTTGTGTAAGATATGGGGCTTTTTATCGGGAATTATAGTTATAAAAAATTATGCTGCTATTGCTAAAGAAGTCTTAGCTATTGTTAAATGTGTGTTAAAATTTCAAGATAGTCTGTATAATAAACCTTTTACTGTGTTTACAGATTGTCAATCTGCTAAATTTATGTTTGAAAAAGATTTTAAACATGATGTTAGTAAAGCTATGTATGCTAGATGGCAGTCACATCTTGCTCCTTTTGATTTCATAATCAAATATAAGAAAGGAACAGATAATAGTCTTCCTGATTTTCTAACTAGAGAATATTTACAGGATAATGCCTCCAAGAACCAGAATCATTCCTAGGGTCCATATTCCCAAGATTCCAGTCATTTTGTATAATGAACAAGATGCATATTCACATATGTATAATCAGCCAGTTAATTTCTTTATGATTAAAGGTCGAGGAATTAATGGCATGGTACAAAGATCTAGACATCTAGATAGGTTAATCACCAATATCGAATATTGTCTTAATTCAGGTTGTTATCTTACTCATAAAGAAGCTCCTAACGTAAGGCTAGAGCCCAGCGGCTAAGTGCCCAGGATAAGGCATATCTTTTATATATGCTCCCATGTTTTAAGTTCATGAGAAGAGTTCTCAGAACAGAAATAAATCGAAGCTGTATTGCTTGATTAGGTTGTAAGTCTTCCTGTTTCAATATGAGTACTTCTCAGTTCTGTATGTGTTACAATAAAGATTCTAGTAATCGTTGTTTTAAAATAGTGACTGATACTGAACGTTTGATTTATAAAGCTTTATATTATTATTCTGATAATTTCAGATTTTTGGATATTCCATCACAACCAGGAATTAAATTTCTTATTCAAGATCAGAAAAATGCAGTAAAACTGTATAACCTAATTAAAATTGTCTTGGTACAAAATCACTATCTGGACAGTCCCAGAACACTTATGTATCATGATAAGAAATTTTTAATGTATTACTATGAAGTTTATTTCAGTGTTAAAAACTATTTAGCCAAAACTGTTGCTAAATGTATTATTTAAAAATAAATTTTGCAGATGGAGAATTCCTATCTTTATCAATCTCCTGATGGAAAGGAATGTGAATATCTTCATCGTCTTCATAATTTGAAGAAAGACTGTTTTGAAAATATAAAACATATGAAAGATATTCTTAATAGATTTCGTCTTTCTCCTAATGATATTCTTGATATGCAAAAGAATATACAAATTCAATATGAAGTAATTTCTGCTATTAAACAGGTTGAAAAAGATTTTCTTCATAATCCTTCTTAACAGATGGATGGTCCGATATTATGGCGGATAATGATCGAGAAAAAATTACTTCATTTCTCTGACGAAGAGAAACTTGGTTGGGAATTAAATTTCCAAAGTTATCTTAATAGATTAGGAATAATATCTGAAAAAGATATTAATCTTTTCAAAATAAGCAAGGCTAGATTCCATTTTCGAGGATCTAGACCATATCCTTATTTGGCTCAAAAAGCCACAAATATTGATAAAAAGATTTTAGTTTTTCAAGAATGGTTTAAACTTTTCCCTTTCCCTCAAAATCCTATGTTCCATGAATTTCAAATTGAACTGGAAGAGCTCTTAGAACAACAAAAAATTATTAAGAAAGTTATCAATACTTCTTATATTGCTTAACTTTATCATTTCAGGAAATAATGTTTCCAAAGGATGATCCACCACCTTACCGATACGGTAATCTCCGTAAAGGTCGTGGAAAAGGAAGAACTCCTGAAAGTTCAAGAAAATCCTATAATGAGGATTTTCCAGGTTTGTCACAACAAGATAGAGGTAATTCCTCATCTTATGCTGATAAGGTAAAAAATTCAGAGGTATATGAAGAAATGGAACCTCTACCTTACACAAAGACAGATCATAAAGATCTCATGTTCTTAATAGAACCCAAGGATTTATTGATAAATTCAGATCCTAATGAAATCCTTAAAGGTATTTGGATAACAGGTCTTATCCTTGTGAAACAGATAAAACGAGGATTATTTATGAGTTAATACTCATTAAGTCTGGCAGTGTTCAGATTTATCATTCTTATCCTAAGGATTCAAGAGCTTACTATGCTTATACCACAGTGGTAATAAGACAGATAATGTCTGCAGAACAATGGGGTATAAGTACCCTGCAGGAAAGAGAATGTTATTGCCCTGAGTTAAAACTCAATCTAAAGTATAATTACTGGGATTATATTAATGCTTTTCATAAATGTTTCTTCTATGACAATCCCAGAAAGAAACATACTTGGATGTTTAAATTATGTCCAACTATTAAGCCTGATAACTTACCCACTTGGTTCTTGCAATGGTGGATGACATTTGGTCCCTCCATTAATATTTTACCAGACCTTTTTAAAACTCTTTTTTCTGCATGGGTAATTCTTTCCCCTCTTGTCCAAAAAGCCAAAAAATTAAAATTATGTCCAGAAGGAATAAATTCTTTCTATTTTTTCATTGAATTCTCAATCCCATGGATCTGGCGTTGGGAACCTGTAATTGGCCATACCAGCCAAAATTTTCCTTGTTTAAACCGCATCTTTTTCACCTCTTTTTGGAAAAAGATGTTACAACTTGATCCAAAGACCCATGCTTTGCATGGCCAGGAGACAATTAATTTCATTAAAATAAAGATTCATGAGTATCAGAAGCAAGCTTCTAATAGAGGCCCTTTGTCACTTCAAGACATGCTTAAGGAAGCAAAAATGAAGAAAAGTGGTCCTTTAACTAAGGATGAACAGAAAGAGATAATTAATGAATATCTATCCCAAGTCTAGCAAGAAATAAGTGATAATTGTGACTTTGATTTTAATCCTGAAGAATTTTCATCAATGTCCTCCTCCTCCAAAGAAGAAGTTTTAGCAGGAGAATCTCAAGACCCATATGCAGATGAATCTGAAATTCAGATTGATGCTATGGTTGCTATGTTGGATAAATCCCAAGGCAAGAAGCCCATGATGTAAGCCATGACGTTCAATAATTCTGACTCATAAGTGGAGTTACTGCTCAGAGATGCTTAAATTGACCCATCAGCATAATTTGCTACGCCAAGTTAAGTTTGTCGGCCATTTTACTGTTCTCTTTTTGACGAATTAACAATTCGTACAATTGAAGATAACTGATGCTACTGTTCCAAGATGCTTCGGTCTTTTCCAGACTTAAAGTTGTCTGCCATTCACTGTTTAAGATGCCGTGCCAGTACAATAATTTGTTACTTTAGGTTTTAATCAACCTGTGTAATTATTAAACTTCCTGTATTCTTTTGTTTTGTTTTGTGTGATCTTTCCTATAAAAGGAAGCTTAGTTTTAGTTAGAAAGGGGACACTACTAGAAAACACACTACTAGAAAACACACTACTAGAAATCCGACTAAATATTGTATGCTTTGCATCCTTTTTCTTTGGTACCTCCTTGTATCATTCCTAGTATTTCTCTTTGTAAAATTATATTTTAATATCGAAGAAATAAAGTTCCGAGTACAGTATATCCAATAATCTTGGTACGTTCTCACCTTTTATTTATTGCTTTAATAAGCTTTTATAATGTATTGCTAAGTGATTAGTATGTTAAAAAATATGGAAGCTAAGTCATGACAATGGTATGTTTATGGTAACATAATCTTCTTGCAACCTTTTTATGAGTTAGGGTATGTATAATTGAACCAGTCTTGTATTCAAAGTTAAAATATTTTAGATACAGTCTTGGTTTTCATGTCAACACCATGTTTTGCCCGCTGAAGCCATGGAAGGCGTTTAGGGCTGTGTGTTGGGATTGACTGGATACCAAAGACAGGTCTAAAAATTTCTTGTGAAAATTCATCCTTGAAGTATGACGACAGGTTTGGCTATGACTATAATTCCTGATAAAAAGCCCCATATCTTACACAAGGATTCTAGAGCAAGAAGATGGGGGCAATAAAGATTCTAGTAATCGTTGTTTTAAAATAATGACTGATACTGAACGTTTGATTTATAAAGCTTTATATTATTATTCTGATAATTTCAGATTTTTGGATATTCCATCACAACCAGGAATTAAATTTCTTATTCAAGATCAGAAAAATGCAGTAAAACTGTATAACCTAATTAAAATTGTCTTGGTACAAAATCACTATCTGGACTGTCCCAGAACACTTATGTATCATGATAAGAAATTTTTAATGTATTACTATGAAGTTTATTTCAGTGTTAAAAACTATTTAGCCAAAACTGTTGCTAAATGTATTATTTAAAAATAAATTTTGCAGATGGAGAATTCCTATCTTTATCAATCTCCTGATGGAAAGGAATGTGAATATCTTCATCGTCTTCATAATTTGAAGAAAGACTGTATTGAAAATATAAAACATATGAAAGATATTCTTAATAGATTTCGTCTTTCTCCTAATGATATTCTTGATATGCATAAATTGACATAAAGTAAACACAAAAGAATACAAAATATGAAAACAAATTGATCGATGTATAACCATATAATCTTACTTGTTCATCAAAAAGAATAATATCCAATGGCAATGCATCACCACTTGATGTAATGAATGCCATTCCACATTCTAGGTATTCGTACTTTTCATTATCTAATTTCACTCATTTGGAGGTAGTTGCCTCAAAAATTGATTGTCAGTGTTCCTGTTTGAGAAAATGTGTTTATTCATAAAAAATATTATAAATAGGATAAACATTTAACTCATCTATTAAATATGCAGGACTTTTGTTAATTCACATTATTCTAATACATAGGACACTATTAGTAAAAAAATTAGCACTACTAGAAAATTGGATTAGACATGGATTAGACATGGCAATGTAAATGGACATGGTGGGAAATTAGCTACGAATTAGCCAAGGAAAATTCGTGGCCACCATGGTGCCAGTTTAACCAAAATTTAGCCACAAATTTCACCAAAATCTGGGGCTAGTCCAATTTTTTTTTTTTTAATAAAACTTAAAGATATGCCATGGATTAAACAAGGAAAAATCCGTGGCTATTCCATGGTATTTTGCTGCAATTTTCATCAAAATGTAGCCACAAAATATGTGGCTAGTCCAATTTTTTTTAAAAAAAAAACTGAAAAATATGCCACGAATTAGACATGAAAAAAATCCATGTCTAATATGTGGCCATTGCATAGCTTTACCCATTATTTTACTATTCAATTATGTTCCTTATGCTCAATTTAATGTATTCTTTGAATACAAATGTGTTAATTTATTTGCTTAATTGTTGTATTATATATAAAAAATAGAAACCCTCATTTAATTTATTATTATTACTCAAATATGTTTTTTAATTTGATTTATAATTGAATGATACGATTAAGCAAAAATCAATTAAAATGATCAATGATTGTTGCAATTGTTTGACAATATTGTGATGATCTACTGCTCGAGTTAAATCACAACTTAAATTTGATAAATATTTGTTTATAATACCATTTTTTTTATTTAGCCACATATTTTTTCGTATCTGATCCGTGGCTATTGCGTAGCTTTACCTATTATTTTACTATTCAATTATGTTTTTTTATGTCCGATTTAATATATTCTTTCAATACAAACGTTTTAATTTATTTTCTTAATTTTTGTATTATGTATAACAAATAATAACCCTAATTTCATTTATTATTATTCTTCAAATATATTTTTAATTTGATTTATAATTGAATGATACAACTGAGTGAAAATCAATCCAAATGATCAATGATCGTTTCAATTGTTTAACGATATTGTGTTGATCTAATGATCGAGTTAAATCACAACTTAAATTTGATAATTATTTGTTTATATTTTACCGTTTTATTATAATATCACAATTGAAGTATATATAATATATAAGTATATCCTCATTCTACTTCAACGTTTATGATTACTTATATATATATATATAATTTAATTATGTGGTTTTGAAAGTTTATAATTGATCTATTCGCATTAAAATATAACTTAAAATATATTTTCATTAATAATTCAGTAAAGTGTAATGTTATTCATGATTTACAAAGTTAAAGTGTGAAATTTGCACAGTTTGGTTGAACAATTATTGAAAATCTCTAGTTTATAATTGAACGGATTGTTGTACAATCAGCCACGAATTTTTGTCATTAGCTACGGATTTTCCATAGTTGTCTTTTTAGCCCCAAGCTAGCCACATATATTGTGTGGTTGTATATTTAGCCACGGAAAGACCGCGGCTAAATAAAAAAAATGGCTAGCCACGATTTAGCCATCGATGGTCCGTGGCTAATTCTTAGCCACCGATCTGGTTTAGCCACGGATAATGGTCCGTGGCTAAATCATGGTTTCCGTGGCTAAATAAAAAAATTTGGCTAGCCACGGTTTAGCCATGGATGGTCCATTAATCCATGGCTAAATATACATATATATATATATATATATTTCACACTTAGAAAAATGTTTCCTACCTAATTCTTCCTCCCCCACCTCAAGGTAACCCTCCCCCTCGTCTCTCTTTCCTAACGCGTGGCTCCACCTGCGACGGCCAGCGGTAAGGGGAGAAGACCCCCGCAAGCCTTCCCTTACCCACCTCCCTCCCTCGTTCCCCAGCCGTCACCTCACTTGGGCGGCGCGCCGTAGCCTGTTATGGCGGGTTGGGTGCCCCCCACCCCTTTTCCCCTCCCTCCCTTGCCCATCCCCACGCCTTCCCCTCACTAATTTGTTTTTTTTTATTTGGGGTTTAGTTTTAAAAATGTTTGTAATATTTTTTTGTTTTTTGTTTTTTGGAATTTTTGTTAGGTTTCATATACTCTCAATTCTTGGAGACTCCTAATATAAGGTATGTTTTAAATTAGTGAACATTAGTGTTTTTATATGTTATTGACATGTTAGTGTTATGTTTTACATTTGTAGTGAATTTTTAGTGAATATGAATATTATTGTTATGTTTGTGGTATATATTAGTATTGTTGGGTAACTAGATGATATTGATATATATAGAATATGACATAATCATGTTTAATATGAGATGTATGTAAAATGATATAGGTTGTATAATGGTATATATTGCCTATAAGATATGATTTTGTTAAATGCCACATGCTGACTATATATATATTATTTGGCAAAGTTTAATTGTTTTTAGCATTTATTATAGACTATGAATATTCATGTGAGTCAAAGTTGGATGTACAATCAGTTATTGCCAGACTGAACAGACTTTACGAATGAATATTTGTTGGGTTTGGGTCAATTTATTGAATTTACAACCTCAAAACCACAATGCAAAGTTGACAATGGCTTTTTTAGGTGTCTGTGTTTTAAATGTGAAAATAAAAAATACAAGAATGCTAGTAATGTAAAATATGATCTTTTGAGGTATGGGTTCCAATAAAATTATTGGTACTGGACTTCACAAGGAAAGATAGCTCCAAAAAATTGGAATGTTGACATCGCCGATCCAAGTACTTACAATCATGTGAATTTTTCAGAAGGGTTTAGAAATTATGATAATTTGGTCTATGATGCTATTGTTGAAAATGATTGTCATCAAAATATGCCGCGGCAGAATTTTAAACTAAATGATGCTGAAACGAGTCCTAATATTGAACAACCTCGTAACAAGGACGCTCAAAAACTTTATGATTTATTGGGTCTGGCATCTATAATTTGACTGATAATCATGTCCCAAGTAATTATTATGAAGCAAAAAAGAAAATTGCGAGAAAATTGGATCTGGCATCTGTAAAACTTGATTGCTGCATTGAGGGGTGCATGCTATATTATAAAGAACATGCACAATTGGATGTATGTTGATTCTGTCCGCATCCAAGATTTAAACCATCTCGTACAGGTAGTGTTAAACGCATCCCTTACAAAAGAGGTTGAAAAGGTTGTATGCCTCGAGGAAATCACTCGAGCAATTGAGGTGGCATCGCGAACACACAACAAAGCCTGGCGTTCTTTGTCATCCTTCAGATGGTATAGCGTGGAAGCATTTCAATGAGAAACATCCACACTTCATCACCGAGCTGAGAAATATTAGACTTAGATTGTGTGCCGATGGATTTAATCCATTCAACCAAACAACAAAACCATATTCTTGCTAGCTAGTAATTTTTCGCCCTTACAACTTACCTCCTGAATTGTGCATGACCGGTCCATATATGTTTCTGACATGTTTGATACCAGGGCTGCGTAGCCCAAAGGCGATGATTGATGTGTATTTGCAACCTTTAATTGACGATTTAAAAGAGTTGTGATTAGATGGAGTCGAAACTTACGATGTGTCGATGAGACATAACTTTCGATTAAGGGTAGTCCCTATGTAGACAATTAATAACTTTACTACGTATGGAATGTTGTCGGGGTGGATAATGTCCGAAAAATTGGCCTGTATAATATGCATGCATCATATGAAATCATTTCGATTGATGCATGGTGGAAAAACATCATGGTTTGATTGTCATCGACAGTTCTTGTCTAAGAATCATCCTTTTTGGCAAAACAAAGATGCTTTTTTAAGAGGGAAACGTGAGCGATCTATGCCTCCCTCTTAAATGACGGGTGGGTGAACATGGAATTTTGTGTGTCACTTGCCAAAAGTAACTAATATGCCGTTAAGACACTCAAAAATACAAGGTTACGGTGTGGACCACAATTGGACCAAACAATACATTTTTTGGAAGTTACCTTATTGGAAGGATAACTTGGATTTAATGCACATTGAAAATTTTTTTTGAACAATATAATCAACCCTGTAATGGATGTAAAAAAAAAAAAAAAAGGATAATGAGAATGCTAGACTTGACTTGTTGGAGTAGTGTAGGAATCCTGAGTTACATCTACAATATCTGTCAAACGGTAAAGTGTTGAAACCAACACTAGTTAAGTACTTGGCTTAAATATTTGAAGATGTTTGACGGTTATGCATCGAATTTGGGAAATTGTGTTGATCAATCTGGAGCTAACTTACATGGTATAAAGAGTCATGACTGTCTCATATTTATTCAACATTTGCTCCCAATAGCGTTAAGTGTGCTTCCACAGAATGTTTGGAAGTCATTAACTGAAATCAGTCAGTTTTTTTGAAGAATTGTGCTCAACAAAGCTTCATGAGGAAAATCTAATGTAATTGAACAGTAACCGATAAGCTTAAAATGTTTACATTTTTTTGGGCAAGCTTTGTGTGTTTTTCATTGATTTTTATTAAGGTTTTAAAGTTCTAAGGATGAAATTTGTGCTATTTGTAATAAAACCTTAATTTGATCAATTTGTCCTGATGTCGAAGCTGTCCCGACTCGTCCAGTGGATGCTGAATGTGTTCAATTTTGGACGGCTAAAGCCATCCCGATGAAGAAGCCATCCTGATGAATCCAGAAACGTGTGAAAGACTTCGATTTAGGACGGCCAAACCTGTCCCGAGCCCCGAAGCCGTCCCAATGGGATACGCCATTAAGGAAAGTTGTTTCCTATTAGGATTTTGACAACCGTTGCCCTACGCCCATATAAGGACTTCTTGTGCACGACTTTGGGGACACTTTTGGCTGATCTTTCAAGGAGAATTCGAGGACGAAAGCTTACGAAGGGTGACAATTCAAAGGCCAAGCTCCTCAATCCCTCAAGATTATCGTCAAAAGCCGAGTTTGCTTTTATGTTTTCTTTTAATTTCATTATGTTCTTGTTTTGTTTTCTTTTCGCTATGCCTAGCTAATTAAATCATAGGGTTCCAGGCTAATCATTGATGAAACCCTTGTGATTTTTGTTGAACCTCTTTGATTTTAATTTTACATACTTCCTATCTATAATTCAAGGTTTTTATTACTTGTGAATTTTTGGCCAATCTTTACAGGCTTTGAGATTTTATATTCGACTACGAAAGGGTGTGTATAAAATATGACTATTTGTAATATAGACATAGGGGACGCATAGATTAGAAATAATCGTGCTCTTGTGCGATCGGTTAGGTTAACTAGTAAGAACTTTTTAATTAACACAACTCTTGTGCGCAATGGGTCAAGAAATCCGTATGTGATCACGAAAGTAGACACATAGCATTCCATGGCACGTTTGTTTTACTTTCGAAAGGAGATTACAAATATTTTTGTGAGTTGGATCTTGAGAAGGTGTATTAATTAAAATCAATGGGAGTTTAATTGGTAACGAGGGGGGGGGGATTCAATCGACGATGCCTAGGCCCTAGCTTGTTTTTATTGATTTCTTCACTTTGATTTAGTTGTTTATTTTCATTCCACCTTATCTTGATCAATTTTCGAAGCTTAAACAATAGAAAATTTATAAGTTTGATGCTTGGTAATCCGTTCCTCGTGGGAACGATACTCTTACTTTCACTTTAATATTTGAGCGATCCTTACACTCGCGGAAAATGCGCAACAAGTTTTTGGCATCGTTGCCGGGGAACGGTGATTACCAATATCAAACAAATTTTAGTATCTATTGATTTGAGCATAATTATTTGTTTTTACTTTTATTTTTCTGTGTTTTTTTTTTCAGTTCATACATCTTGTTTTTCTTGGTGCAGGAGTAGGCGTATGGAAAGGTCTCGAAGCTTCGACTTGGTACCGTTTGATCCCGAGATAGAGAGAACTTTCCATCAACTTTGCCGTGATCAAAGAAAAGAATTAGACCAAGCATTGGCCTTACCAGCTGTAGAGATAGATCAACAAAATCGAACATTGAGAGACTATGCACTATTTGATGCTATGGGAATCCAAGGAAGAATCACCATGCCAGCTATTGATGCCAACAACTTTGAGATCAAGTCAGCAATCATCAATACTGTGCAGCAACACCAGTTTGGGGGAGGCGCAACGGAGGATCCCAACTCGCACTTGTCTCACTTTTTGGCAGTTTGTGCAACTTTTAAGATTAATGGTGTCTCGAGTGATGCCATTCGCCTACGTTTGTTTCCGTTTTCATTGCGGGATTGGCCTAAGGATTGGTTAGGTTCCTACCACCGAATTCCATCTCCACATGGGATGAGCTTTCCAAAGCCTTTTTGGCAAAGTATTTTCCACCCCGGAAGGTTGCCATCAGTAAAGAATTGATGGCTTTTCGACAACATGATCAAGAGTCTTTAAGTGAGGCTTGGGAATGTTTCAAGAAGATGCAGCGGAAGTGCCCCAACCATGGTTTGCCGGATTGGTTACTCGTGCAACGATTCTACAATGGTTTAGCAGAATATCTTCGCATAATGATCGATGCATCCGCGGGAGGCACATTGATGTCCAAATCCACAGAGGCCGCATGTCAATTGATTGAGAAGATAGCGGCTAATGATTACCAATGGGGGACATGTAGGACAACTCCTTCTTTTGTGCAAGCTCCGAAGGCTGCAGGTGTGCTTAAGTTAGATACCATGTCTTACATCAATTCTAAATTTGATGCATTATTTCAAAAGTTTGATCAATTATCTGTTAACACTTCTAACCCTCCTTTGAGATGTGGTGTTTGAGGAGGTAACCATAATATGAATGAGTGTCCAAATCAATTCCCTCCAAAGCAAGTTCAATATGTCAATAATAGGACCCAAAACAACCCCTACGTACCCACGTATAATCCAGGATGAAATAATCATCCCAATTTTTCTTGGGGAGGGTGGGGGGAGGGGGATAATCAAATTAGTCAAAACCAACAATTTGGGCAAACTAAGCAAAATGTCCACTTCACACCTCCAGGGTTTCCTTCACAGCAATATCAACCTTCCCAACCCGAGCCAAGATCTTCATTGGAAGTCACATTTGAAAAATTCATGCAATCCACCATGGACCAATTTGGCTAGATTAAGCATCACTTGGAAAACTTTAATTCTCGCCTAAATAGGATTGAAGCGCAAGGAAGTACATCAACTTTTAGGCAACAAGGGCAATTGCCTAGTCAAACGGAGGTAAATCCAAAAGAGCATTGCAATGCAATCACCTTAAGGACTGGGCGTGAACTACAAGACTTGCCAAGAAAAAAAAAGAATCTTGATGAGCAATAGGATGAGGACAAGTCTAAGGGAGTCAATGGCAATATAAATGAGATGGAGGAAGAGAAGATGAAGAAAGCAAGTGATGTTAAACCGTATGTGCCTCCAGTACCATTCCCCCAAAGGTTGATCGTAAATAAATTGGACAAGGACTTTGGGAAATTCAAGGATTTGCATAAACAACTTCACATCAACATACCCTTCTTAGAAGCACTCGCACAAATGCCAAAGTACCTGAAGTTCTTGAAAGAAATCTTGTTCAATAAAAAGAAGCTCGAGGAATTTTCAACAGTCACCCTCACGGAAGACTGCAGTGCCGTCATACAAAATAAGTTGCCCCCGAAGCTAAAGGATGCAGGGAGTTTTTCTATTCCTTGCAAAATTGGCAATCTTAATTTTGATAAAGCTTTATGTGACTTAGGTGCTAGTGTGAGTTTAATGCCTTTGTCTATTTGCAGGAAACTTGGCTTAGGTGAATTAAAGCCTACAATAGTAAATTTGTAGGTGGCAGATAGATTAATGGAAAACGTGCTCATAAAAGTAGAAAAGTTCTATTTTCCAACATACTTTTTTGTGCTCGAGATGGAAGAATGCCATGAGTTGCCTTTAATTTTGGAGAGACCATTCCTGGCAACCGCGGGGGCAATTATTGATGTCAAAAAGGGGAAATTAACACTACGGGTTGATGATGAAGAAATTAATTTCATGGTGTTCAAGTCTGACAAACTCACCTCCATCAAAGAGACATGCAACTTGCTTGATGTTATCCAAGAGCCACTCCATACCTCACCTTTACTTCTCAAGCTTAATGAACTCCACAATTCACAAGACTTAGGTCACAAAAAGCAAGTGAAGAAGCTAAAAATTGCAAGGGTGAAGAGTTTGGGAAAGGGGAAAATTGGGCTAAGCCATAGCAATTAATTAAGCCCTGTAAAGTCAAGCTAACGACTATAACTTAGAACTACACCCTCTACCCCTTCTCTCTTTTACATTCATGTTCTTTTTATTTCTTTTCTTATCTTTTGTTTTATTTTGATTTTATATTTTCTTTGATCTAGGTAAAAGGAAGATCATAAACAACAAACTAGCTTGAATCGTTTTGTCACACACTGGACATTCTCTCCTCGTCACCCCCTCCATTAGGGAAGTATCTCTCTCTACTTTTCTTTTCTCTTTTGTGCATCGAGGACATTGCAAACTTTAAGTGTCGGGGGGATATAGGGATCTCTGAGCTTCACTTTATATATTGCTTGTGTGAGAGGTCTTATCATCTTGGAACATGCATTAAATGGCTAAAGTGGTTTTGAGCATAGGAAGTAGAACTTTCAGGATGTTAATTTCAATCATTATTTTAGGAAAGTGCCTTGCCGGCATCCATTGAACCTGTTTGTGATAGGTGCATATGAGAAACTATCTCGCCTTATGTGTGAATTATGGATAGAGCATGTGTGTTCAAGGCTCTGTGTTTGCACATGTTGAGAATATGTTATTGAAGTTTGGCTTGATCACTGCTAGCCTATAAAGATGGGGAGTCACGTACAAATAATCTTTCTATGCCTAGTCCGAAACACGTTTTAAGTGAATAGATTAGTTTCCTTCTTGATTGTTTCATGCTAAATTTCTTAGTGTTCTCTTAATATTCAGGGGTTGTGATAAAGAAAGAAAGAGTTATATGTTGACTGAGTAACCGGGTACATGCATCACAAATGTGTTTCCTTGGGTAAAAAGGTTGCGTATATGCTCATGCAAAAAAAAAAAAAATGCTATTTGTTATACAAATCCAACGACCCTCGAATTAAGAACCTTTAAAATTAGTTGTAGAAGCACAAGTTGGAACCTCTATATCACTAGCGTGTTTGTCATAGGTAGAAAGAACAAAGTTATTGTATAAAGTGACTCTTCAACTTTATAAGTTGTACGTTGGTTATGTTAGCTTTGTAACTTGCTATCGACATTCTTCATTAGATTTTGACACATATGTTTGTTGTTGAATGAAGTGAGTGTATGTAACGCCCCGAAACCTCTAGCTAATTATAAAACATCTATTCGTAACCATCTCATTAAACGTGCTAACATATAGCTTAACGAACCCAAACAAGCGTATTATTATTCAAAAGGAACGTTTACATAAGTCGCTTATACAACGTATACACAAATTTAACTATCAAGTTTCTAGCACAACATAGATAATTAACTAAATGCCTCGAAGCGTCCTCCTACATCTTCCTTGTTCCTATCTTCAAGGGTCTCAAATCCGGCTAAAACATAATAGAAAACGATGTTAACATATACACATGTTGAGTAGAAATTCGCATACAACATGAGGTGTTCGTGTGAATTTGCATATTGTCATAAAAGCACATAAAACTACACATAAAACCATATAAATTTCAGTTCTGATCAAATCACATAAATTTCAGCTCACAAGAGCATCACAATCCAACACATTGTTACCATTTTCCACCTCGATGGGCGGCTACCTTATCTCGCCATGCCGTAATGCAATCACAATATTTGCACCAATTCCAACCAATCTTGGTGCCCAACCAAACACACCGGTGGTCATATCCCGGGCATATGCCGAATTCCTACGACCCACAATCAATACATGAAACACTCCGTCCATGCAAGATGGGAATAGGCATGGATGACGAGAACTGTTTTAAGACCGGCAAGCCCATTGCCGCCCGGTCGAACTCTAGCCCCATCAACACCGAAATCATATAGGGCCCTTACACACATAATTTCAACACATTTGAATCACAATTTCAGCATAACACAAACCATTTCAGTAGCTAGTGCACGAATTTCAGCATGAAGCAACACAATTTCCGATTTTGCGAAACCGACATTAGCTCATACGAACATAAATTTCAAGCCTTCAAACCTCCTGAAACTCTTCACATATGTGCCTAAGGTTGTGAAATAGACTTTTATTTGGAAAAATATCGAGATTTCAGCTTACGAGAGCTGGAATTTGCAGAATGCGATGCGAAACACTTTTAGCGCGCAACCGCTGAAATTTCCAGTTCTCGTAACCCAAACCTCCAGCTTTTCAAAACCTGTTTCGACAGCTTATTCTACACTGAATTTAAAGTATATAAACCAGGTTTTTGGTTGGAAATTTTCGGATTTTCCAGCCGTGCAAAAATCGAACTTTTTAGCTTCGAAAGCCAAAGTTTCTGCATGAACAGTGATTTCGGCATGTGTACACCTCAAATTTTCCAGCTTTGAAACCTTAAAATTTTAGCTTCTAGCACATAATTAAGACTATAAGAAGATATAAAACATGATAATCATAGAACTCAAGCATCACTTAAGCATAGGTTCAACAAATTTCAGCATGTGTATTCAAAGATTGTAACCTAACATGCATCATAAACACATATATAACTAACACATGTTGTATCCCCTTGGACCCAAGATGGAAACCAACTTGTGGTCACCTCCTAGGCCTAATTGGGAAGATAAAATACTAAGAGTTTGATAAATTCTAACCCTAACTCATGCCATAGGCCAATTTCTACCTTGATATGTCTTCTTCCTCTTCTTGTAGGGTTTGAAGTAGGGAGAGTGTTTGAAGGGGTGAGAGGGTTTCAAGACTTGAAGGATATGAGGAAAATTGAATGAAAACAAGAGGAATGAAGTGTGTGTGTGTGTGTGTGGTCGGATTTTAGGGTGTGTGTGTGTGGTGGTTTTGGTATTTTTCCAAGTAATTTTACATATATACTAATAACAAGACATAGCATTAAAATAGCATTAAGTCCTTGTCTAATTATTGTCCTAATTGGCCAAGTATTTGGGTCTAAGTAGCTTAAGTGTTGCTCTACTTTAACATGAGCCAAGCATGTGTTCTTGTATCTAGAAGGTATTGGCCAAGTGTATAAATACATTGTATCTAGCAACTTGGAGGGCAAGACTTAATACAAGCCAAGTATTTACTCTTTTATAATTTTATCTCCCAAAACCCCTCCAAAAATTCGTCCCCCTCCCTTAAAATATCTGAAAAAAATAATTTATTTCTTGTATATTATATAAAATTATTCATATTAGGAAAGAAAAATAATATCTAGGGGTAGAAAATACAATTTACCTATACTTTAGGGGTTTTTAGGGCATAAAATCCGAAAATTCATAAATAATTTAGAAAAATTCCAAAATCATGAAATTTAAACTTTATAAACCTGAAATTATATGTATATTTCCCAGAAATTAAAAATGTTTTAGTTATATTTTCGAAAATTTCAATTTACGACATAAAATTTCGAAAATTGTGTTTGAATGTCAAATGCCTCTAAAATTTGAAAATTATGGAATGTATTCAAAATTGTATCTTCCCCATGCATAAAAATCTAGAATACTTATTTATATTATTTTTGAAAACTCATAAGTATTTAATAGACGAATTTTCCAAGAGTGGTAATCGAAATTTGAAAATTAGCACTTTAGCTTTCAATGAATCCTAAAAATCAGGCTAAAATGTGAAACAAAAAGTAAAAATGACATTTTTAAGACCATAAGAGTTTATATCAATTATTTGAATAATAGGAATTACGGGATCGTTACATCCTCCCCTCCTTAAAGGAATTTCGTCCTCAAAATTCATTCTTACGTATTGAAATGTCATACTCTTCTTGTAGATCGAAGGTAATGCCAACTTATATACTACCGCTCCTATTCTTCCAAATAATTTAGAGGAACCGTCATAACTCGGTTTAAACTTTTCATTTGTTTTTTCCCAAATCTTAATTCCTTTTCCTAATTTAAATTCCAAATCTTTTCGTCTCTTATCTGTGTAATTCTTTTAACGGCTTTATGTTTCTGTCGTTTATTTTCGAACTACTTTGATGACTTTGGTGATTTCCCATACTAACTTTGGGCTTTACTTTTTCCAACTTCATTCCAACATATTGTGGGTCTATATCTTTGTTCATAAAGTGCTTCGAATGGGTCATGCCAAATATAGGTTGATAGTTATTGTTATAGGAAAACTCGGCTCGTGAGTGGTGTCGATTCTCAACTGAAGCATATCCTCAAGGGTTTGTATAATCCTTTCTATTTGTCCACTAGTTTGAGGTTGGAAAGAGGTATTAATATTCAACTTAGTGGTCAAAACACTTTGTAATCCTTGCCAAAATGTAGAACAAACCGTCGGTTTCTATTTAAGACATATGCTAACCTAGACACCATGAAATCCAACTATGTCTTGTTTGTAAATCACACAATGAAGTGAGAACTTGTCATAAGTCTATTGCATCGTGGTCTTGCTAGGTCCAAAGTAATCCTATAACGAATCCCGAGTAATATGTTCAAGGTTTACTCAAATGTTTTCTGGATAGATAAAAATTCAAATCTAAGGTGTATACGACAAAGCTAAAAAAAAAATTTAATTCATAGGAACAAAGGATCGGCAAGTGAAAGAAAGCCATAAATTTAGTAGGATTTAAAAATATTTGTCAACATTTTCATATTAAATATCATTTAAGAATATACAGAAAGAATTTTATTAAAGATCAAGGATAACTTATCAATCCTCAAGACTTGCTTCGAATGATTTTCATGTTTAAAGTTACAAGTAAGAATGGAATAAAAGACCGAGAATATGGAAACTTTTGAATAGCTTCTTTGTCGAGTGAAGTGTCATATAAAGAAAAATTTGAATTGGCGTAAATCTTAGAGGATTCAAGATTTCAATAGAAAGCGGATAATTTGGAAATTTCCTATATCACAATTTCTCAAGAAGGAGAAAAAAAAATTGTTAATTGAAGAAACATTCGAAAGTGCCTTAGAAGCAAAAGAGGATTATTATGGAAACCAAAATCAATAACTGCTATTGAAGTTAGCATTTAAAAGGATGTTAAAGACAAGATTGGCTTTTCTTTTTTCTCCATCAAACAACAAATATTGGTTGTAAAAGATATTCCGAATAAATGTCAACATGTAATAATCAAACTTATAGTTTTAGAAACAATTCACATAGAATATAGGTTTCAAGGGTTTGATTAACAAGTATATTCCCCATGGAGATTTATAAAAGGTTGTTTCCAAACAAAATGAATTTGAGGGATATTTTGAATACGTAACGATGAGGATATACGAAAAGAATTAGCTAAGAAATAGAATTATCACAAGAGAATCGTCATTTACCTATTGCACGCTTTACCTAAAATAGAAAACTATAAGTAAGTTCGTCATCCTAGTAGTTTTATTACATATCTTTATTCTATTCTATAGTTGCTCTTATTTCCCAAGTCTACTAAAATTCCCCTCACATTCTTACTTAATTTCAAATCCAATTTAGAATATACTGAAACTTCTTGTACTTAATCAAATAACTCATCAATATCAAATAACACATCAATATTGGGTAGTGGCTACTTCTACTTCAAGTGATAATTGTCAGATGTCTACAAAAGAGATTAGATAATACATGGCCAAAATTGATTAATATTCTATCTAAAGGATGGCAAACTGAAAGCGTACCTTTAACGACTGTAAGTTGTTATGTTACCTCGTACATCCATCCTCGCAGTTTTGATATATCCTCTACAGTTCCTTTTACCTTTGCCACCCCGGAATTATTGTATCACAAATTTTCATAATTTTCCAATTGTTCCGTTGTACTTTTCAATTCTTAATACCGTTATCTTAGATTTCGAGCCTTAGACCACCACAACTTCCAAATCTTTCTCTCCTCAATTTCGACAAAGAACATAGCTTCTACCTTTCCCAAATCTCATGGTCCTATTTCAGTACTAAATTGTAACATCTCAACATCCCTTTCTTAGTACTACCTCTACCAAAAGATACGTTTTCTCAAAATATAATTCAATTCAATACGCAATCCAATCGATGCATTGAAGGTTTTAGCACAAATAATATATACTAATATCGACTGTCGGGCGTGGTGACTCTAGAGATGATTCCTATCGTTCAAGAGGTAGATTTCACACACGTAGAACTTACGTCACATAATTCCATTAGCAGTCATTTACCACTATAACCCAAACAAAATTCGCCTTATGCTCAAATTAGTCAAGTATTTGCCATTTAGGGGAGCAAAGTATGCACTGGTCGGCCGCCCAGCCACACCCGCCACCCCGTATGTCAAACACCACCTAAGGAAATTCATCACTAATTAACCTTCTCGGATCAAGCCCATCTCCTTTCTATTTTGAAATCTTACGCCGAGGATCCTTACCCAGCACAACTTAGGTGCAAACCCAAACATATTTCAATCAAAGACGAAATCCAATAGATACACTAGAAGTTTTGTAGCAAAAGTCACACATACTATTACCGACTGCCAGGCGTTGGGACTCTAGCGGTGGCTCCTGCGGGTTCAAGAGGCGTCTTCCGCACACGTAGCACTTTGCCCCGCAGGCTCAAAACATTCAAGATATAGTACTTGGCCTCATGGGCTCAAGACTTTCAAGACATAGTACTTGGCCTCGTGGGCTCAAGACTTTCAAGACATAGTACTTGGCCTCGTGGGCTCAAGACTTTCAATACATAGAACTTGGCCTCGTGGGCTCAAGGAGTAACATTTGCTCTACAGGCTCAAGAGGTGGCTCCCGTGTGCGTAGTACTTTGCCCCAAAGAGCACTTAGCTCCCGGTATTCCGACTGGCAAGTGGCTCTGATACCATCTGTAACGCCCCGAAACCTCTAGCTAATTATAAAACATCTATTCGTAACCATCTCATTAAACGTGCTAACATATAGCGTAACGAACCCAAACAAGCGTATTATTATTCAAAAGGAACGTTTACATAAGTCGCTTATACAACGTATACACAAATTTAACTATCAAGTTTCTAGCACAATATAGATAATTAACTAAATGCCTCGAAGCGTCCTCCTACATCTTCCTTGTTCCTATCTTCAAGGGTCTCAAATCCGGCTAAAACATAATAGAAAACGATGTCAACATATACACATGTTAAGTAGAAATTCGCGTACAACATGAGGTGTTCGTGTGAATTTGCATATTGTCATAAAAGCACATAAAACTACACATAAAACCATATAAATTTCAGTTCTGATCAAATCACATAAATTTCAGCTCACAAGAGCATCACAATCCAACACATTGTTACCATTTTCCACCTCGATGGGCGGCTACCTTATCTCGCCATGCCGTAATGCAATCACAATATTTGCACCAATTCCAACCAATCTTGGTGCCCAACCAAACACACCGGTGGTCATATCCCGGGCATATGCCGAATTCCTACGATCCACAACCAATACATGAAACACTCCGTCCATGCAAGGTGGGAATAGGCATGGATGACGAGAACTGTTTTAAGACCGGCAAGCCCATTGCCGCCCGGTCGAACTCTAGCCCCATCCACACCGAAATCATATAGGGCCCTTACACACATAATTTCAACACATTTGAATCACAATTTCAGCATAACACAAACCATTTCAGTAGCTAGTGCACGAATTTCAGCATGAAGCAACACAATTTCCGATTTTGCGAAACCGACATTAGCTCATACGAACATAAATTTCAAGCCTTCAAACCTCCTGAAACTCTTCACATATGTGCCTAAGGTTGTGAAATAGACTTTTATTTGGAAAAATATCGAGATTTCAGCTTACGAGAGCTGGAATTTGCAGAATGCGATGCGAAACACTTTTAGCGCGCAACCGCTGAAATTTCCAGTTCTCGTAACCCAAACCTCCAGCTTTTCAAAACCTGTTTCGACAGCTTATTCTACACTGAATTTAAAGTATATAAACCAGGTTTTTGGTTGGAAATTTTCGGATTTTCCAGCCGTGCAAAAATCGAACTTTTTAGCTTCGAAAGCCAAAGTTTCTGCATGAACAGTGATTTCGGCATGTGTACACCTCAAATTTTCCAGCTTTGAAACCTTAAAATTTTAGCTTCTAGCACATAATTAAGACTATAAGAAGATATAAAACATGATAATCATAGAACTCAAGCATCACTTAAGCATAGGTTCAACAAATTTCAGCATGTGTATTCAAAGATTGTAACCTAACATGCATCATAAACACATATATAACTAACACATGTTGTATCCCCTTGGACCCAAGATGGAAACCAACTTGTGGTCACCTCCTAGGCCTAATTGGGAAGATAAAATACTAAGAGTTTGATAAATTCTAACCCTAACTCATGCCATAGGCCAATTTCTACCTTGATATGTCTTCTTCCTCTTCTTGTAGGGTTTGAAGTAGGGAGAGTGTTTGAAGGGGTGAGAGGGTTTCAAGACTTGAAGGATATGAGGAAAATTGAATGAAAACAAGAGGAATGAAGTGTGTGTGTGTGTGTGTGGTCGGATTTTAGGGTGTGTGTGTGTGGTGGTTTTGGTATTTTTCCAAGTAATTTTACATATATACTAATAACAAGACATAGCATTAAAATAGCATTAAGTCCTTGTCTAATTATTGTCCTAATTGGCCAAGTATTTGGGTCTAAGTAGCTTAAGTGTTGCTCTACTTTAACATGAGCCAAGCATGTGTTCTTGTATCTAGAAGGTATTGGCCAAGTGTATAAATACATTGTATCTAGCAACTTGGAGGGCAAGACTTAATACAAGCCAAGTATTTACTCTTTTATAATTTTATCTCCCAAAACCCCTCCAAAAATTCGTCCCCCTCCCTTAAAATATCTGAAAAAAATAATTTATTTCTTGTATATTATATAAAATTATTCATATTAGGAAAGAAAAATAATATCTAGGGGTAGAAAATACAATTTACCTATACTTTAGGGGTTTTTAGGGCATAAAATCCGAAAATTCATAAATAATTTAGAAAAATTCCAAAATCATGAAATTTAAACTTTATAAACCTGAAATTATATGTATATTTCCCAGAAATTAAAAATGTTTTAGTTATATTTTCGAAAATTTCAATTTACGACATAAAATTTCGAAAATTGTGTTTGAATGTCAAATGCCTCTAAAATTTGAAAATTATGGAATGTATTCAAAATTGTATCTTCCCCATGCATAAAAATCTAGAATACTTATTTATATTATTTTTGAAAACTCATAAGTATTTAATAGACGAATTTTCCAAGAGTGGTAATCGAAATTTGAAAATTAGCACTTTAGCTTTCAATGAATCCTAAAAATCAGGCTAAAATGTGAAACAAAAAGTAAAAATGACATTTTTAAGACCATAAGAGTTTATATCAATTATTTGAATAATAGGAATTACGGGATCGTTACATCCTCCCCTCCTTAAAGGAATTTCGTCCTCAAAATTCATTCTTACGTATTGAAATGTCATACTCTTCTTGTAGATCGAAGGTAATGCCAACTTATATACTACCGCTCCTATTCTTCCAAATAATTTAGAGGAACCGTCATAACTCGGTTTAAACTTTTCATTTGTTTTTTCCCAAATCTTAATTCCTTTTCCTAATTTAAATTCCAAATCTTTTCGTCTCTTATCTGTGTAATTCTTTTAACGGCTTTATGTTTCTGTCGTTTATTTTCGAACTACTTTGATGACTTTGGTGATTTCCCATACTAACTTTGGGCTTTACTTTTTCCAACTTCATTCCAACATATTGTGGGTCTATATCTTTGTTCATAAAGTGCTTCGAATGGGTCATGCCAAATATAGGTTGATAGTTATTGTTATAGGAAAACTCGGCTCGTGAGTGGTGTCGATTCTCAACTGAAGCATATCCTCAAGGGTTTGTATAATCCTTTCTATTTGTCCACTAGTTTGAGGTTGGAAAGAGGTATTAATATTCAACTTAGTGGTCAAAACACTTTGTAATCCTTGCCAAAATGTAGAACAAACCGTCGGTTTCTATTTAAGACATATGCTAACCTAGACACCATGAAATCCAACTATGTCTTGTTTGTAAATCACACAATGAAGTGAGAACTTGTCATAAGTCTATTGCATCGTGGTCTTGCTAGGTCCAAAGTAATCCTATAACGAATCCCGAGTAATATGTTCAAGGTTTACTCAAATGTTTTCTGGATAGATAAAAATTCAAATCTAAGGTGTATACGACAAAGCTAAAAAAAAAATTTAATTCATAGGAACAAAGGATCGGCAAGTGAAAGAAAGCCATAAATTTAGTAGGATTTAAAAATATTTGTCAACATTTTCATATTAAATATCATTTAAGAATATACAGAAAGAATTTTATTAAAGATCAAGGATAACTTATCAATCCTCAAGACTTGCTTCGAATGATTTTCATGTTTAAAGTTACAAGTAAGAATGGAATAAAAGACCGAGAATATGGAAACTTTTGAATAGCTTCTTTGTCGAGTGAAGTGTCATATAAAGAAAAATTTGAATTGGCGTAAATCTTAGAGGATTCAAGATTTCAATAGAAAGCGGATAATTTGGAAATTTCCTATATCACAATTTCTCAAGAAGGAGAAAAAAAAATTGTTAATTGAAGAAACATTCGAAAGTGCCTTAGAAGCAAAAGAGGATTATTATGGAAACCAAAATCAATAACTGCTATTGAAGTTAGCATTTAAAAGGATGTTAAAGACAAGATTGGCTTTTCTTTTTTCTCCATCAAACAACAAATATTGGTTGTAAAAGATATTCCGAATAAATGTCAACATGTAATAATCAAACTTATAGTTTTAGAAACAATTCACATAGAATATAGGTTTCAAGGGTTTGATTAACAAGTATATTCCCCATGGAGATTTATAAAAGGTTGTTTCCAAACAAAATGAATTTGAGGGATATTTTGAATACGTAACGATGAGGATATACGAAAAGAATTAGCTAAGAAATAGAATTATCACAAGAGAATCGTCATTTACCTATTGCACGCTTTACCTAAAATAGAAAACTATAAGTAAGTTCGTCATCCTAGTAGTTTTATTACATATCTTTATTCTATTCTATAGTTGCTCTTATTTCCCAAGTCTACTAAAATTCCCCTCACATTCTTACTTAATTTCAAATCCAATTTAGAATATACTGAAACTTCTTGTACTTAATCAAATAACTCATCAATATCAAATAACACATCAATATTGGGTAGTGGCTACTTCTACTTCAAGTGATAATTGTCAGATGTCTACAAAAGAGATTAGATAATACATGGCCAAAATTGATTAATATTCTATCTAAAGGATGGCAAACTGAAAGCGTACCTTTAACGACTGTAAGTTGTTATGTTACCTCGTACATCCATCCTCGCAGTTTTGATATATCCTCTACAGTTCCTTTTACCTTTGCCACCCCGGAATTATTGTATCACAAATTTTCATAATTTTCCAATTGTTCCGTTGTACTTTTCAATTCTTAATACCGTTATCTTAGATTTCGAGCCTTAGACCACCACAACTTCCAAATCTTTCTCTCCTCAATTTCGACAAAGAACATAGCTTCTACCTTTCCCAAATCTCATGGTCCTATTTCAGTACTAAATTGTAAAATCTCAACATCCCTTTCTTAGTACTACCTCTACCAAAAGATACGTTTTCTCAAAATATAATTCAATTCAATACGCAATCCAATCGATGCATTGAAGGTTTTAGCACAAATAATATATACTAATATCGACTGTCGGGCGTGGTGACTCTAGAGATGATTCCTATCGTTCAAGAGGTAGATTTCACACACGTAGAACTTACGTCACATAATTCCATTAGCAGTCATTTACCACTATAACCCAAACAAAATTCGCCTTATGCTCAAATTAGTCAAGTATTTGCCATTTAGGGGAGCAAAGTATGCACTGGTCGGCCGCCCAGCCACACCCGCCACCCCGTATGTCAAACACCACCTAAGGAAATTCATCACTAATTAACCTTCTCGGATCAAGCCCATCTCCTTTCTATTTTGAAATCTTACGCCGAGGATCCTTACCCAGCACAACTTAGGTGCAAACCCAAACATATTTCAATCAAAGACGAAATCCAATAGATACACTAGAAGTTTTGTAGCAAAAGTCACACATACTATTACCGACTGCCAGGCGTTGGGACTCTAGCGGTGGCTCCTGCGGGTTCAAGAGGCGTCTTCCGCACACGTAGCACTTTGCCCCGCAGGCTCAAAACATTCAAGATATAGTACTTGGCCTCATGGGCTCAAGACTTTCAAGATATATAGTACTTGGCCTCGTGGGCTCAAGACTTTCAAGACATAGTACTTGGCCTCGTGGGCTCAAGACTTTCAATACATAGAACTTGGCCTCGTGGGCTCAAGGAGTAACATTTGCTCTACAGGCTCAAGAGGTGGCTCCCGTGTGCGTAGTACTTTGCCCCAAAGAGCACTTAGCTCCCGGTATTCCGACTGGCAAGTGGCTCTGATACCATCTGTAACGCCCCGAAACCTCTAGCTAATTATAAAACATCTATTCGTAACCATCTCATTAAACGTGCTAACATATAGCGTAACGAACCCAAACAAGCGTATTATTATTCAAAAGGAACGTTTACATAAGTCGCTTATACAACGTATACACAAATTTAACTATCAAGTTTCTAGCACAATATAGATAATTAACTAAATGCCTCGAAGCGTCCTCCTACATCTTCCTTGTTCCTATCTTCAAGGGTCTCAAATCCGGCTAAAACATAATAG
Organism: Petrea volubilis; assembly: GCA_026212405.1. NCBI lineage: Eukaryota > Viridiplantae > Streptophyta > Magnoliopsida > Lamiales > Verbenaceae > Petrea > Petrea volubilis. The sequence goes on from CM047879.1 coordinate 3,752,482, forward strand.
AAAACGATGTCAACATATACACATGTTAAGTAGAAATTCGCGTACAACATGAGGTGTTCGTGTGAATTTGCATATTGTCATAAAAGCACATAAAACTACACATAAAACCATATAAATTTCAGTTCTGATCAAATCACATAAATTTCAGCTCACAAGAGCATCACAATCCAACACATTGTTACCATTTTCCACCTCGATGGGCGGCTACCTTATCTCGCCATGCCGTAATGCAATCACAATATTTGCACCAATTCCAACCAATCTTGGTGCCCAACCAAACACACCGGTGGTCATATCCCGGGCATATGCCGAATTCCTACGATCCACAACCAATACATGAAACACTCCGTCCATGCAAGGTGGGAATAGGCATGGATGACGAGAACTGTTTTAAGACCGGCAAGCCCATTGCCGCCCGGTCGAACTCTAGCCCCATCCACACCGAAATCATATAGGGCCCTTACACACATAATTTCAACACATTTGAATCACAATTTCAGCATAACACAAACCATTTCAGTAGCTAGTGCACGAATTTCAGCATGAAGCAACACAATTTCCGATTTTGCGAAACCGACATTAGCTCATACGAACATAAATTTCAAGCCTTCAAACCTCCTGAAACTCTTCACATATGTGCCTAAGGTTGTGAAATAGACTTTTATTTGGAAAAATATCGAGATTTCAGCTTACGAGAGCTGGAATTTGCAGAATGCGATGCGAAACACTTTTAGCGCGCAACCGCTGAAATTTCCAGTTCTCGTAACCCAAACCTCCAGCTTTTCAAAACCTGTTTCGACAGCTTATTCTACACTGAATTTAAAGTATATAAACCAGGTTTTTGGTTGGAAATTTTCGGATTTTCCAGCCGTGCAAAAATCGAACTTTTTAGCTTCGAAAGCCAAAGTTTCTGCATGAACAGTGATTTCGGCATGTGTACACCTCAAATTTTCCAGCTTTGAAACCTTAAAATTTTAGCTTCTAGCACATAATTAAGACTATAAGAAGATATAAAACATGATAATCATAGAACTCAAGCATCACTTAAGCATAGGTTCAACAAATTTCAGCATGTGTATTCAAAGATTGTAACCTAACATGCATCATAAACACATATATAACTAACACATGTTGTATCCCCTTGGACCCAAGATGGAAACCAACTTGTGGTCACCTCCTAGGCCTAATTGGGAAGATAAAATACTAAGAGTTTGATAAATTCTAACCCTAACTCATGCCATAGGCCAATTTCTACCTTGATATGTCTTCTTCCTCTTCTTGTAGGGTTTGAAGTAGGGAGAGTGTTTGAAGGGGTGAGAGGGTTTCAAGACTTGAAGGATATGAGGAAAATTGAATGAAAACAAGAGGAATGAAGTGTGTGTGTGTGTGTGTGGTCGGATTTTAGGGTGTGTGTGTGTGGTGGTTTTGGTATTTTTCCAAGTAATTTTACATATATACTAATAACAAGACATAGCATTAAAATAGCATTAAGTCCTTGTCTAATTATTGTCCTAATTGGCCAAGTATTTGGGTCTAAGTAGCTTAAGTGTTGCTCTACTTTAACATGAGCCAAGCATGTGTTCTTGTATCTAGAAGGTATTGGCCAAGTGTATAAATACATTGTATCTAGCAACTTGGAGGGCAAGACTTAATACAAGCCAAGTATTTACTCTTTTATAATTTTATCTCCCAAAACCCCTCCAAAAATTCGTCCCCCTCCCTTAAAATATCTGAAAAAAATAATTTATTTCTTGTATATTATATAAAATTATTCATATTAGGAAAGAAAAATAATATCTAGGGGTAGAAAATACAATTTACCTATACTTTAGGGGTTTTTAGGGCATAAAATCCGAAAATTCATAAATAATTTAGAAAAATTCCAAAATCATGAAATTTAAACTTTATAAACCTGAAATTATATGTATATTTCCCAGAAATTAAAAATGTTTTAGTTATATTTTCGAAAATTTCAATTTACGACATAAAATTTCGAAAATTGTGTTTGAATGTCAAATGCCTCTAAAATTTGAAAATTATGGAATGTATTCAAAATTGTATCTTCCCCATGCATAAAAATCTAGAATACTTATTTATATTATTTTTGAAAACTCATAAGTATTTAATAGACGAATTTTCCAAGAGTGGTAATCGAAATTTGAAAATTAGCACTTTAGCTTTCAATGAATCCTAAAAATCAGGCTAAAATGTGAAACAAAAAGTAAAAATGACATTTTTAAGACCATAAGAGTTTATATCAATTATTTGAATAATAGGAATTACGGGATCGTTACATCCTCCCCTCCTTAAAGGAATTTCGTCCTCAAAATTCATTCTTACGTATTGAAATGTCATACTCTTCTTGTAGATCGAAGGTAATGCCAACTTATATACTACCGCTCCTATTCTTCCAAATAATTTAGAGGAACCGTCATAACTCGGTTTAAACTTTTCATTTGTTTTTTCCCAAATCTTAATTCCTTTTCCTAATTTAAATTCCAAATCTTTTCGTCTCTTATCTGTGTAATTCTTTTAACGGCTTTATGTTTCTGTCGTTTATTTTCGAACTACTTTGATGACTTTGGTGATTTCCCATACTAACTTTGGGCTTTACTTTTTCCAACTTCATTCCAACATATTGTGGGTCTATATCTTTGTTCATAAAGTGCTTCGAATGGGTCATGCCAAATATAGGTTGATAGTTATTGTTATAGGAAAACTCGGCTCGTGAGTGGTGTCGATTCTCAACTGAAGCATATCCTCAAGGGTTTGTATAATCCTTTCTATTTGTCCACTAGTTTGAGGTTGGAAAGAGGTATTAATATTCAACTTAGTGGTCAAAACACTTTGTAATCCTTGCCAAAATGTAGAACAAACCGTCGGTTTCTATTTAAGACATATGCTAACCTAGACACCATGAAATCCAACTATGTCTTGTTTGTAAATCACACAATGAAGTGAGAACTTGTCATAAGTCTATTGCATCGTGGTCTTGCTAGGTCCAAAGTAATCCTATAACGAATCCCGAGTAATATGTTCAAGGTTTACTCAAATGTTTTCTGGATAGATAAAAATTCAAATCTAAGGTGTATACGACAAAGCTAAAAAAAAATTTAATTCATAGGAACAAAGGATCGGCAAGTGAAAGAAAGCCATAAATTTAGTAGGATTTAAAAATATTTGTCAACATTTTCATATTAAATATCATTTAAGAATATACAGAAAGAATTTTATTAAAGATCAAGGATAACTTATCAATCCTCAAGACTTGCTTCGAATGATTTTCATGTTTAAAGTTACAAGTAAGAATGGAATAAAAGACCGAGAATATGGAAACTTTTGAATAGCTTCTTTGTCGAGTGAAGTGTCATATAAAGAAAAATTTGAATTGGCGTAAATCTTAGAGGATTCAAGATTTCAATAGAAAGCGGATAATTTGGAAATTTCCTATATCACAATTTCTCAAGAAGGAGAAAAAAAAATTGTTAATTGAAGAAACATTCGAAAGTGCCTTAGAAGCAAAAGAGGATTATTATGGAAACCAAAATCAATAACTGCTATTGAAGTTAGCATTTAAAAGGATGTTAAAGACAAGATTGGCTTTTCTTTTTTCTCCATCAAACAACAAATATTGGTTGTAAAAGATATTCCGAATAAATGTCAACATGTAATAATCAAACTTATAGTTTTAGAAACAATTCACATAGAATATAGGTTTCAAGGGTTTGATTAACAAGTATATTCCCCATGGAGATTTATAAAAGGTTGTTTCCAAACAAAATGAATTTGAGGGATATTTTGAATACGTAACGATGAGGATATACGAAAAGAATTAGCTAAGAAATAGAATTATCACAAGAGAATCGTCATTTACCTATTGCACGCTTTACCTAAAATAGAAAACTATAAGTAAGTTCGTCATCCTAGTAGTTTTATTACATATCTTTATTCTATTCTATAGTTGCTCTTATTTCCCAAGTCTACTAAAATTCCCCTCACATTCTTACTTAATTTCAAATCCAATTTAGAATATACTGAAACTTCTTGTACTTAATCAAATAACTCATCAATATCAAATAACACATCAATATTGGGTAGTGGCTACTTCTACTTCAAGTGATAATTGTCAGATGTCTACAAAAGAGATTAGATAATACATGGCCAAAATTGATTAATATTCTATCTAAAGGATGGCAAACTGAAAGCGTACCTTTAACGACTGTAAGTTGTTATGTTACCTCGTACATCCATCCTCGCAGTTTTGATATATCCTCTACAGTTCCTTTTACCTTTGCCACCCCGGAATTATTGTATCACAAATTTTCATAATTTTCCAATTGTTCCGTTGTACTTTTCAATTCTTAATACCGTTATCTTAGATTTCGAGCCTTAGACCACCACAACTTCCAAATCTTTCTCTCCTCAATTTCGACAAAGAACATAGCTTCTACCTTTCCCAAATCTCATGGTCCTATTTCAGTACTAAATTGTAACATCTCAACATCCCTTTCTTAGTACTACCTCTACCAAAAGATACGTTTTCTCAAAATATAATTCAATTCAATACGCAATCCAATCGATGCATTGAAGGTTTTAGCACAAATAATATATACTAATATCGACTGTCGGGCGTGGTGACTCTAGAGATGATTCCTATCGTTCAAGAGGTAGATTTCACACACGTAGAACTTACGTCACATAATTCCATTAGCAGTCATTTACCACTATAACCCAAACAAAATTCGCCTTATGCTCAAATTAGTCAAGTATTTGCCATTTAGGGGAGCAAAGTATGCACTGGTCGGCCGCCCAGCCACACCCGCCACCCCGTATGTCAAACACCACCTAAGGAAATTCATCACTAATTAACCTTCTCGGATCAAGCCCATCTCCTTTCTATTTTGAAATCTTACGCCGAGGATCCTTACCCAGCACAACTTAGGTGCAAACCCAAACATATTTCAATCAAAGACGAAATCCAATAGATACACTAGAAGTTTTGTAGCAAAAGTCACACATACTATTACCGACTGCCAGGCGTTGGGACTCTAGCGGTGGCTCCTGCGGGTTCAAGAGGCGTCTTCCGCACACGTAGCACTTTGCCCCGCAGGCTCAAAACATTCAAGATATAGTACTTGGCCTCATGGGCTCAAGACTTTCAAGATATATAGTACTTGGCCTCCTGGGCTCAAGACTTTCAAGACATAGTACTTGGCCTCGTGGGCTCAAGACTTTCAAGACATAGTACTTGGCCTCGTGGGCTCAAGACTTTCAATACATAGAACTTGGCCTCGTGGGCTAAAGGAGTAACATTTGCTCTACAGGCTCAAGAGGTGGCTCCCGTGTGCGTAGTACTTTGCCCCAAAGAGCACTTAGCTCCCGGTATTCCGACTGGCAAGTGGCTCTGATACCATCTGTAACGCCCCGAAACCTCTAGCTAATTATAAAACATCTATTCGTAACCATCTCATTAAACGTGCTAACATATAGCGTAACGAACCCAAACAAGCGTATTATTATTCAAAAGGAACGTTTACATAAGTCGCTTATACAACGTATACACAAATTTAACTATCAAGTTTCTAGCACAATATAGATAATTAACTAAATGCCTCGAAGCGTCCTCCTACATCTTCCTTGTTCCTATCTTCAAGGGTCTCAAATCCGGCTAAAACATAATAGAAAACGATGTCAACATATACACATGTTAAGTAGAAATTCGCGTACAACATGAGGTGTTCGTGTGAATTTGCATATTGTCATAAAAGCACATAAAACTACACATAAAACCATATAAATTTCAGTTCTGATCAAATCACATAAATTTCAGCTCACAAGAGCATCACAATCCAACACATTGTTACCATTTTCCACCTCGATGGGCGGCTACCTTATCTCGCCATGCCGTAATGCAATCACAATATTTGCACCAATTCCAACCAATCTTGGTGCCCAACCAAACACACCGGTGGTCATATCCCGGGCATATGCCGAATTCCTACGATCCACAACCAATACATGAAACACTCCGTCCATGCAAGATGGGAATAGGCATGGATGGCGAGAACTGTTTTAAGACCGGCAAGCCCATTGCCGCCCGGTCGAACTCTAGCCCCATCCACACCGAAATCATAAAGGGCCCTTACACACATAATTTCAACACATTTGAATCACAATTTCAGCATAACACAAACCATTTCAGTAGCTAGTGCACCAATTTCAGCATGAAGTAACACAATTTCCGATTTTGCAAAACCGACATTAGCTCATACGAACATAAATTTCAAGCCTTCAAACCTCCTGAAACTCTTCACATATGTGCCTAAGGTTGTGAAATAGACTTTTATTTGGAAAAATATCGAGATTTCAGCTTACGAGAGCTGGAATTTGCAGACTGCGATGCGAAACACTTTTAGCGCGCAACCGCTGAAATTTCCAGTTCTCGTAACCCAAACCTCCAGCTTTTCAAAACCTGTTTCGACAGCTTATTCTACACTGAATTTAAAGTATATAAACCAGGTTTTTGGTTGGAAATTTTCGGATTTTCCAGCCGTGCAAAAATCGAACTTTTTAGCTTCGAAAGCCAAAGTTTCTGCATGAACAGTGATTTCGGCATGTGTACACCTCAAATTTTCCAGCTTTGAAACCTTAAAATTTTAGCTTCTAGCACATAATTAAGACTATAAGAAGATATAAAACATGATAATCATAGAACTCAAGCATCACTTAAGCATAGGTTCAACAAATTTCAGCATGTGTATTCAAAGATTGTAACCTAACATGCATCATAAACACATATATAACTAACACATGTTGTATCCCCTTGGACCCAAGATGGAAACCAACTTGTGGTCACCTCCTAGGCCTAATTGGGAAGATAAAATACTAAGAGTTTGATAAATTCTAACCCTAACTCATGCCATAGGCCAATTTCTACCTTGATATGTCTTCTTCCTCTTCTTGTAGGGTTTGAAGTAGGGAGAGTGTTTGAAGGGGTGAGAGGGTTTCAAGACTTGAAGGATATGAGGAAAATTGAATGAAAACAAGAGGAATGAAGTGTGTGTGTGTGTGTGTGGTCGGATTTTAGGGTGTGTGTGTGTGGTGGTTTTGGTATTTTTCCAAGTAATTTTACATATATACTAATAACAAGACATAGCATTAAAATAGCATTAAGTCCTTGTCTAATTATTGTCCTAATTGGCCAAGTATTTGGGTCTAAGTAGCTTAAGTGTTGCTCTACTTTAACATGAGCCAAGGATGTGTTCTTGTATCTAGAAGGTATTGGCCAAGTGTATAAATACATTATATCTAGCAACTTGGAGGGCAAGACTTAATACAAGCCAAGTATTTACTCTTTTATAATTTTATCTCCCAAAACCCCTCCAAAAATTCGTCCCCCTCCCTTAAAATATCTGAAAAAAATAATTTATTTCTTGTATATTATATAAAATTATTCATATTAGGAAAGAAAAATAATATCTAGGGGTAGAAAATACAATTTACCTATACTTTAGGGGTTTTTAGGGCATAAAATCCGAAAATTCATAAATAATTTAGAAAAATTCCAAAATCATGAAATTTAAACTTTATAAACCTGAAATTATATGTATATTTCCCAGAAATTAAAAATGTTTTAGTTATATTTTCGAAAATTTCAATTTACGACATAAAATTTCGAAAATTGTGTTTGAATGTCAAATGCCTCTAAAATTTGAAAATTATGGAATGTATTCAAAATTGTATCTTCTCCATGCATAAAAATCTAGAATACTTATTTATATTATTTTTGAAAACTTATAAGTATTTAATAGACGAATTTTCCAAGAGTGGTAATCGAAATTTGAAAATTAGCACTTTAGCTTTCAATGAATCCTAAAAATCAGGCTAAAATGTGAAACAAAAAGTAAAAATGACATTTTTAAGACCATAAGAGTTTATATCAATTATTTGAATAATAGGAATTACGGGATCGTTACAGTGTAAGGTTGAGAAACTCTGGTTTCAAACTATGCACATGTTAGAAACAAGAGAGATAGTTGTGTGGCAAGGTACAATCATAATTATATATCTATATATAAAACTCCTGAATGTGTTCGATTTTGGATGGCTAAAGCCGTCCCGATGAAGAAGCCATCCTGACGAGTCCAGAAACGTGTGAAAGTCTTCGATTTAGGACGGCTAAACCCGTTCCGAGCCCTAAAGCCATCACGATGGGATACGCCGATAAGGAAAGTTGTTTCCTATTAGAATTTTGACAACCGTTGCCCTACGCCTATATAAGGACTTCTTGTACACGGCTTTGGGGACACTTTTGGCTGATTTTTCAAGGAGAATTCGAGGACGAAAGCTTACCAAGGGTGACACTTCAAAGGCCAAGCTCCTCCATCCCTCAAGATTATCGTCAAAAATCAAGTTTGCTTTTATGTTTTCTTTTAATTTCATTATGTTCTTGTTTTGTTTTCTTTTTGCTATGTCTAGCTAATTAAATTATAGGGTTCTAGGCTAGTCGTTGATGAAACCCTTGTGATTTTTGTTGAACCTCTTTAATTTTAATTTTACATACTTCCTATCTATAATTCAAGGTTTTTATTACTTGTGAATTTTTGGCCAATCTTTACAGGCTTTGAGATTTTATATTTGACTACGAAAGGGTGTGTATAAGATCCGACTATTTGTGTTATAGATATAGGGGACGCATAGATTAGAAATAATCATGCTCTTGTGCGATCGGGTAGGTTAACTAGCAAGGACTTTTTAACTAACATAACTCTTGTGCGTAATGGGCCAAGGGATCCGTATGTGATCACAAAAGTAGACACATAGCATTCCTTGGCACGTTTGTTTTACTTTCGAAAGGAGATTACAAATATTTTCGTGAGTTGGATCGTGGGAAGGTGTATTAATTAAAATTAATGGGAGTTTAATTGGTAACAAGAGGGGGATTTAATCGACGATGCCTAGGCCCTAGCTTGTTTTTATTGATTTCTTCACTTTGATTTAGTTGTTTATTTTCATTCCACCTTATCTTGATCAATTTTCGAAGCTTAAACAATAGAAAATTTATAAGTTTGGTGCTTGGTAATCCGTTCCTCGTGGGAACGATACTCTTACTTTCACTTTATTACTTGAGCGATCCGTACACTTGCAGAAGATACGCAACAGTAACATTTCCATCATTTTATGCATATTGGAATGCATTTTTCCACCCGAGTTTTTTGATTCAATGGAGGACTTGCTTGTATACCTCTCGTTTGAAGCGGCCATGTGTGGCCCCACATAGTACATGTGGATGTATCCATTTGAGGGATAATTAAATTATTATGAAGTTAAAATTTAAAATGTCAATTTAAATTATTAGGATTTTTTTTTTTGCGTATATTTATATTATTCAGAAGTTGAAAAACTTATTTTTAGGTACTTACATAACTTAAAGGGAATGGTGAAGAACATACGTATAGTTGAAGGATCAATACGTGAGGCATATTTAAATTAAGAGTCATTGTACTTTTCATCTTATTATTTTGAAAGCCACATCCATACCAAAAGTACGAGACCTCGTCTATTTTGATGATGAGCTACCTTACACTTTGTCTGTGTTAAACCAATATGGTAAACCGGGAACAAAATACAAAGAACTTTTTTTGACTGATGATGAGTGGAGCAAAGCTGCTTTACATGTACTAATAAATTTTGATGAAGGCATCCCTATCATTGAGTGAGTAATGGTTTAACATTTTGTAGATAACGGTCTAATAAATATATGAATAGATAATGAGCAATGTATATGACTCTGAAAAATCTTAACATTTGGTAGGATGTATAGGTCAACCATTTGATACAACTGGTCACATCTAAATGATCAAGAGGTTGAGGGCTCTGTCGAAAATAATTTTGTTGAATGGTTTAAACTCTATGTGAGTATTTTATTATACAACAAAAACACTCTAATAATTATATATTTCAAAAACACTATGTAGTTTGAACAAAATATATTTAAATCCGCCGATTAAAAATATTTTTATATGTAGGCACCTAATCGAATAATAATGTTGAAAATCAGTATTCACTTATTTTGGCTTGGGGTCCAATGAAGAAGGTCGAGACTTTCAATAGGTTCTGCGTAAATGGATATATGTTCCACACAGACGATATGACCCCAAATAGGAAGACCTCAAATTCTGGTGTTTATGTCAAAAGTGAAGGGGGTACAGACTATTATGGTATACTAAAGGAAGTTATCAAGTTAGAGTATCCTGACGTGCCTCAAAAAGAGGTTGTGATCTTTAAATGTATTTGGTTTGATTCGGTATCGAATAGGGGTATGAAGGTATACCTACATTATGATATTGTTGAAATAAAAATTAACGAGAGATACCCAAAAGATAAGCCTTTCATACTTGCACAACGTGCGTTCCAAATGTCTTATATACCTTACCCGGGTACAAGAAGAGACAAAGCGCAATGGCGGTTTGTTATCAAAACAAGACCACAAAGTCGGGTGGTGAATGAATAGATTACTTATGACCCGTTACAAGAATTATCTGGAACAGTGAATGGTGTCATCAATAATGAACCGATGGGTAACCTCATCGATGGTATGGGTTATACCTTGCTCACATGGGCAATGATGATGTGGAAGTCAATGAAACTGGTCAAAGTGATGAGGAAGAAGAATTTGACTTTGAATGTGAAGATGATGATGATGAAGAGGATGAGGAAAATATAATTCAATATGAGAATGACGAAGAAGATGAAGACAAAGATGAAGAAGAATAAAATTTGCTATGAATAAATATTTTGCTATCAATGGTCCTAGCTGCTATGAACAAATTTGCTTGGTTTGATTCTAATTGCTATGAACATACATATTTGTTATGAAAGATTCTTGTTCAGATAAACATATTTTTTATGAATGCAGTATTGTGGTTGAATGATTCGTTTTGTGATGTGAATTTTCAAAGATTAACGGTTACATAATGTGAATTGTTAAAAATTATGTAATTTTCTTGCTATGAATGTAATATTATTTGTGCAAATGGCAGGTCCTAGAAAATGTAAAGAAAAGATCACTGGCATTGGAGGACCCAACCAATGTGACCTCCACACGGCCCCTACGACGAACTTGCACATCCAGGATGATCACTATGACCCTGATCATCAGACATCTACTCATAGCGAAGACTTGCAAAACAATGATGATCTTCCAACAGAGTCTTCCGATAATACAAGAGTCGACGGGAAACTGGTTATTTTTCTGCGAGGACAGGAGTAAGTTTATATCTTTATGTTATTTAATATATAATTATTCAAATCTCAATTCTTAAATATGTGTTCTATTCATTAGGTTTAATAATATCCCAGAAATCATGAAGACGATCACCTATATTTGCACAAATAGGTTTCTAGAGGCTTGGGAAAGGTGGAAGGAAATTCCTATAGATACTAGACACATGTGATTCTCTGAGTTCCAAGTAAGTATTAATATATATACAAATTTCTTATATGTTTTTATTTCCATTTATTATTATAAGTTGAACATTTTTCATTGTACCTAAAGTATATTGTTGGAGGCCCGAGCAGCATGACACTATTTGGAAAATTTTTGAGCACAAGGGATCGAAACTACTTAAGAATCGGCTTAACAAAGTTCACTCAAAAAATAAGAAGCCTGATTGGATCGGGGATGCCGCATGGCAGGCCCTAGCAAGAAAAATGGGGGTTACCGAGTATCCTAACAAGGAGTGCGGTCAACAAAGCTAATCAGAATTCAGATTGTGGTGGAAAAGGAATGACAAGCCATAAAAGAGGTTCAAAATCTCACCTCACTCATAATGATGACTTGGTTAGTATTTGCATTTCATTATTATTTCAAATTTATGATTGATAGTAATTGCATTTTCATATTACACTAAAACATTACATCTCTTCTTACAGGAAGCTCAAACCAGGTATTATCTATTTGTGGATGACTTTTTTATCCATCTATACTCTTGTAAGAATGAGGATGTGAACCTGAAATGGGTTGATGGGAGGGTGAAGCATGCTAATGTGAGTATTTATTATGTATTTTGTGATTAACTGTTTCAACTTTTAAATTATTTCGACCAAGCTATCATTTTAAAATTTAGTAGAATACGTGGAAGGAGAAGTGAGAAGAGATTAGTTCCCAGCCACCTCCCCAGTCTGACGATGGCATGAGCCAACCTTCTATACCATCCAAGTTCGATGTAGGTCATATAACTTCACTTTCGTGTTCTAAAATTATACAGATAGAAATTCATATTCTACAAGTTACAATTATATTTAATTTTATAGGTATGGAAGGAGACAATGGCTGCTCCAAAGAAAGGGGTACGGAATTCCAGGAGGACCATCACATAGTACAGAGACTACAAGTTCTGGTAGTTAACCCTAGAAATGGGTGGATCCAGCGATGCTTGAGTTGAGGCAAAGGTTTGATAGGTTTGAGCAGAAACAAACCTCTGAATTGACTGAGATTCGACACACGCTCAATGCCTTGCTTCAGAGCGTCCAAAATTTGGGGCAGGGCAGTTTCATGTCTTCTCCAATCAGCCACACTTTTTAATTAGTTTATTCGCATGTGCAGCCCATCCCTAGCCAACAGAGGGGTTCTCGTGGGACCTCATTCAGAGGACGACGATCCAGATTCAGACACACTCCACAACATCACCTTCGAAATGATGAGGATGACAATGATGATGATCGTATTTGAGGTATTGATTGTTATACATTGACTCTTAAGTTTGTTATAATGATATTTACTTTATTATGACTTTTAAGTATGTTATGATAATGGTATTTGACATTAACTAACGTTGTTTGTAATTTGTGATGGTACTTTAGGATGTTAGATTCAGTTGTTGTTGTAATTTGTATTTTGCGATGCCAAATATTTTGTGTTGTTACTTTGGTCGTAATTTTTATATTTTTCAGATGATGATGTGTTGCTTGGATGACTGTGGTTTTGAATGTAATTTGAATTAGATTTTGTGTTGTTAGGATCATATGAAAAATAGGTACATGACATGTATCAATTTTGGTTTTGATATTATTAGGGTGGTTAAAAAAAAAAAGACAGTAGGCTGTCCTCAATTTGGCAAATTAGCCATGGATTTTTTATGACTAATTTGCCAAATCATAGATGGTTTAGCCACAGACCAACCACATACAGTCCGTGGCTGAGCCGTGGCCAATAGCCATGACTTGCAAGTATGTAGCCAAAGTGGCCAGGGTTGGCTACGGCTAGTCCGTGGCTAAACTGTGGCTATCTTCTTCTTCTTGTTTTTTTTTTTAAAAAAAACCTTGGAAAATCCATGGCTAATAGCCACGGAGAATCCGTAGCTGAATAATCCGTGTCTAAATTTAGTCATGTTAGTTTTAGCCACAGAAAAAATTCATGGGTAATCCGTGGCTAAAAGCCAGTTTTCTAGTAGTATAGTTTAGCTAGTTAATTTGATTTAAAATATAACATGTCACATTTTTATTTTGGATAAATATTAGATCCTTTTAAATGATTATGAATAATCATATACTTACATAAAATAAATCTAAATAATACTAAAAAATATTGTATATAATGTATTTTTCTTGTTTAATTTTTTTAAAAAAATTTATGTTGGAAATAATTGTGTATTAAATGTTATTATCTATATTGTACCATATACTTACAAAAGTTAATATTTAAAATTTTTAAAAATATCATAAATGGGGCACTATAATTTATCATTTAATTTTTTTTGAAAAAATATACATAATTTTAAAAATTTATGTTGAAATAAGTGATAGATAATTTAAACAGTTAAAAACTAAAGTGATGGATAAATATTATAAATGAGACATTGTAAACAATACTATCTACGTTTGTTCAAAAAAGAGTTAGAAAAATGTTAAGATATGTGAATTTAAACTAAATTACCCTATAATATAAAGTGAAATATTACAAAATAGGAAATTTCACTACTAATTTATCCTTAACTAGATTACCATTGAGCTTATGGAGCTACATGCAATAAAGCAAATATTTTTGAAAGAATGTGTAATTTAGAAAGTTCTTTTTTTTATCTGAAACAATATGAAAATTAATTAAAGTCAAACGTACTTGCATCAACCCCACTTCTTGTAATGTTTATATTTTTAAAATCAGCAAATATAAATAGTATTTCAAATCACATAAATAAAAAATGCAAAAAAGAAAAAAACACTTAAAGAACAATTGTGGATTGTATTAAAAAAAAACTATTAATCTTTACCCATATGTTGTGTTACACATTTTGCATAGCAAAAGGTATTATAACTATAAAAAATTATTAATCTAAATTATAAATTATACAAGAAGTATCATTGATTTAAAACTTTAAATTACATCATTTATATGGGCTTACTACAAATTTTGGACCTTTTCTGTTAGACTATTTTGATTTCTAACCTTAATAGTTAAATGCTTTGGCATAAATTAAACTTATATAAGATATCTTCAACAAAAAAAAAATTCTTATTTTATGAATATTCATACATGGATGAAAAATGTAAATACAATGATGAAAAAATGAAGACATTTTCTTAATTATATATAATGAACCCTGAGATATAATTTGGTGTTATAAACTATAAATTTCATTTATAATTTTATAAATAAAGACGCACCCCCCCCCCAACAACAATAACACACACACACACACAGATATATATATATATGTTTATAGTCATCCACTTCTCACATGTATGTTCTTCTTTTACTAAATTTTAGTTAATATATATATATATATATATGAATATATATTTTGATGATATTTGTTGCGTATTTTCCGCAAGTGTACGGATTGCTCAAGTAATAAAGTGAAAGTAAGAGTATCATTCCCACGAGGAACGGATTACCAAGCACCAAACTTATAAATTTTCTATTGCTTAAGCTTCGAAAATTGATCAAGATAAGGTGGAATGAAAATAAACAACTAAATCACAGTAAAGAAATCAGTAAAACCAAGCTAGGGCCTAGGCATCGTCGATTGAATCCTCCCTTTGTGACCAATTAAACCCCCATCGATTTCAATTAATACACCTTCCGACGATCCAACTCACGAAAATATTTGTAATCTCCTTTTGAAAGTAAAACAAAAGTGCCAAGGAATGCTATGTGTCTACTTTCGTGATCATATACGGATCCCTTGGCCCATTGCGCACAAGAGTTGTGTTAGTTAACAAGTCCTCGCTAATTAACCTAACCGATCGCACAAGAGCATGATCATTTCTAATATATGCGTCCCTTATGTCTATAATACAAATAGTCAGATTTTATACACCCCCTTTCGTAGTCGAATATAAAATCTCAAAGCTTGTAAAGATTGGCCAAAAATTCACAAGTAATAAAAATTTTGAATTATAGATAGGAAGTATGTAAAATTAAAATCAAAGAGGTTCAACAAAAATCACAAGGGTTTCATCAACAACTAGCCTAGAACCCTATGATTTAATTAGCTAGACATAGTGAAAAGAAAACAAAACAAGAACATAATGAAATTAAAAGAAAACATATGCAAACTCGGCTTTTGACGATAATCTTGATGGGTGGAGGAGCTTGGCTTTTGAATTGTCACCCTTCATAAGCTTTTGCCCTAGAATTCCCCTTGAAATATCAGCCAAAAAGTCCACAAAATCGTGCACAATACGTCCCTTATATAGGTGTAGGGCAACGGTTGTCAAAATCCTAATAGGAAACAACTTTCCTTATTGACGTATCGCATCGGGACGGCTTCAGAGCTCAGGACAGCTTTGGCCGTCCTGAATCGAACACTTAAGGTTGTTTCTGTATGTCTCGGGATGACTTCTTCATCAGGGACGGCTTTGGCTGTCCTAAATCGAACAATTTCAATAGCTGCTGGAGCGTCGGGATGGCTTCGTGGCTTCGGGACGGCTTAAGCCGTCTCGGCGCGCGCACCCATATTTTTCAACTCAATTTCAGCCCCGATTTCTTGCAATAATCTCACAAAACTCTTGTGGGTTGGTATAGACATCAAAACCTTGAAAAAATAAAGCTTTAAGGGTGTAAAACACATTAAATTGATCGAATTAAGGTTTTGTTACATAAAGCACAAATTTCATCCTTAGAGCTTTAAAATCTTAATAAAAATCAATGAAAAGAACACAAAGCTTGCCCATAAAAGTGTATACATTTTAAGCTTATCAAACTCCCCCACACTTGGACATTTGCTCATCTACGAGCAAAGGAAAGTTGAACATTCCAGGAGTTTTATATATATATAGATATATAATTATGATTGTACCTTGCCATACAACTATCTTTCTTATTCCTAACATGTGCATATTTTGAAACAAGAGTTTCTCAAACTTACACTCACTTCATTCAAAAACAAGCATATGTGTCAAGATCTAAGGAATAATGTCGATAGCAAGTTACAAAGCTAACATAACCAACTTTTAACTTATGAAGTTGAAGAGTCACTTTATGCAATAAATTTGATCTTTCTACCTACGACAAACACGTTAGTGATATAGAGGTTCCAACTTGTGCTTCTACAACCAATTTCAAAGGTTCTCAATTCAAGAGTCGCTCATTTTTATTATCATAATAGCACTTTTATTTTTTTCACAAGTATATACGCAACCTTTTTACGCGAGGACAGACATTTGTGATGCATGTACTCGGTTACTCAGTCAACATATAACTCATCTTTTCTCTCTTCTTTCTTTCTTTTTTTTTTCTTTTTTTTTCTTTTTTTTCTTTTTTTTTTCACAACCCATGAATATTAAGAGAACACTGAGAAATTTAGCACGAAACATTCAAGAAGGAAACTAATCTAATCACTTAAAATGTGTTTCGGACTAGGCATAGAAAGATTACTTGTACGTGACTCACCTTCTTTATAGGCTAGCAGTGATCAAGCCAAATTTCAATAACTTATTCTCAACACGTGCAAACATAGAGCCTTGAGCACAAATGCTCTATCCATAATTCACACACAAAGCGAGAAAACACATAATTTCTTATATGCACCTATCACAAACAAGTTCAATAGATGCCGGACAAGGCCTTTTCCAAAATAATGCTTAAAATCGACATCTTGAAAGTTCTACTTCCTATGCTCAAAACTACTTTAGCCATTTAATGCATGTTCCAAAACAATAACCTCTCACACAAGCAATATATAAAGTGAAACTTAGAGATCCCTATACCCCCCCCCCACACTTAAAGTTCGCAATGTCCTCAATGCACAAAAGAGAAAAGAAAGTAGAGAAAGATACTTCCCTAATGGAGGGGGTGACGAGGAGAGAATATCCAGTGTGTGACAAAATGGCTAAAGCCAGTTTGTTGTTTATGATCTTCCTCTTACCTAGATCAAAGAAAATATAAAATCAAAATAAAACAAAAGATAAGAAAAGAAATAAACAGAACATGAATGTAAAAGAGAGAAGGGGTAGAGGGTGTAGTTCTAAGTTATAGTTGTTAGCTTGACTTTGCAGGGCTTAATTAATTGCTATGGCTTAGCCCAATTTCCCCTTTCCCAAACTCTTCACCCTTGCAACTCCCAAAGTCTGGCCCATGTATTTTGCGACTAAATTTGCTCCCAAGAATTTTTAGCATCTTCACTTGCTTTTTGTGACCTAAGTCTTGTGAATTGTGGAGTTCATTAAGCTTGAGAAGTGAAAGTGAGGTATGGAGTGGCTCTTGGATAACATCAAGCAAGTTGCATGTCTCTTTGGTGGGGGTGGGTATGTCAAACTTGAACACTATGAAATTTATTTCTTTATCATCAACCCGTAGTGTTAATTTCCCCTTTTTGACATCAATAATTGCCCCCGCAGTTGCTAGGAGTGGTCTCCCCAAAATTAAAGGCAACTCATGGTACTCTTCCATCCCGAGCACAAAAAAGTCCGTTGGAAAATAGAACTTTCCTACTTTTACGAGGGCGTTTTCCAAAACTCCATATGGGTGCCTGATTGATCTATCTGCAAGCTGCAAATTTACTGTTGTAGGCTTTAATTCGCCTAAGCCAAGTTTCCTGCAAATAGACAAAGGCATTAAACTCACACTAGCACCTAAGTCATATAAAGCTTTATCAAAATTAAGATTGCCAATTTTGCAAGGAATAGAAAAACTCCCTGGATCCTTTAACTTCGGGGGCAACTTATTTTGTATGATGGCACTGCACTCTTCCGTGAGGGTGACTGTTGAAAATTCCTCGAGCTTCTTTTTATTGGACAAGATTTTTTCAAGAACTTCACATACTTTGGCATTTGTGCGAGTGCTTCTAAGAAGGGTATGTTGATGTGAAGTTGTTTAAGCAAATCCTTGAATTTCCCAAAGTCCTTGTCCAATTTATGTGCAATCAACATTTGGGGGAATGGTACTGGAGGCACATAATGTTTAACATCACTTGCCTTCTTCATCTTCTCTTCGTCCATCTCTTTTATATTGCCATTGACTCCCTTAGACTTGTCCTCATCCTTTTGCTCATCTAGATTCTTTGTTTTTCTTGGCAAGTCTTGTAGTTCACGCCCAGTCCTTAAGGTGACTGCATTGCAATGCTCTTTTGGATTTACCTCTGTTTGACTAGGCAATTGCCCTTGTTGCCTAAAAGTTGATGTACTTCCTTGTGCTTCAATCCTATTTAGGCGAGAATTAAAGTTTTCTAATTGATGCTTAATCTGGCCAAATTGGTCCATGGTGGATTGCATGAATTTTTCAAGTGTAGGCTTCCAAGGAAGATCTTGGCTCGGGTTGGGAAGGTTGATGTTGCTGTGAAGGAAACCCTAGAGGTATGGAGTGGAAATTTGCCTTAGGTTGCCAAATTGTTGGTTTTGACTGTTTTGATTACCCCCAAGAAAAATTGGGATGATTTTTCCATCCTGGATTATACGTGGGTGCATAGGGTTGTTTTGGGTCCTATTATTGACATATTGAACTTGCTCTGGAGGGAATTGATTTGGACACTCATTCATATTATGAGGACCTCCGCAAACGCCACATCTCAAAGGAGGGTTAGACACCGCGTTAACAGATAATTGATCAAACTTTTGAAATAATGCATCAAATTTAGAATTGATGTAAGACATGGTATCTAACTCAAGCACACCTGCAACCTTTGGAGCTTGCACAAAAGAAGGAGTTGTCCTACTTATCCCCCATTGGTAATCATTAGCCGCTATCTCCTCAATCAATTGACATGTGGCTTCAGTGGATTTGGACATCAGTGTGCCTCCCGCAGATGCATCGATCATTATTCGAAGGGATTCTGCCAAACCATTGTAAAATCTTTACTCGAGCAACCAATCTGGCAAGCCATGATTAGGGCACTTTCTTTGCAACTCCTTAAAGCGTTCCCAAGCCTCGCTTAGGGACTCTTGGTCCTGTTGTCGGAAGGCCGTCAATTCCTCGCAAATGGCGGAAACCTTCTGAGGTGGAAAATAATTTGCCAAAAAGGCTTTGGAAAGCTCATCCCATGTGGAGATGGAATTCGGTGGTAGGGAACCTAACCAATCCTTGGCCCGATCCCGCAATAAAAATGGAAACAAACGTAGGCGGATGGCATCACTTGAGACACCATTAATTGAAAGTTGCACAAATTGCCAAAAACCGAGACAAGTGCGAGTTGGAATCCTCCATTGTGCCACCCCCAAACTGGTGTTACTACACGGTATTGATGATTGCTGGTTTGATCTCAAAGTTTTTGGCATCGATAGCTGGCATGGCGATACTTTCTTGGATTCCTGTGGCATCAAATAGTGTATAATCCCTCAATATTCGATTTTGTCGAGCCACCTTTACAACTGGTAAGGTCAACGCTTGGTCTAATTCTTGTCTTTGATCACGGTGAAGTTGATGGAGAGTTCTCTCTATCTCGTGATCAAACGGTACCAAGTCGAAGCTTCGAGACCTCTGCATACGCCTACTGCTGCACCAAGAAAAACAAGATGTACGAACTGAAAATAAAACACAGAAAAATAAAAATAAAAATAAATAATTATGCTTAAATCAATAGATACTAAAATTCATTTGATATGGGTAATCACTGTTCCCCGGCAACGGCGCCAAAAACTTGTTGCATATTTTCCGCAAGTGTACGGATTGTTCAAGTAATAAAGTGAAAGTAAGAGTATCGTTCCCATGAGGAACGGATTACCATGCACCAAACTTATAAATTTTCTATTGTTTAAGCTTTGAAAATTGATCAAGATAAGGTGGAATGAAAATAAACAACTAAATCAGAGTAAAGAAATCAATAAAAACAAGCTAGGGCCTAGGCATCGTCGATTGAATCCCCCCTTTGTGACCAATTAAACCCCCATCGATTTTAATTAATACACCTTCCCACGATCCAACTCACGAAAATATTTGTAATCTCCTTTTGAAAGTAAAACAAAAGTGCCAAGGAATGCTATGTGTCTACTTTCGTGATCATATACGGATCCCTTGGCCCATTGCGCACAAGAGTTGTGTTAGTTAACAAGTCCTCGCTAATTAACCTAACCGATCGCACAAGAGCACGATTATTTCTAATCTATGCGTCCCTTAAGTCTATAATACAAATAGTCAGATTTTATACACACCCTTTCGTACTCGAATATAAAATCTCAAAGCTTGTAAAGATTGGCCAAAAATTCACAAGTAATAAAAACCTTGAATTATAGATAGGAAGTATGTAAAATTAAAATCAAAGAGGTTCAACAAAAATCACTAGGGTTTCATCAACAACTAGCCTAGAACCCTATGATTTAATTAGCTAGACATAGTGAAAAGAAAACAAAACAAGAACATAATGAAATTAAAAGAAAACATAAGCAAACTCGGCTTTTGACGATAATATTGATGGATGGAGGAGCTTGGCTTTTGAATTGTCACCCTTCATAAGCTTTTGCCCTAGAATTCCCCTTGAAATATCAGCCAAAAAGTCCACAAAATCGTGCACAAGACGTCCCTTATATAGGTATAGGGCAACGGTTGTCAAAATCCTAATAGGAAACAACTTTCCTTATTGACGTATCGCATCGGGACGGCTTCGGAGCTCAGGACGGCTTTGGCCATCCTAAATCGAACAATTTAGGTTGTTTCTGTATGTCTCGGGACGGCTTCTTCATCGGGATGGCTTTGGCTATCCTAAATCGAACAATTTCAGCAGCTGCTGGAGTGTCGGGATGGCTTAAGCCGTCTCGGCGTGTGCACCCATTTTTTCAACTCAATTTCAGCCCCGATTGCTTGCAATAACCTCACAAAACTCTTGTGGGTTGATATAGACATCAAAACCTTGAAAAAATAAAGCTTTAAGGGTGCAAAAACACTTTAAATTGATTGAATTAAGGTTTTGTTACATAAAGCACAAATTTGATCCTTAGAACTTTAAAATCTTAATAAAAATCAATGAAAAGAACACAAAGCTTGCCCATAAAAGTGTATACATTTTAGGCTTATCAATATTTATTCTTAAAAGTGAGATATATTGAGAAAAATAGTGTAATTGAATAACATGTTAACATTGTTTCCGAAATTTTTTGACATGATTCTGGTTAACATTTGCATTTTGGAAATATTAATACTGTGAACATACAAAAAGAAACCTTGATATATTAACTTACCTCATATGAAAAACTTCTAATTTCTTTTGCAAACAATCATGCCTCAAAGCAAAAATATGGATTAGGATTAAAAAAAAATAACTTGAAAAAATGTATAGAAACATTTTAAATAAAGCTAAAATCATCCTACCAAGAGATTGATAGGTAAAGGTTGTTGTTAAAAAAGCTTTCTACCTTTAAATTTTAATTATAAGTATAAAAAATATTTTAAGAAAGCATGCTATTTTAAGATTTTTTTAGCTAAAGTTAGAGATTTTAATTTTAATTTAGTTTTATTAAAGATTCTAAAAACATAATATGGCATAAATATTTAACGAAAATCTTAAGGATGTATATATAAGTCAACACTATTGACAATAACCATGGTTTATATAATATGACAAATTACCATAATTAATTTGTTTTAATTTCTGATGATGCAGCTATATATCTAAATATATATTACCATGACAATAGCAAATTGTAGAATTTGACTTCATGGACAACAATGTTGTTAAATATGTTCAGAGGTAATAATAATAGTATTAAATACATGATAGCAAGATAAAAATCTTGCATATTTGATAGATGAGTTAAATGTTTATTTTATATATAATATTTGTTATGACTAGGTACATTTTCTCAAGTATAAACATTGACAATTAGTTTTTGAGGCAGCTACCTCCAATGGAGTGCAATTGGATAATAAAAAGTACGAATACTTAGAATGTAGGATGGCATTTGTTGTATAGAAATTTAATGTCTACATATTAAACTTCCCAAAAATCCAATTGTTATTTGAATATTGCTTAGAGGTTTTATTATCACAATTGATCCTTTATGGTGTCTACATTATTGATCACTTGCAATATAGTGATAAAATTACAAAGCTATATTTCTTGATTTGATACTTTATAGCAGACCATGAATTATGTCTTCATAGTTGAGAAAACTATCAATGCCTTAACACTTTTCCAAAAGCAACTGCTTGACTATCCGGAATACATATCCTAATTTAGATCTTTTGCTATCGAGGGATCCAGAAAAAATTAATTAGGAATGCCCCACGACCTTTAAGTGGTTTAACCTCCAATAGCATATAAAACTTAATCCTTTATAGATACCTCATTAATTCGCCACTTCAATGATCCACCTTTGGGTTACTAAAATATCTACATAACATCCCTACTATGTATGCTAAGTCTTGATGCATACATACTCATGCATATATGAATTGGATCAAACTAAACTTATACCCCTCTATGATAGGGGTGTCCCTTGGTGTACAATTCTGTATGCCAAAATGATTAAGCACCTTATCAGTATGACCTTTTGCATCCAAGTATACCAGTAGAGTGATTCTGATGGATCTGCGTACCCAAAAAACCATAAATCTCACCAAGATCTTTCATTCCAAATTACATTACAGAAATTTCTTAGCTTTATACAATAGGCCTATATTGCTAGTTACCCGTATGATTATCATCTACACACGACATCAGGATGTGAATTTGCTCCCACTGCCCTTGAGATATATGCAGTGATCAAGGGTGTTTTCCTTAAACCAAAAGAGGTTATCACCCTATCAAATTTTTGATATCACTGGCGGAATGCCTACTTTAGACCATAAATGGGTTTTATGAGTTTACATGCAAGGTGTATTGAGTCTTTGGACTCAAGGTTCTCTGGTTGTACCATGTATATTGTTTTTTCAATTTCTTCATTGAGAAACATTGTTTTTATGTTTATTTGATGCAGATCTAAATCATAATGAGCCCCACAAGTGCAATAACAATTGTAAATGAGTCTTTCGTCTAAACCGATGAGAAAGTCTTTTTAAAATCTTTGCATCCCTTTTGAGTGAATCCACTAGCAACTAGGCATGCTTTGTATCTTTTGATATTACCATTTGAATTCCGTTTGGTTTTGAAATCTTATTTATAACCAATGGATCTCACCTCTTATGGTAACTCGACAAGATCCCAAATGCCATTGCCCCTCATGAATTTCATGTCCTGATTTATGGCCTTGATCAATGAATCAAAACGGAAAACACAATTTGATTTAACTGAAAGATGTACGATCATCTTGTAGTCCTATGTCAAATTCATGCTTACAGAGATATGCAATTTAGTCATCCAAAATCATTTTTCTTCCTTATCTGGTGGATCTCATTATTAGCACTTTAGATTTGAGGTTGTTGGGGTTCATCAACTTGAATAGATGATGATTCCCTACTTGAATAGCGGGCATCTCAAGTACAATTGTGTTTTTAGTAGGATCCTAATTTACTGGTTGAAGAGTACTAAGGTAAGCTATTAGATCCCTTTTAGCTGTAACTAAGTGGAAATGCCAACACATTCGTTTTCAAACACAACCTTCCTTTTTGGTTGCTCCCACTATAACCAACATCCTTAGTAAACTTGGCAATCCCTATTTTGGAAAAGGACCTATTTGAGGGATCATAAGATTTAAACCCCTCAATTTTTTGATTGCCATACAAAGTAGCAACTTACAGTTCATTATTTCAATTTCTCCTTTTTAGGCTTGTAAGGCTTAGCTCTAGTTGAATAGCAGACATTCAAATGCTTAATACATGGCTTTTGCCTCTCCACGATTCGTATGGGATTTTAACTACTACTTTCCCTGGAACTGTCTTAATGTGAAAACTGTAAGCTTTAGTGTTTTACCTAAAAATTGTTTACAAAGACTATGAATACTTGGTCATTAAGTACAAATAACCATAAAGAAGCAATCATCAATAAAGTTGACAGCGGTTCTCATCCATTCCATAATGCCATAAGGAATGAATCTCAAATGTCCATATGCATCAAATCTAAAAATTCTTCACTTATATTTGTATTTTTTCTCTTTATATTTTGTTTGTCTTTCCTTTGAACATTCTATACAGATTTTTAAAATCTGTAAGAACAATATAATTAAGAATGCCTTTTGAGAAAAACATCTTTATTCTTTGTTTAGAAAAGTTACTGAATTGCTTATGTTCTCACACAAAAGAATTCTCATTATCCAATTTGGCTTTAGTACTAAAGTTGCTTTAAAATTATCTTTTGTTATCATTAAAGGTTTGGTGTCATGCACAACACAAGAAAATAAAGTACTAGTTCCATAATATTTAAATTTAGGCAAATACTGAAAATTTCATTTCTAAAGGAACAAATGGAACTATATTTGTCCAAATCAAAAACATAAATTAAATTCCAAGTCAATGATGGCATAGCCAAATTTTTCTCTAGATTCAAATATAAACCATCATTCAAATGAATATTATGGACACCAATAGCCTTTAATAAATATTTGTTGCGATTTCCCATATAGATTAATCTGTCAACACCAATTGGCACTAGACATCTTAATTACCAATCCTGGATTATGACACTGATATGAATGTTTTGCCCCTTATCCATCCACTAATTACCACCAAGTATTAAAGTCAAATCAATCAATTTATAAACAAACAAAATTCAGAAGTCCATATTTTTCGCATAGCCTGTGACCTTATTTGGGACAATCTTTCATGTTACCAACTTTCTTGAAAAAACAACAAATAACTATCATTTTTGTTTCTTATGCACTTTATGTTGGACTGTCCTTAGTCCTACTGCATTTTTTTTTTAACTTGATTCGTTTTTCATTTCTTAATGACAATATTTTCTTGAGAAAGTATTGCCAAATTAGTATTTCATTCATTTTCTTGTCTAAAACAAAGTTCACAAGAATGTTTTTCAATAATCAAACTTTAAGGACGTTTGTTTTATTATAAGAATAGACAATTCTTTGATGTGCCTCTTTATGTTTCATTTAACTTTATTCCACATTAAAACAAGCTTTTAAAGAATAATACTCGTTTTGGCCTTTTTCGTTGTCGTGAATCGATTTGATATTTGTGGAAACCTTTGCCATTTTCTTTGTCAGAAATACGACCCCTTATGGATATCAAAATTTAAACATTACATGACTATTAGATTAATGTAATTTGATCGATATTATTTCCCGTATGGAACTTTCTATTAACAGTGCTAATACTGGGGATTAAATCTGTAGAACAATCAAATCCTAATGCATAGTCAAGCTCATGTGACTATAAGAAAGAAAGAGGCTAGAACATAAAATATGTCACCACAAAAAAATTGATTTATTGTGATGAAAGTATTTATCACAAAAAAAATCAAAATTTCATTATAGAAAGTTTTTGTGACAAGAAAAACTCGTCACAATTTCCTCATAAAATGGCATAAAGTAATTGTGAGGAATTTTTTGTTTCATCACAAAAAATATATGTGACAAATTGTGTTTTCCTCACAAACAATGTGTTTAAGTGGGGTACCTTAAACTTTTACTCCAAACGGATTCAAACCCCCCCCCCCCCAACCGACCTCCCTGACCCCAACAGTGCCGTACACTGCTCTCAAGCGACTCCAGAGGGATTCGAACCCTCGACCTTGGGTATAATTAAATTTAGTAAAACCACTATGCTAGTTGCAATTTTCTTGATAATTTGATTATTCTTATTTATTTGTTACCTTATTTTATTAATTTGATTTATTAATTAATAATGTATTGATTAAATAAATTCAAATAATTATAAGTTCTGTTAGTTAAAACACGTACTATACCCATATAGTACCCATACGTGTGACTAATTAAAAAATACTTTTATTTTCCATACATAGTCTGAACTCAACAAATAATATTTGTGCTTTTAATATAATATGTTTAATACTTGA
The DNA here is from genome assembly GCA_026212405.1 of Petrea volubilis. Taxonomy (NCBI): domain Eukaryota; kingdom Viridiplantae; phylum Streptophyta; class Magnoliopsida; order Lamiales; family Verbenaceae; genus Petrea; species Petrea volubilis. The sequence goes on from CM047879.1 coordinate 3,778,818, forward strand.
TGAAATAATACTTCATTTTATGAAAAATTTACTATATTCATTTTTAAATTTAAAATATATAAAAAATATTTATTGGTATAATATATCAAAATTTATTATAATTATTGATGTGGTATATTTCCGATCGGATTCCGCGTGCCATGTGTCACCTCTTCTAAGCACTTAAGTCGGCGAGTATGGTTACCAACCAGATCATGGGTTATCGATCGGATTAGCGTCTCATCAAACCCATTCCAACAATCTTTGTTGGCCAACTCTTTTATCGATCGGGTTAGGGGTCTCAACCCTTAGAGCCCATCCCATCGAATCTCCTGGTCGACATCATTATTGATCGGGACTATATCGGGTTCAACAAATTCCTACTAGAATTAAATGCTCCATCAGCTGGGGTGTGGTTCAGTCAACTAATCCCATGCCTTATTAATTGAGAGCCAACTAATGTCACTAGGCCCTACCCTTAGGATTATGGTTCACTCCACCTCATCAAGTGATGCCCTAGCAAGCCTAAGGGTCATATAGGGAGCAATCCGCGTGGACACACTACAAATACCCTTGCATTTATGGTCAGGACCATCTTATTAATTGCTTCCAAACCCCTTACTCTGCTCAAATCTCTACAAAATCGATCAACTGATTTAAGTATCAGAGGGTTTTAACCAAGACCCATCTCGGCTAGCTCATGTTGCCTTTCCTTTATTGCAGGTCAATTTCCTGCTCAAATCCTTCCAACTTCACACTCAACCAGAGTTAACAATAGAGGTTCACCAACTCCTAAAATTGACCCGCATCATTTTTGGCACTGTTTGTGGGGAAAAACTCTGCAACCAAAGGAAGAAAGATGGTGACAATTAGGAGAAACTCCTCTGGTGTGCGAAGCACCCATGAAGCCAAAGTGACCAATGCTCGGTCCATGACCTCCTACCACAATCTCCCCCCACAAATCCAACACTAGCATAGGTTGATTTAGCAGGTTTATCCCGGGTGCACATTACAGCCCTACTCATGCTGGCCAATATTGATCAGAGAAGCAAAGCTCACACCCCGTCCGGGGGTACGGGTGTGCTCTCACCCAATACAAAGGAAATGATCACGATCCCCCTTGAGCGATTAAAGGATTTCGTCAGATAATACAACCTGCAAGCCTTTGAAAGGATAATGCAACCTGCAGGCCTTTGAAAGGCTCAAAGAATGTGTAGTCCAAGCACCACCGGGCCTCAACCTGATAACAGTCCTAGCCGCCCGTCACGTCCTATCCCATCCGAATTCAAATCGAGAGGCGAGCTACCAGCTGTCTTGACTGGAAGAAGAAGAAGAATAGGCCGAATCAGGCTACCATGAAAAGATTCCCCAGCCAGTATCCGGACTTGGGGCACTCTTGTTGGGACCCCTTTCCGAGGAATTATGGAGTTGACCTAACTCCGGAGGAACTTCAACTCCGGGGGAACTTGAACACATGAAGAACTAGCTATACCAGCTCACCTAGAAGATTGCTGACCTCGAGTACCCCAAGGGAAGAATTGAGCCCTATGATGAGCAAGGGTCGTCATCTGATCGTTATCATGTTCGGAGGCAAAGGGCCTTTGCCCATCATACTCGAGAAGAAAAGATCAGTCTATATGACCAAGTTCTGGTCAATTTTCCACACTACGACAAAAAGTACCGACTCAGACGACCACCTACTCCAATTTAAGAATGTTATCGACATTTACAGACTCTCGAACAGAATGATGGCCAAATTCTTTGGCACCACGCTCTTTAGGATGGCACGTCAATGGTTCGCTCGGCTCAAGCCAGAGTTGATCCACTCTTTTGAAGAACTAGCCAATCGATTTTTACACCACTTCACGACCAAGAAAGACATCAAACTTCCCCATACCCATCTTCATGGGATTCGATGGCAAGAGGGGGAGTCCCTCCGCGATTTCATGACCTATTTCAATAAAGAGGTCCACAAAGTTGACGACCCGTAGATCGTTTTCGTCAACTTCGCTCTATACATTGCCCTTTAGTACGAAGATTGTGATAAAGCCATTATTCTTAAACCCCCTCGATCCTGCAATTTTGTAGGCTTAACTGGCATATCGGTAACTTTCGGCAATCCACGCACTTCTTCCCACGTTTGATTGCCTATCATTACTATGGGAGGGTCTGATCATTCACGGCGTCCTTTGAAAAATGCATCTTTGTTTTGCCTAAATGGGCGATTGTCAAGCAAAAACTAACGATTACAATCGAACCAAGAAATCTTCCTACCATTTTTCAGTCTGAATGCCTTTGTTTGCAGCTTACATATAGGACAAGCCAGTCAACCCGATGTCATCCATCCGGACAACATCCCATAAGTGGGAAAGTCATTGATAGTCCACATCAATGCGGCCCGCAACTGAAAATTCTGCCTTTTGGAAATGTCATATATTTCAACTCCTTCTAAACACAGAATTTTTAGCTCCTCAATTAGAGGTTGCAAGTACACATCAATCCTTTCTTTTGGGTTACGTGGTCCTGGAATCAAGCATGTCAAAAACATATATGGTGTAGTCATACACAATTCTGGCGGCAAGTTGTATGGAGTAACAATCACAGGCCAACACGAGTATGATTAAATGGATTAAATCCATCGGCACATAATCCAAGCCTAATGTTTCGTGGTTCAGCAGCAAATTCAGAATGCTTTTCACTGAAAAACCTCCATGCCAGACCATCAGATGGATGATAAATAACACCAGGCTCTCCTCTGTGCTCATGATGCCACCTCATTTGATCAGTTGATTTTGAAGAAGCATACAACCTTTTCAATCTTGGAATAAGAGGCATGTAGTGCATCCTTCTGTAAGGAACACGATTCCTACTACCACTTTTAGATTGTTTAAATCTTGGATGACTACAAAACTTACATTCCTCTAAACAGTTATCTTCATTGTAATACAACATACACCCCTCGATGCAATAATCAATCTTCACCGATGTTAAACCTAACTTTTTAACTATTTTCTTTGCTTCGTAATAGTTGCTAGGAACATGATTATCTGACGGATTTGACGACTTCACAAGTTCTGCCATTGTGTCAAAACAATCCTGAGATAAATTGTAGTCGGATTTTAATGACATCATTTGAAGAGTCAATGATAACTCCGTCTGATTGTCACAACCTGGCCACAATGGTCGATTCGCAGCCTCTAATATGTCATAAAATTATTGGGCTTGCATATTAGGATGTTGATCATTGTTTCGCGGCATCTCAGTATCGTGACCACTTTCGACATTCAAATCAGGCCGATAATGCTTACGTTGGTGTAATGCATCGACACCTATGGCATCATATACCAAATTCTTGTAATTATTGACTCCATATGAAAGTTAGCCTGATTCGAAGAACTAGCACCACCGACCTCCACGTGTTGAGATTCTGGAGCTAACTCGCCATGTGAAGTCCAATACCAATACTCAGTTTGAAACCCAAATTTCATCAAATCGCAACGCACATTACTTAGTATCCTTATACTTTCTATTAGTACACTTTGAACACGGACACCTAATGAGGCCTTTATCAGCTATATACTGCGGTTGTGTAGTTGCGAATTGAATAAACTAATTAAGGTCATTCATAAATTGTTTGGTGTAATTTTTCCGATCAACAGTTAATCTATTATACATCCAACATCGAATTTCACGTATATCCATATTCTATAAACAAAGAACGAAGGTAAGTGTACATCACTATTAGACTTCACATCTAGATAAATTAAGTTAGTCAATTAATATTTGTTCAACATGCTTCATTAATATCACAATACATAAACACTTATCTCTCACATAATTATTTCACACATTGTTCGACATTCTTCCTATCAAACACATTTTTTCACTATTCAACCATACAAAAGCAACAAAATTCAACACAAAATAAAATATTCATGACAATCCAAGAAAACACTTTCATAACAATCCATAATCCAATCAAACGTGTTCAAAACAATCCATAGTCCAAACTTATTCAAAATAATCCATAATCTCATCTTATTCACAACAATCAATTGAATAAACTTATTCATACCAATCCATAATCCAAACTAACTTCTGCATAACAATTCATAATCCAAATGACTATGTTCATAATAATACATAATCCAAATATGTTTACAACTTTGTTCATAAAAATTCGTAATCCAAACATGATAATTCATACCTTGCTTAAACTTCAACGCCTCAAATTGCGTTTATGCTATCAACCTACAAATAATTTCACAACAACAAAACAACAAACAAATATGAAATTAGAACTCGACGGAAAGAAAAAATCACTAGCCAAAAATAACAATATCGTACGCGTGTGACGTGCGTGGGGGGAGGGGTTGCTGGGGTGGGGGGGCTGCTGGGGGTGGGTGAGGCTTGGGGGTGGGGGGAGGGCCTGTTGGGGGCGGGGGGAGGGACTGGTGGGGGTGGGGGGAAGGGCGGCTGTGGGTGGAGGGGCTGCTTAGGGGGGGGGCTTCTGGCGGCGGCAAGTGGCGGGTCTGTGGGCGGCGAGGGGAGGGTCGGCCATCGGCGGGGAAGGGGGGGAGAGGGACCCGCGATCGGGGGGGTGGGGGGGAGGGCGGCGCGAACTGCTGGGGCTGGGGGAGGAGGGCGCAGTGACAGGAGGGAGAGGGAGGTTTTGACGGCGGGAGCCGGTGGGGACGCCGCCGTCGACGGCCGGGGGGGGACCAGAGAGGGTGGCGGCGATGGGGGGGAGGGTTAGGGTACGAACCTTGGGGATTTATCCGTGTCCAAGAGTCGAAACTCGTAGTTAACTTTTTTCGAATTGTGCGTTTTCTTTAATTAGGTCAGACGGAACCGTACGATTGGAGCAATACAACTTCAACACTAATCAATCTGCTCTGAAGTCCATTTTTTTGATAATTCCTACATAATTTAATTGACGTTAGCGTACATTGACATTGGAGTACGAAGTCATACGTATATATCACTGAAAGAGGAAAACGCATTCTCGTTGATCAAACTGCAATTTTCAACGCATAAGAGGCGAAAATATAAGGCCCATGGTGAAAATTTGACGATTTTGAAATGGCTCAACCCTTTTAATGCCCCGTAATGTCGGGCCGCTCGATTTATGCGAGCCATTTAAAATTAAAAAAAATTAATATTTTTATTGGCCACGGATAAATCCGTGGCCAAAATGTATTTTTTTTAAAAAAAGATTTATTTTATTTACTGGCCACGGATAAATCCGTGGCCATAGTGCATTTAAAAAAAATAATAATAAACTTATTTTTTGGCCACGGATTTATCCGTGGGCAAAATACAATTTTTGTTAAAAAAACTTAATTTTGTTTTCTGGCCACAGATAAATCCGTGGCCATTATGCATTTAAAAAAAATAATAATAACCTTATTTCTTGGCCACGGATTTATCCGTGGCCAAGTCCCACTTTTTTTTAAAAAAAATTAAATTTATTATTGGGCAAAAAACATTTATGTTTTTTTTCACAAAATTTAAATAGCCACGGAATTTTGTTGATTTAATGACGGAAAAATCCGTGGCCATTTGTTTTCATTTTTTTCCAATATCCGTGGCCATTTCCGTAGCTACTAGCAATCGATTTCATCCGTGGCTAAATCGCTATTTTCTAGTAGTGTGGTTTTTTCAATCCCATGATGTTTCTATGGCACTCGAATTAATGGGCTTGTCTTGTTCCTTAAAGTGCATTCCTTAAATTCGATATTTTCAATGGGTTCTTCAACATAGGTTAAATTTGGGTCAATATCTAGGGTGCCATGGTTTAGTAGATGTGAGGGATCCGAGTAATATTTGTTGGGTATAGATACATAGAAGACATTATGTACCTCTATTAGGTAGAAGGTAATGGCCACTTACGCTACTACTTTTCCTATTCTTCCCAATATATCAAAAGAACCGTCATATCTTGGATTAAGTGTTTCATTTGTTTCCCAAATCTCAAAACCCCTTTTTTTCCTAATTCAAATTCCAAATATTTTCGTCTCTTATCGGAGTAACTCTTTTAGTAACTTTATATTTCTGTCATTTACTTTCGAGCTAGTTTGATGACTTTGGTGATTTCCTGTACTTACTTTGGGCTTCACTTTTGCCATTTCATTCCAATATACTGTGGATCTATTTCCTTGTGCATAAAATGCTTTCAAAAGGATCATGCCAACTATAGGTTAATAGTTATTGTGATGGGCAAATTTTGGCTAGTGAGAGGTGTCGATCTTAACTTTTTTCAAATTCGAAGTATATCTTCAAGGGTTTGTATGATTCTTTCTAGTTGTCCACCAGTTTGAGGTTGAAAAGAAATACTAACATTTAACTTAGTGGTTCAAACATTTTGTAATTCTTGCCAAAATTTAGGGCAAACTGTGGGTTTCTAGTCAAGACTATACTAATCGAGATACCAAGCACCAAAAAGTCCGACTATGTTTTGTTTATAATATTCTGCCATTTTAAACCACACAATGAAGTGGAAGCTTTTCATAAGTCTATTCATAACTATCCATATTGCATTATTGCCTTGCTAGGTTCAAAGTAATCCTATAACGAAATTTTTGGTGATAGGTTCAAATATGAGTAAGGGTTGTGACGGATGGATACAAAATCAGATCTAAGATGTATACAACAAAGATAAAACAAAAATTTTAATTAATAGGAACAAAAGATCAAAAAGTGGAAGAAGTGAGTCATAAATGTAGTAGGTTTCGAAAATATTTGTCAACATTTTTATTTTTTTAAATATCATTTAAGAATATACAGAAAGAAGTTTACTAGAGATCAATGATAACTCATCAAGTTTCCAAGACTTGCTTCAACAAATTTTCATGTTTGAATAAAAGACTGTTAATGGATTATTATTGATTCACATGATTCACACGAGAATACATACAAGTTTGAATAACAACTCGGTCAATTGACATGTCAAATAAGGAAAATTAGATTGGTGTAAATCACAAAGATTTCAAGCTTTTGCTAATAGGTGAAATAATTTGGAAATTTCCTCTATCACAAACTTTTCAAGAAAGAGATAAAAAGGGATGTCAATTGAGAAAACTTTGAAAAGTGCCTTAAAAGCAAAAAGAATGATTACGGAAACAAAAGACTTGCTATTGGAGTCATTGTTTTAAAAGAAAGTTAAAGACAAAATTTGCATTTTCTTTCCTTTACATTAAACAATGGATATTGGTTGTAAAAGATATCCCAAAGAAATATCGACATTGTCAAAAGATAGGAACAAAAATAATATGTAATAAGCAAACGTATAGCTTTAGAAACAAATCTCATAAAGAATAGAGGCTTCAAGGTTCGATTAACAAAGTACATCTCCTATGGAGATTATAAAATGTTGCTTCCAAGTAAAATGAATTTTAGCGAACTTTTGAATAAGTAATGATGAGGTCCTACGAAAAGAATTAAGAAACATAACTATCACAAGTGAATCCTCATTTAACTATTACACACTTCACCTAAAATAGAAACCTATACTTAAATTCATCATTCCTAGTAGCTTTGTTATATATCTTTACTCTATTCCATAATTGCTATTCTTCCCACGACTACTAAAATTCCCCCTCGCTTTCTCATCTAATTTGAAATCCAGTTTGGAATATACTAAAACTTCTTGTACTTAATAAAATAACTCATCAATATTAGATAGCGGCTACTTCTAATTCATTCGATAAATATCAGGTTAAACCTCTAGTCTAGAAAACATGTAATGAATTTGGATCAATTAAAATTCTAGGTAAATGAAACAAGCTAAATGCGTACCTTCCACACTGTAGGTTTATTGGGTTACCTCGCACCTCCATTTTTTTGCAGCTTTGATATATCCTCCAGAGTTCCTTTCACTTGGGCCGCCCCTAGATTGTAGTTTCACAAATTGTCTTATTTTTTCAATGCTTTGTTGTACTTATCAATTCTCAATACCATTTCTACTACCATAGTATAATTATGAATCCTATCTCAAATTCCGAGACTTAGACCACCGCAAGCTTCCAAATCTTTCTTTTCTTAATTTCAACAAAGTACATAACTTCTACTTTTTCCAATTCTCAAGGTCACTATTTCAGGACTAATTTTTTACAAAAGATATGCTTTTGCAAAATATAATTCAACCTAATATAAAATCCATTAGATGCACTAGAGGTCTTAGCAACTTTCACATATACCCATGGTGACTCTCGAGTTGGTTCTTATAGGTTCAAGAGATGGATTTTACACACGTAGAACTTAAGTCACATAATTCCACAAGTAGTCATTCACAACTATTACCCAAAAAAAAAAATTTGCCTTATACTCAAATTAGTCAAGTATTTGCCATTTAGGGGAGCAAAGCATGCACTAGTCAGCCACCCAGCCACACCCGCCACCCAGCATATCAAACACTACCTAAGGAAATTCATCCCTAATTAACCTTATCGGGTCAAGCCTATCTCCTTTCTATTCCAAAATCTTACGCCGAGGATCCTTACCCAGCACAGCTTAGGCATAAACCCAAGCTCTATAACTATTTATGACGCCCCAAAACCTCTAGTTAATTATGAAAACATCCATTTATAACCATCTCACAAAACATGCTAACATATAACGTAATAAAAACAAACATGCGTACTACTATTCCAAAAAGGAAAGTTTACGAACGTCGTTTATTACATATACACAAACTTAACTTCCAAGTTTCTAGCACAACACAAATAACTAACTAATCGGCTCGAAGCATCCTCCGACATCTTCCTCATTCCTATCTTCCGGTGTCTCAAATCCAGCTAAAAACATAATAGAAAGTAATGTCAACATATACACATGTTGAGTAGAAATTCGCATAAAACATGATGTGTTCGTGTGAAATTGCATGTTGTCATAAATGCACATAAAATCTTAGAAATTTCAGCTATGATAAAATACATAAATTTCAGCTCACAAGATCATCACATTCCAACACATTGTTATTGTTTTCCACCTCGAAGAGCGGCTACCTTATCTCGTCGTGCCGTCATTCACAATTTCCAACCAAAATCACACAAAAATCCACCAATTCCAACCTAAACACACCGGTGGTCATATCTCAGGTATATGCCGAAATCCTACGACCCACAACCAGTACATGTAACTCTCCGTCCATGCAAGATGGAAATAGGATATGGATGGCGAGAATTGTTTTAAGACCGGCAAGCCCATTGCCGCCCGGCTGAACTCTAGCCTCATCCACACCGAAAACACATAGGGCCCTTATACACATAATTCCAACACATTCGAATCACAATTTCATCACAATACAAACAGTTTCAGCTCAAATTCAACATAAGGTACCAAAATTTCCAGTTTTGCAAAATCGACATTTACAACTTCGAACTGAAATTTCTAGCCTTCAAACTATTAAAATTCCAGCTTAAAACCTACTGGAAATCCACACATATATTCCAAAGGATGAAAAATAGACTTTTAGTTGATAAAATTTGAATTTCCAGCTTACGAGACCTGGACTTTTCAGACTGCAACACGAAACGTTTGAGCACGCAACTTCTGAAATTTTCAACTTTCGTAACCCAAAATTCCAGCTTTGAAAAACCTATAAATCCAGCTTATTTGACACTGAATTTACAGTTTTAAAACTAGGTTTTCATTTGGGATATTTCGGATTTTCCAGCCTTACAAGAATCGAAATTTTAAGCTTCGAAAACAATATTTCAGCATGAATAGTAATTCCAGCATATGCACAACTTGAATTTTCAGTTTGGCACACTTAAAATCTTAGCTTCCATCACATAAATAAGACTCTATCAAGGTATAAAACATGTCATAAAACATGGTAACATAGAACTCAAACATGCTTATTCAAGAATTTAACCTAACATGCTCCTAGAAAACATCATAAACATAATATGCACATACAGAGCTAACACCTCTTGTATTCCCTTAAACCCAAGATGGAAACCAACTTGTGGTTACCTCCAAGGTCTAATAGGGAAGAGAAAATGATAGTAGCTTGATAAAACCCTAACCTTAGCTCATGCCATAGGCAAATTTCTACCTTGATGTCTTTCTTGTCTTGTAGGGATTTGAAGAAGGGAAAGTGTTTGGAGTTGTGAGATTGTTTGAATTGTTAAATGAGAGTAGGGAAACTGAAAGAAAACAAGTAGAAATGGAAGAGCATGGGGCCGGTTCTTTAGTGTGTGTGTGTGTGTGTATGTGGTGATTTTTGTGTTTTTTTTTTCTAAGTAATATTACATAGAAGATAATAGGAAGAGATAGACTTAAAATAGCATAGAGTCATTTTCCCAATTAATACCCTAATTGGCCAAGTATATGATATAAGATAGCTTAAGTATAGCTCTACATTAACATGAGCCAAGTATGTATTCTTGCATCTAGAAAGTATTTTACAATTGTATCAATACATTGCATCTAGCACTTGGAGGATAAGACTTAATATCCACCAAGTATTTAACATTTTATATTTTTCTATTCCAAAAATCCCCAAAAAATGTCCACCCCCCTATTATTCAGAAAAATTGAAAGTTAATTCTTGTACATTGTATATTTATGCAAGAAATAATATCTAGGGGTAGAAAATACAATTTACTCATTTCTTAGGGATTTTAGGGCATAAAATCCGAAAATTCATAATTAATTTAGAAAAATTCCAAAATTTTGAAATTTAATCTTTATAAATCTGAAATTATATGTATATTTCCCAGAAATTAAAAATGTTTTAGTTATAGTTTTGAAAATTGCAATTTAGAACATAGAATTTCAGAAATTGTGTTCGAATGTCAAATTCGTTTAAAATTTGGAAAATCATGTAATTTATTCAAATTTGCATCTTATCCATGCATAAAAGTCTAGAATACTTATTTATATTATTTTTTAAAATGAAGAAGTATTTAATAGATGAATTTTCCAAGAATAGTAATCAAAATTCGAAAATTAGTACTTTACCATTCAAATTGTACATTAATCTCAAAATCAAACTAAAATGTGAAAATGACAAGTAATAATAACATTTCCAAGAAGCATAAGATTTCATATCAATTATTTAAATAATTAGGAATACCGGGTCGTCACAAAAGGCTTGGATTTCGGACCCCGTAAATTTGGTCCCTCTGTTCGTTACAATAGTCTGAGGGATGCCAAATCTATGCACTAGATTTTCTTTGATGAACTTGACTACCGTTCCCTGATAGGTTTGCTTGAGGGGAATGTCTTCTACCTATTTAGTGAAATAGTCGGTGGCGGGGATAATATGGGTGTGCTATATATTTCGAAGAGGGAGGAAAGATAGCTCCTATTAGGTTGATGGCCCAGCATCGAAATGGCCAAGATTTGATTATTAGTTTCATTTCTTCTGTTGGCACTCTCTGAATCGGACCATGTAGTTGGCACTTTTCGTAGCCCTTGGCTAGCCAATGGCAATCTTGGGCTATCTTTAGCCAGAAATAGCCATATCGTTTGATCAACCGTGCCATTTTGCAGCCACTCTGATGAGCTCCGCATAATCCTTTGTGGACTTCCATCATGATTTTCATTGTCTCATCCCGTCTGACACACTGTAGAAGGATGTCATCGTGACTTCGATGATATAACGAGTTATCTCTCGGACCACATAGTTGGTGGCCCCCGTCTTGATTTGTTGAGGTGCTCCCTGTGAGGGATCCTTCAAATAACTTAGTATTAGTTTCATGGTGCTCTCAATGGCGCAAACGTTGGTTCTTTCGAAGTGAGAAGGGTAGGCCTGCCTTATAGTGGTATAACTAGCGGCCATAGAGTCTTTAGGGAATTATGCTCCAATGGCTATTTGAGCTAACTCATTGGCTTCAAAGTTAGACTTTCTAACCATATGCTGAAATGTTACCTTGTCGAACCCCATCAATAATGCATTAACCGTGGAGATACCTGTCAAGGATTTCTACACTAAACTGTATCCTGGATTTGTTTAATGATGAGTTGGGAGTCTTCGGTTACGCTGATGCTAGATGCTTCTAACTCACGTAATAATTCCAACCCAAGGATCAAGGCTTCGTATTCGCCCTGATTGTTGGAGCATGGGAAATCGATTTGGACCGCCACGCCAGTCTTGATTCTTGATGGCAAAGTGACAATTATGCCAGCCCCAGATGCTTTGTCTGTTCGAGACTCATCAAACTGACGAACCCATGGCTTCAAAAATACTAATAGCATTTCGATTTGCTGAGTCACTTCGTCATTTATCTCGACACTAGGGTGGTCGATGAGGAAATCGGCCAACGCTTGGCCTTTCATAGCTTTCTGCGGAACAAATTATAGCTGATACTCTATTAGGTGGATGGCCCAACGGCCTATCCGACCACATACTACCGATCTCAAAAAGCATGTATTTGATCACATTGATACTACTGATTACAAGAACCTTTACTGGCAGCAAGTAATGCCATAGCTTAATACATGCAAAGTACGGAGTTAAACACAACTTTTCGATTTGAGCCTATTCGACATATAGATGGCATATAGAAAAATCACGGAGTCTCCTATAGATGATCACTTCCCAAGTGTAACCCCCACTGGATCATCAACTCCCTATTTGACATCATTTCAAACCAAAACAACATAGCATTCAAGAAAAATTGAGAACTTATGATTTGAGCCTAATTGAGCAAAGCATGTCTAAGTGGGGATAACAATGAAAAGCGCATTGAAATATGAAAAGAACCTAAGAAGTAAGAACGATAGAACATCCATATCATCAATCAACAAAAGTTTCAAATAAAAAACAACAAGATAAAGCAATTTAAGGAATCAAAAATTAAGCAGACCTAAAACCTATCACAAGTATTCTCCCCCACCACTACTAGAAAACAGCGATTTAGCCACGGATTATTAGCCACGGACATAATCGGTTGCCATTAGCTACGGAAACGGCCACGGATTTAGAAAAAAAACGAAAACATATGGCCACGGATTTTTCGGTGGCTAAACAGACAAAAAATCCGTGGCCAAATAAATTTTAAAAAAAAAAACATAAATGTTTTTCCCCAGTAATAAAATAAATTTTTTTTTTAAAAAAAATTGGGTTTGGCCACGGATTTATCCGTGGCCAATAAATAAAATTATTTTTCTTTTTTTTTTCGCAATTTGGCCACGGAATTATCCGTGGCCATATAATTTTTTTTAAAAAAAAAATATAAATACTTTTCTCCAGTTTTTTTTTTGGAAAATGGCCACGGATTTATCCGTGGCCATATAATTTTTTTAAAAAAGAGACATAAATATTTTCCCCAGTAATAAAATAAATTTTTTTTAAAAAAAAAAATTAGCCTTGGCAACGGATAAATCCGTGGCCAAGAAATAAAATTAATTTTCTTTTTTATGGAAATTGGCCACGGAATTATCCGTGGCCATATGTCTTCTTTTAAAAAAATATATAAATATTATTCTCGAGTAATAAAATAAATTTTTTTTTTAAAAAAAAATTTTGAATTGGCCACGGATTTATCCGTGGCCATATAAATTTTTTTAAAAAAAACAACATGTTTTTTCCAAGTAATAAAATAAATTTTTATAAAAAAGAAAATTGGAAATGGCCACGGATTTATCCGTGGCCAATAAATGAATTTATTAAAAAAAAATTTTTTTTGGCTTGTGGCCACGGATTTTTCCGTGGCCAAAAAATAAAATTTGTTTTTTAAAAAAAAGGAGCAAGGCCACGGATTTATCCGTGGCCATTAATATTATATATTTTTTTTTAATTTTAATTTTAAGCGGCTCACTTAAATCGAGCCGCCCGGCATTACGGGACATTAAAACGTTTGAGTCATTTCAAAATCATCACATTATCGTCACGTATCTTGTATTCTACCTTGTTATGCGTTGAAACTTGCAGTTTGATCACCGAGAACACGTTTTCCTCTTTTAGTGATATATACGAATGAGTTCGTACTCCGGTGTCAATGCGGGCTAACGTCAGTTAGCTCGCGTAGGAATCACAAATAAAATGGACTTTATAGCAGATTGATTACTTTTTTAGTTGTATTGCGCCAATCGTACGGTTCCGTATAACCTAATTAGCGAAAACGCACGATTTGGGAAAAGTCAACTTTCTATTTTGACTATTGGCCACGGATAAATCCGTGGCCACGTGGTATTTTCAAAATTTTTTTTTGAAAAGCGGGAAATGGCCACGGATTTATCCGTGGCCAATAAATGAATTTATTAAAAAAAAAATTTTTTGGCTTGTGGCCATAGATTTTTCCGTGGCCAAAAAATAATTTTTTTTTTTTAAAAAAGGAGTAGGGCCACGGATTTATCCGTGGCCATTAATATTATATATTTTTTTTTAATTTTAATTTTAAGCGGCTCTCTTAAATCGAGCCGCCCGGCATTACGGGACATTAAAACGTTTGAGCCATTAATATTATATATTTTTTTAGTTTTTTATTATTATTATTGGCCACGGATTTATCCGTGGCCAACTGCATGAATTATCCGTGGCCATATATCCGTGGCCAATGTCCGTGGCCAGTTTTAGCCACGCCAGTTTTGGCCACGGAAATTATCCGTGGCCAAATCCGTAGCCTTATTCTTTGGCCACGGATTTTTGGCCAAAATCCGTGGCCAAATCCGTGGCTAAAAGGCTGTTTTCTAGTAGTGCACACTTGAATTGCACATTGTCCTCAATGTGTAAATATAACCAAAAATAAAGCATGAAGGACAACGAGACTTCCTTGATAAAGTGAGAGATGGAAGTAACCCCTTATAATTTGGTATTTGGGATAGGCTTCCTCACCATTTTGGGTGTGATCAAGTCCTATTAGAAGTGCACGCCTGTTTCTTGAACCGCTAAATCCAAATATTCACGCCTCTATGCCCACAAGTTAGGACGTGATCAAAAGTACACTTCAGTTTGATTTTCTTAAGAGTGTGCATCTTTGCTCGGTTATTAGGGCGTGATCATGCTTTATTTTCAGTGCACCATTTATCAACTTTTAGCCAATTCTCCTCCTATTTTAATCACCTACAACCAATAAAAAATTGAATTAAAATGCAAAAAAAAAAAAGGAAATAACTAAATATAATGATAATATTTTTTATTTGTTTTTCTTAATAGAACTACTTAGAAAGAAAATAAATAAATAAAAAAGCATAAATAAGTTTGGGTGGTTGCCTCCCAAAAAGCACCATTGTTTAACTTCCTAGGCTAGATGTTAGGATGGATTAAAGTAATTGGAGTTGAAAAATAATGTTTGCCTAGCCTCCATTTCTTAGACAACACCTTTGCGGTACTCTCCCTTGATTTCCATGATTGGATAAACCACACCCACAACTGCAAGCCACAAAATCTCTTTCATTAGCACATTCATTGCTAAAGGATGCATATTATTGTGTAGGTCGTCATCTTTTCTCAATTTAGACATCTCCCGAGGTAACTGATTAATTGTTTCTATGCTGAAAATAGAATACACTTTATTAAGATTTTTCATGGCATCATATATATTGAATCTAATAACTTCACCATCAAATTACATAGTGAGGGTACCATTGTGTATATCTATCTTAGTTCTAGTTGTACTTAGGAAAGGTCTTCCCAACAAAATATCAAAAGAGCTAGAGGATTTATCATCCTCCGTGTATAGAATAAAGAAATCAGCTGGAAAAATCAAGTCATTCACTTATGCTAACAAATCTTCCAAGACACCTTTTGGATAGACCATTGATCTATCAGCAAGTTGGATCAAAGCAGCTATCTCTTTCAAAGGCTTAGCATTCAAAGAAGAATAGATAGATATAGGCATAACATTTATTGATGAACCCAAATCACACATAGCCCTTTTTATACCCACGTTACCTATCTGGCAAGATATAGCAAACACACCTTGGTCTTACACTTTGGAGGCACATTCCTTTGGAGCCAGCAGAAATATTTTCGTTCAAACTTACCTTTGATAGCCTTCCAACTTCTTTTTGTTGGTACGCAATTCCTTGAGAAATTTTGCATAATCGGGTTACTTGCCTTGCTGCATCAACTAATGAGATATTTATCTCCACTTTGAAAATTGTCTCAAGAATTTCTTTGTTCTCCTTATCATTTTTGGATTTTGCAACTCTCTACAGAAAAGGGCATTGTATTACTAACGGTGGGGGTTGTTACTTTTTCTTCAAATCATCCTTTGAAATTTCTCTATCTTTTTAGCTTCAGATCTAGAGGCACGGGCATGGCTCGTCGATTTAGGCTGATTTAACTCTTTTCAACTTCCCAAGGTAATTGCATTTGCATCCTATTTTGATTCACCCACTATTTGCAAATGCGAGACTTTAGACTCCAATCTACTCATAGATGATGCCAACTCGTTCATTTGATTTTTCAAATCTTCAATACTTGCCTTCATCTCCTGTTGAAAATGTTGAGTGTTAGTGGCTAGTGATTTAAAAACATCTTAAAAGACATACCTGAGTTGGAAGTAGAGGGTGGTTGCAGAGGATGAGAGGGTGGCCATGGTTGGAATTGGTGTAAATTTTGTGGCCTTACTCCATAGCTGATATTTGCGTGAGGACTTTGGTTTGTATGTATTGGAGTAAGGGTCATAGTTCACCTTAGATTGTCCTAAAAATTCCTCAACTACATTGAGTGCTCTTGAAAATCTTCGTGAAGTGTAGGACACATGTCAATGAG
The DNA here is from genome assembly GCA_026212405.1 of Petrea volubilis. NCBI lineage: Eukaryota > Viridiplantae > Streptophyta > Magnoliopsida > Lamiales > Verbenaceae > Petrea > Petrea volubilis. The sequence goes on from CM047879.1 coordinate 3,795,469, forward strand.
GTGACCAACAGTGGCACAAATCCTGCAAGCTTTAACTTGTTGAGCATTTCCTACAACCAAGTTTTGAACCAAAGAAGTTAGTTCATTTAATTTATCTTCAATTGAATACACATTTACCTCATTTACTCTTCTTGGAGGTTCTTAGTAAATTCCAAGTTGTCGCTAATTTGATGCCATGGTAGAGATTATTTCGCGAGCCTCTATAGGTGTTCTGTTGAGAAGAGCCCCTCTACTCAATGCAGCAATCATCTTTTTGTCCATGGTTATCAACCTCTCATAGAAGAATTGAATGAGAGATTGGTTAGAAATTCCATGTACAACGCAACTCGCACAAATCTTTCGTGTCATTCTCAGTATTCATGTAGTGTTTCTAGATCTCCTTGTTGGATCCTACAAATCTCCCCCCGAATTGCAATGGCACGAGAAGGTGGAAAGAATTTGTCAAACAATTCACGAACCATGGCAGTCCATGTGGTGAGAGATCCTGGAGGCTAGTAAAATAACCATTCTTTTGCAGTATCTATCGAAGAGAAAGGGAAAGCTCTCATCTTAATTTACTCCTCTAACACTCTTTGTGTTTTTACTGACAAACACACCATATGAAATTGCTTTAGATGCTTATGGTGATCCTTAATAATCAACCCTTGAAAATTTGGGAGTAAATGAATTAGTCCAGATTTAAGTTCAAAAAATGCATCCAAAGTCGGATAAGTGATGCACAAGTGTTGCTTATCCAATTGTGGGGGTGGCCAATTGCCTCAAGGTTTGTTGTTGTTCAGCCATTTTCGATGGAGTAGTTTTAGAAAAAAAAAACTAAAATTGTTGTGCTTGGTTATCAAAGAAAATAAATCAAATTAGTTATTCCTAGACAACGATGCCAAAATTTGATGGGTGCCGAATCCACCAAAATAAATCTTGCTACTCCAAAACACAATATTAATTGTAAATAGGGTGAGTAGAGTTGATTCCACAGAGAATAACTACTTGATGAATTTCAAAGATAACTAGGCGAATACAAAGTCAAAATCAAGATTGGGGGGTTTTAATTGAAAAATAACTAAAATAAAAGCAGTAAATAAGTAGAGAATAAATCACTATGATGAAAAGCATAGCCATGGATAATTCTTCGCACAATATTTTAAGGGATTGATCATTGATTGAAAGATAGTTCTTAAATTCATGCACTAAATCAGTTATAGCCATTTTGAATGCTCCTCTGACCAATCCTTCCTTATTTTCAGGCTAAACATGCAACGCGCTATGAATAACCCCTAATTAATAGACAACCCTATACACATGATTGAATTTAATCTATTACCATCATTAAGAAATAGAAGGACCTAATTCTAACCAAGAACCTTTAACATGTGATACTTTAAGCTAGATTGTATGTTTTTCAAAGCTTAATTCACAATTGAATATATGTTATTCCATTAATTTAACAACCGACCGAAATTGCACATTCAACAAAATAACATTCAAGGATGGAATTTTCTCGAAAGAGCACAGAAAAACATAAAAATATTGCATAAAAATACAGAAATAAACAAATTAATTAGATCTCACAATCCGTATATAAACGTTGGCTTGAATTAACTCTTGACTAATTAAAGTTCACTTAACCACGAAGGGCCATGGACAAAACTTCAAGAAAAAAAATATAAAAAGTAAAAAGTAAAATATGTGAAAACCAAGTCTAAAAAAAAATCTTAAAACATTTAAATATTTAAATTCGTAACCCTAGAATTGATTTGTAATAGGACTAAAAGACTTTCAAGTCAAGTCCCAATACCTAAGGCAAGAGGAGAATTTGTTTCCAAGTTGGATTTGTGCCCAAATTTGCCATATTTATCAATTGCCTTAAAAACACCCACCAACAGTGGTATAGTGACAGGCCGTGATCATACCCTATCCAATGTGCATGACTTTTTTCATTCTTTACCTTCATAGATTCCTTGCAAAATATCATCCTGCACTTTTTATCATTTTTAGGCCTTTTTGTTGTCTTTGTCATAAATTTTGTCCTAAAACAAGCAAAACATCATTTCAATATGAATTTAACCATTTTACAATCCAAAGCCTACCAAAACAAAAAAAATTAAATAAGGCCTAAAATTTAGTAGAATTTGCATGCTATCAGTGCGCTACGATTCAATTCAGGTCTTTGAATAATTGCCTGAACATTGGTAGGGTGATATTTTGTCACGACCCGAAAAAATACCCTTTATTTTATTTTATTAAAGTAAATAACAATTTTCACATAAAATTTGTACAAAATACAAGAGTTACAATTTTCACAAAATACAAAAGTAACTTTATTAAGTAAAATGCTTCAAATCACCCAATGTTTCCACTGCGTCTCTCAAACATCTCCGTTCATTTCTGTCTAAAAAAATGGAAAAGAGGAGTCAACGTGACGGTTGAGTAGAACTATTACGCAATCACATAAGGTGCAGGTGTGTGAAAATTGCACATAGACATGTAAAACCACATAATACTCCCTGTTCGTCAGACACAGTGACGTAATGCCTTATAACTCCTACCACGATCAATTAATCCAACCTAATCAATCCGCGATTCCACCAATCCCAACCGAGTCACACCAGTAGTCATATCCAGGGCATATGCCGAATTCCTACGATCCACTCTCAGATGGAACACTCCATCCATATGAGGAGGGATTAGGAGATGAAGGGCTAGAACACTTATTACTGACATCTCCTATAGAATATCCCGGCGGAACTCAGCTACATCCATTCGACAATATTTCAGGCCCAACACATAATTGAGAAATAATTTCTTATAACACATATACTTTATCAAAGCATAAATAAACATACCATATTCATGCATGTACCTTTATGAAAGCATAATAACATAAAAACAATTATCATGATTTAATATGTAAAGCAAATAATTTGAGGCATAAAATCTTAAAAATGTGAACATAGGCAATCACTTGGTATTTGACCATTATTATGGTAAACTCAAGTTAAAGCCTTTGTTATGAAAATAATCTAAAATCATGTTGCCTAAACTACTTTTGAAAAAGGTAATAATTCTACCTTTCAACTATTTTCAGGAACAAAAGAGGGTATATAAAGGGCTATATGGAGGGCTAATAGGTATATATGGATGAAAATAGAAGGATTTGTATATATATATATATATATATATATATGTGGGTGGAAGATAGACTATAACAAGGAAGTGTTTTGGGTGTTAAAAGTAGAAGTAGAGTGGGGGTGTGTTTTTAGGCGGGATTTTTAGGGGAGAGAAGGGTGGGATTTTGGGATGAAAATGGGTTGGAGTTGGGATCTATTTATAAAGGAGAAAAGAAGAAATAGCTAATATTATAATAAAATAAATAGATAACCATACATGCTATGTGGACATTAATATATACACATCACTATATTAATTACCTAGTATATATATATATATTTATGTATGTGGTCATGTAGGTGTATATTTAGATATATAAATCACCACTAGTCTATATATGTGGATGTGTGTGTGGATATGTAGATATAGAAATCACCACTATGTGATATATGGATATGTGTGTGTATATGTAGAGATATAATTTACCACTAGTCTATATATGGATGTGTGTGTGTATAAATAGATAGATAAATCACCACTAGTATATGTATGGATATGTGTGTGTATAAGTAGATAGATAAATCACCACTAGTATATATATGGATGTGTGTGTGTGTATGTAGATATATAATTTACCACTAATATGTGTATTAGAGGAGATATTCTTGCAAAACAATTATAAAATATACTAAAAATTTAAACTTTATATTTATCATTTAATTAAAATCCAAAAATTAGGGTTATAAATAATTAAAATTCGAAAATTATACATATAAAATCAGAAAATATATTGTTGTATTTATAAAATTCAAAAATTGTATAATTTATTTAGAAAATTCAAAAATAAAATAAATACAGGTTTAAAATATTTATTTAAATAAATTTTCCAAAAATAATAATCACAACTCAAAATTAATACTACAAGGTCTAAATTATAAAGTAATTTTTAAAGAATAAAATTCCAAAATCATAAAAATTTTAGGAATTAAAAGATTTTATATCAAATATTTTGCATGTTTCGAATGCTAAGAAAATAGATGAAGGAATACTCTCATTTTATACAATGCATGTAGTGTAATGCATAATTATTCACAAAAAAATCACATATATTCACACAATAATAAGTAAAATATTAATAATAATAATAGAAGTTACTGGGTCGTTGCATATTTTGCACCTCTCTCTTTAGAGTCATGTTCCATTTCATTTTTCTCTCTGTATCCTATGGATTGCTTTTAGTTTGGCTTTATAGATGCGATGTCATACTTTCCTTTTTTTGTGATTTTGTAATAATGAATTCAAATATGCAAGAGAACAGAATAAAACGTGCTTCTTGAAGACTATACACAGATGAAGCCTTTTTGACACATTTGATAACATCCTACTAAGCGTGCTAATTTTATATGTTTGTATAAAAAAAAAGTTTCAGTCCTGCATGTTTGCTAAAAAGTGACACTGTGCCAACTTTATATGTCTACTCAAGGTTCGAAACCACTTGATTTGATGAGAAAAAAGTGACTTTGAAATGAGTTTATGTTGAGGGCGGACGTGCTAATGTGAATTAACACACAATGTGAAGTCTTTTTCATATGATTTTGTGGCTCTAACTTCTAATCCGAAAACAATTACATCGGAGTAGACAAACACTACCCCTGAGATTCTACCTGCCTACAACTAAATGTAGGACTTAAAAATTTAGTATTCAAATGATTTCGAAAAGGGCCTGAAAATATAAAATAAGTAATTGCATTGAAAGATGATTGCTATAAATTTGAAATAAGTATTATAGAATTTGGCTACATATGTGTGCATAGATGGCACGAGCCATATCTACGAAGAAGTGAATTGAAAGACTACTAGGAACTTTGACTGCAAGCGAACACATTGATGACTTCATAAGATAGCTACACGTGAATGCATTGAAAGACTTGCACTATCTTATGAACATTGATGACTTTAGCTACAAGTCCTCATGCTTACACTCGACATGGATGCAGGATACCACTAAGCCACATTGATATCTCATCCTTATTGGGCGAGTGATGGTTATGATACAGTGACACTATGGAGAGAACACCTTGAAAATCCCATCTTAAGCAAAATGGACATTGCTGCGAGCCCTCACGTAACGGAAAAATTGGTGACGAGAAAAATCGTCAATAGGATTTTGTGACACGGTCCCGTTATCACTAAGTTGTCACCATATATCACTAATTATCAATTTTACATGATATTGTCACATTTTTACACTATGTTGTCACCATTAACATTGTGTAAACTATGTTCTATGACAATATATTTTATTGCCACTAAATATATATAATTAGTGACAACTTTTTCGTTATTACTTGTTATTGTATCACCAATTTACTCATTTTCTTGTAGAGTAAAATAATTTTAAATACAATAAGTTTATAAAAATTATAAAACAATCAGATAAAGAGTTTAAAAAAATGATTACGGTGACATTAGAGAGAAGAAAAAGAGGAAATTCAAGGAAAGAGATTAAGAAAGTTGATAACGAGTTGAGGAGTGGAATGACAGAGAAAAAAGATGAGAGAGGATTAAAAGTAAATTGACTAACCAAAATAGATTGACAATAAAAAATAATTACGGAAAAATATGGTTTTCATACAATAAATTGTCCTCTTTTTGATTTTGGTACACTAAGTTAGGGGGTGTCACATTTAATACAAATGTCCAAAAATAATGACAATTTAGATACAAATGTCATTGAAAAAAAATCCAATTTCATCGAACTCACCCACAAACCACTAGGCTAAGCAAAAGATTTTAATAAATTTCACATCTATAATATATTTTTTGGCAATGAGCAAATTCTTCTAATCATGAAAACTACTTCTTATCAACAATTTTAGCTGAGTAATTTTGCATACAATATATATGTATTTATCTGTATTTATTATATGTATATATCAACAATAATATATAAATAATTACTTATAAAATATTTTGATAATCTTTTTTGGAAAACTATACGTAGTAAAGTATTTATATTTTCTACCTAATTTACTTATATAATAATTTTAATTGTAAATATAAATGTTATGTTGCATAGAAGAATTTAAATATACTTATTTAGATAATTTATATTTTTTGATATATTATGTTGGACAATTATGTAGTTAAAATTTATTTTATGTTAATATCTATAATTGATAAATTCTTAAAGATAATTTAATGTAGTAGATTAAGATATTACTGGAGCATCCATACTATTAATAAAACATTTAGAGGGTGTGATAACTACATTGGTCTCTTTTATCTCTTTTAGTATCTCAACTTATTTATATTCTCTCTCCTCTCTCTGTTCCCACTACTAACATACTTTTAGTTTATTTCTTTTCTCATCCTATCTTCTCTACCTATATATATATATATATATATCTTCATATCTCTTTTATCATTTTTTTTAACTTTTTATTTTTTTTATTTATTAATCTTATAATTCTATCTTTATTTTAAGCTATTTTCATAATGAATTTAATAAAATACATACATTACAAAAAATTAAAAAATATATAACATTTTATGAAATCTAATAAATATTTTTATTTTGTATTCATAATTTAAATATGTAATTTAATTATATTTCACTTTTTTATTTTACACGCACATTGAGTGTGTCCCATCGACTAGTATAAAATTATAGTTAGTTGTTTGAATAGAAAGTGATGAAGTTGTTTGGTTTTACTCAAGCCAGGTTCAAACCCTCACACATGCAAATTGAATGGTTTTTCAATTTTTATTGCATAGTGCCATGGCATACATCTAGCTAGCGTCGAAACACATAAGATCCCCAATTTTCATGCCACATCGAAGCAAAGTCATCTTTCCCGCGGTATGATGGTGGTCCGCCTAATTTGTATTCAAATTGTCATTATTTTTGGACATGTTGTAATAAATGTGTCACTCCCCCTAATTTAGTGTATCGAAATTGAAAAATATCAACTTAATGTATGAAAAATATATTTTCCCCAAAAATATTTGATTGAGATAACAATCATTTTTTAAGTAAGAAATTAGCTGTCAACTAGGAGATAACAATATGATTGATTAATATTTTATCCAAACAATTCAGCTGTACTAGATTTACATAATTATTTTGTGTAATTTTGAATGAAATACTTATCTGAATTGTTTTCGCAAATATTAATCCTTTTATTATAATAATACTCGTAAAATATGTAATAATATGCAGATTTATTACTAAGATTATGATGACCCTAATTACTTCACTTTTTGACTCTTGATATTGCTTTATGATAAGATATTATGTTTATGTTTTCAACAATCTCCCTCCTAATTCATCACCTTTGTTGTTGCATTGTGTGTCTCGAGATGATGATTAGGAAACCATATATACTTACTACGAATCAAGATTTTCATTTAGTTTCTGCGAAAACCCTTATGCTACTTTTTTTCGTTTGTCGTCTTTGATGGAATGACAAGAACATAGATTTCAATGTTTTCAACGCAGCATGGACTGATGGAAGTTGTGCAGAAGGTCACTTATGCTATTACGGAACAAAAAGTGAAGTATATATTTTTTAGGCCATTGCCCACCTCAAGACCTGAGAAAAAAATATAGTTGGTGACAAGTTATGAATGATCCATGGTAATTAATTATCATAGTGGATTGGCAAGAACAAACCAAGAATAAACTTGGATCATTTCATCATGGATGGATTTTTATGATCTTATGTCTCATATTTACAATATGTATTATCTTGGATCATAGTTACTTGGTTTGCTCATTCACCTGCACTACAAGAAAATACGGTAATTTTGACGGAATTTTCGGCGGACAATCCTTGTCGGTTTTCATTTTTCGGCGGAGATAATTAATATTTTTTAAAATATATATATATATATATTTTCGGCGGAATTTTTGCTGAAAATAATTAATATATTTAAAAAAATGGCTAAATTTTGGCTGAAAATAATTAATATATTTAAAAAAATAAATTTCAACGGAATTTTTGCCGAAAATCTGTCAAAAATAATTAATATATTTAAAAATATATATATTTTTTCGCCGGAATTTTCGCTGAAAATCCGCCAAAAATAATTAATATATTAAAAAATATATATATTTTTTGGGGCCCTAAAATAATTAATAATAAAAGAACATCAATTGGATGAATTTTCATTAATATATATTAAAAATTATTGCAATGACTTTTATTGGTGTTATTGAATAACCTCTCGAATGGGTACATCCAACCAAATTGAACCGAGCCTCCATTTCTTGCTTCTTCGATCAAATGAATTGGCAAATGCTCCATCACATCGAAAAAACTAGGTGGAAAAATGCGTTCCAATTTACATATTATGACAGAAAAGTTTTCTTCTATCTTGTCCAAATCAGCATGCTTTAATGTGCTAGAACATAAGTCTCTGAAAAACTTACTTAATTCAATAAGTGGTTTTCAGACCTCGTCGGATAACTTTTTAAAGGCAATGGACAACAGCTATTCTTTAAAAATATGATAGTCGTGATTCTTCATGCCATGCAATTTCGCTTGATGTGAGTCAATACAACGACTCAAGTTGGACTTCAAAGTTTTTTCATCCACTCACAAATCATCCGTTTTTGTTCAAGAATAAAGGTATACTTCGCCTTTGGTTTTTCCCATTTTTCATTGGGCTTTAGGACCAACTGTAGCTCAGGTCGCCTACACAACTCTTGCATATCTAGCTTTGCATTTGCATTGTCTTTGGTCTTACCTTGTATATCCATAATAGTTTTAAAAATATTGTCAAACACATTCTTCTCAATATGCATTACATCCAAATTATGTCGTACCAAGAGATGCTTCCAATAAGGTAAATCCCAAAAAATACTTTGTTTCGTCCAATTATGTTCGACACCAAGCCAAATGGCTTCCCCATAAGTGGTTATTTTGTTATTTTTGGCAACCATTGAATATCATCCCACACCAAATCTCCTGTAGGATTCGGAGGAGGAGGATCCTTCTCGACCAGATTTTTTTTAAAGTTAATCTTGTTTATTCTGTACTGGTGATTTATGCCTAGAAATCTTTGATGCAATCAAACCATGAATTCTTTGGTCCGTACTTCAACGTAAATGCCTTGTTGTAGTCCCTGCAATATGGACAAGCTAGTTTACCGACGGTCATCCATTCCGATATCATTCCATAAGCCAGAAAGTCATTGATAGTCCACATTAATGCAACATGCATAAAGAAATTTAGTTTTGCATATACATCGTACGTGGACACGCCATCTTCCCACAATACCTTCAACTCATCAATTAGTGATTGCAAATATACATCAATTTTCACTTTCAGATTTTTAGAACCAGGAATTATGCATGTCAGAAACATTTATGTCATTGTCATACACATTTCAGGGGACAAATTATATGGCGTAACAATTATTGTCCAACAAGAGTATGACGTGGCAGATTGGGAATACGACGTGAACCCATCAGTACACAAAGCAAGCCGCACATTTCTAGGGTCACTAGCAAAATTGGGATATACTTCGTCAAAATTTTTTCAATCATTCCCATCTGTTGGGTGACACATAACACCGTCAGGTCGCCGATGCTCTGCATACCATCTCATGTGTGGTGCCAAACTCAAAGATGCATACAGACATTTCAGTCATGGAATAAGAGGCAAATAATGCATCCTCTTTAGCGGGACTTGTTTTGCACGCACACGCCCCCCATTATCACAATATCTTGGCACACCACAGAACGTACAAGTCACCGCGTCTGTAGTATCTTTATAGTATAACATGCAACCACTTACGCAACAATCTATTTTCTTACTAGTCAAACCTAACTTTTTCACTAATTTTTGTGCCTCGTAAAAATTTGTTGGCATTTTATGACCAGAAGGCATTACTTATGACATCAATTGGATGATTTCGTCAAGTCCATCTTGTGTTATATTATAATCACTTTTTATGCTCAACAACCTTGCAGCAACAGAAAGTGGAGAATGATCTATATATCTAAGCCACACCTCTTGGTTAAACTCATTAAAAAGGTCAAAAAAATTTTGAGTTTCAAGATTAGGTTGCTCCCCAAAATCATTTGGTATTTCGCCCCTACCTCTTGCCTAGCAGCATCAAAACACATTTCAGCGTATCTTTGCATGGGTCATTTTCTGTATCACTACTTGATGCGCCAAGGAATACTATAGAGGGTTGGACCTCACCGTGCTTGATCCAATACCAATAATTTGGTTTAAAACCATTCGTTAACAAATGTACTGCAACATCATCCAATTTTAACAAAAGCCATTTTCTCTCACATTTTTTACAAGGACACCAAATTTCTCCATACTTAATATAGTCCGGCCAACTCTTTGCTTTTTCTATAAAGTTCATAACGCCTTCATAATATGCTGGTAGAAGCCCTCCTCGACTAGGATAAGTCATTGTATACATCCACGTTCTGTGTTCCGGGATATCCATCTACATGCTTCAGTTAAGTTTATAAGTTTATTGTTCTTAATCATTTTATTAAACAAATAACCAAATAATCATTTCCTATTATTAAACCAAACATTCTTAATTTAGTATTGCGGATAGATTCGTACAACCAACATCGAACAAACATTCCATATTCACCAAACAATCACTTCATTCCATAAACACAAAATTGATCAAGTATATATTGAAAATCAATAGACAAATAAACATGATATATTATTATTTATTTATATATATATATATAAACATCGAATTTGTACCATCCCCTTATTTCTCAACATCACACAAGCACATAAAACCAACAGTAAATAATAGGAAGGCTCCACTGCTTCCCTCAATTCCCCGTTCTCTATTCCCACATCACGGACTAACCTATTATCTATGAACTATCTAATTATATACATATATACATATATACATGTATATAATTCAAAGTTAGCCATACTTACCTTTGTAAAGTAGGAAAAACGAAACTGAAAATGGGATCAATTACCTACAACAAATACAAAAGACCAAATATTACAAAATAATCAAGCACCCAACCTTAAATAATAACATATTTTCACATAAAAAATTTAACATAATTTTATAAATTCACAAATTAAAATAAAGTACTAACAAAATTTAATTAGTTAAAAAATAAAAAAAATGAAAGTTTACAATAATTTCTTGAAGGTTGGGGGTGGGCTGGGGGAAGGTGGGAGAGGGGCAGCACGGGGCTGGGGTAGGTGGGAAGAGGGGCGGCGCGGGGCTAGGGGGAGGGCGGAGAGGCGGCGTTGGGCTGGGGGAGGGGGAGCAGAATGAGAAAAACGAAGGGGAAGAGGGAATTTTAGGCAGGAATTTTTATTTTTTAAAAAAAATTATTTTATTTTTTAAAATTTTGTGAATATTATTTTTTAGTAATAATATTATTTTTTTAAAAAATTAATAATTAATTTTTTTTAAAAAAATTATAATGTTATTAATAAAATAATATATATAAATCTTGCATTGTAACAAACCATTTAGTAATTTGACAAGTTTGCAAATCGCTTGTGTCTAAATATTTTCAAAAAGTGTTACAAACTTAATAATTCAATAATATTTATTTCCTTAATCATTATTTTTTAATTTGATTGCTTTATTCGTTCCATAAAATACATAGTTTTAGAAATATTTTTCATAACCCATAAAATATACCTACCTTACAATCCCAGGAGAAAATTCATTAGTCATTTTCATAATGTCTTTAAAATTATATAACTTTTAATATGTAAATTTTTAAAATTCAAATACTGCAATAACTTATTAATTAATTACTCGTACGAGTACTTTTTACAAATAGTTCTATAATTAATGCTATTAATCTATTTAGTCAATCATTGTGCAATAACTAATTTAAACGATATCTATTATGGCAAGTACGAATAGTTCATTATCTCTAAATATGTAAAAGTTATTTTCTCATTATATATTTCAACCTTGCTTATTTCTTAATCAGAATTATATATGTCAAATTAAGTTATTACATCAATCCTAATGTAGTCCGAACAACTTGTTCTAGTAAGTCCTAATACATATAATACACATATTAATTTGTTTTAATAAGTCATAATAAGTAGACATATTTGTTCTAATAAGTCATAATAATTAATATAATAGACATATCTAATTTGTTCAAAGAGTTAGTGAAATAAAAGTTATAATAAGTCATAATAAACACAATACTTAATTTGCATAGCACATATAATAAACACAGACTTAATTTGGCACATTTATTGAATACCATTTATAAAATATATATAACAAAACGTACGCCGAGAAATAACTTCAAAAAATAAAGAAAGGCAAACATGATCCAAAAAAAACATAGCATTTAGTATTTTTTTTTTTGTTAAAAGTTAATATAATTTACTATTTATTTTTAAAATAAAACAGAATTTTTAAAAAAGGCTCAAAATTAATAAAAATAAATACTTTTTTTTCCAATTAATATTTCGATTTTTTAATCCTTTTTTTTATAATTTTTTTGGCGAAATTTTCATCCAAATTCCGCCGAAAAATATTTTTTTATTTATTATTTAAATTTTCACCAAAAATTTCCTCCGAAAATCTGTCGAAAATTTTAAATTTTAATAATTTTTTAATTTTTTTATTTTTCGACAGAAATTGAGCCGAAAATTTCAAAATTTATTTTTTTTAATTTTTTTGAAATTCCGCCGAAAATGTCTACCAAAAATCGCGTGTTTTCTTGTAGTGTTGAAGTACCGCAGTTCTGGAACGTGCATTCCAATTTGCGGTGCTTTTGTGCACTGGAACACTCGGGTATGCGTTCCAGTGCCCTGAAATTGGCGTTCCGCCCATTGTTGTTCTTTAAGGCAGTGCAAATTTGGGTTCCAAAGTTAGAGATGGATTTGAGATGCTGAGAATAGCCTTAAATGGAGGAAGGGACCACGATTTCGACTCTTATTTAATTTATGCAAAGAGTTTTATGAGAAGAATTCTGGGAGTTTTAGCTGAAGAATGCTCAGAGAAGATGAAGAAGTCGGCGCTCTGCCAGTCTGCCATTTATTGTCTTTTATTATTTTTTCTTTTTTTATGGTAACCCTAAAATCCTTTTTTTTTTTTAGTTTCTCCTTTTAATTTCTTTTATTAATTTGTTTTCATGATAACCCTAAAATCCTTTCATTTTTAGACTTTTCATCTTTTTTTCTTGAGTTTTGCTATTAAAAACTAATCAAAGATAAGTACAGGCTTTTGAAAGGTATCCAAGGAATATCATCCAATAAGAGTTGCTTTTAATTTTGAATTATAAAATTTGAGGAACAATTTTTTTCTTTTTTTTTTCTAAAATTAAATAAGTGGGAAATTATTTTAATTTTGAGTTCTAATTTGTTTAGAATAAAGAAATGTTTTTAAAAAATAAATAAGTATTACATGGTTCTACATTAAATACAATGATATTAATTACTAACCATTTTCATTTATTCACATATTTTTAAAGGGATATATATATATATATATAGATATAGATTGAACGATATCCAATTTTGAAAGATATATTACATTCATTTTGGTTAGTTAATTTAAGTGTGACATAGTAAATGTCCTAATCTCTTAAACATATAAATATAAGTCATCATCTAAAATATAATACTAATCTGTAACTACATGATTAGGGGTGCAAGATGAGTTGATCTAACTCGATTAATTCTCGAATCGAGCTTGAACTTTTTAATGAATCGAGCTTGAGCTCAAATATAGCTATTCAAAAGCCCATGAGCCGGCTCGAGCTCGATATTTTTGACTAGATCTTAAGCTATTTAATGAGTTGAGTTTGAGTTGAAATATAATTGTTCAAAAGTTCATGAGTCGGTTTGCAAATAATAATACGTTAACAATATTTATTTAAAACAACATTTACTTATTTTTTAAATAACTAAGTAAGCTTCAGCTAGAGCTCGATATTTTTATATGTATACTAAATAAATATCTAATAAATAATATTCTTAAAAAATAACTTATATGTATAATAAAATTTTCCATGTTTTGCTTACTAGTTTTTTTATAAAATAATAATAATACATGAACGATAATAATACATAATATATATATATATATATACACTTAGTAGAGTTCTAATAGATTATAAATTATGTCAAAGTTCTTTAAGTCTTGACTCTTAATACATGAAGAAGCAAAGTTCCAATAAAGTGAATCACTTCCCTTAAAGTTAATGATAATTAATAAAATAAATCCAATTGACAAAAACTAAAAAGGACAAAAAGAAAAACATAGAATATGAATCGTTTGAGTCTTCTGAAGAGAAGCCAAAGAACAGAAGTAATCCAACCAAAAAAAAAAAAAGAACAGCTCTTGCCACCACCACTGTTCTAAATTCATGGAAGGAATGAGTAAATCAAGGAGATGAAATTCAAGGCTAATGGGTTCCTTAGTTGCTGAAACAATTAGGGATGCCGAATTTTTGGATGATGTTGAAAATGTGATTAAGACAACAAAACCAATTTATTTGTTGATTAAGTTCTGTGATGGTGAAGGCTCAAAAATGGGAGAAATCTATGAAAAAATGGACATAATGCTTGGAGAAATACAAGTGATAATGAAGAACATCAAATATGAAGAATATTTTGATGATATGGAATCAATCATTACAACAAGATGGACAAACGTGAATTACACTATTCACTACCTTGGTTTTGCATTGACAACAAGATTTTATGATGCAAAGTACCTTGCAATTCCAGCTCCGGGAGAGATGCCTAGGAAAGCTCCTAACCAAGATTTAGAAGTTGTCAAAACTATGATGGAAGCATTTGCAAATATAGCTGGAAACGCAGAAGAGCAAAAGCTCTTATGTGCTCAATTTGCCACTTTTCACACTAAGAAAGGAATATATTCAATGTCAATTGGATGTTGTGACCATGGATTCCATTAGTTGGTGGTCAACTTATAGCTCTCAAACTCCTGAACTTGCAGAGGTGGCAAAGAAGGTATTGTCTCAACCTATAAGTAGTTCTTCGGCTGAAAGGCTTTGGAGTACTTATTCTTACATTCATAATGTAAAAAGAAACAAGATTAATTGCTCAAGAGCTGATAAGCTAGTTTTCGTTCATTCCAATATTCGCCTTGAGTCTAGATTTTGTGAGAGTTATAAGCATGGCCCCTATGAGCAATGGGATATGGATCGTGAAAATAGTTCTTTGGAGGAATTTGTTCAATTAGAACCATTGGATATTGCTGGAACTTCAAAGGAAAATCATTGTGAATAAATGAGGATTGCAAAGGGAGCTAGCAAGAGGTCAAAGGGGAAGAAGACTTAAGAGTTTTGTTGCTTATGTGTTGTTGCTCAACTTATTATTTATGTTTTCTTATGGTTATGTTATGTTTTGTAATACTTTTCAAGTTATTTTGATGCCAAATTATTACGTGTTGTCCATAAAGACTTGTTTTGGAAGTATGTTATTATATTTTGCTATTAGCATGACATTTGCATAAATATTTATGCTCTTGAATTTATTTATTTTGAACTAATTTTATTTTTTTTAGAAAAGAATTTATAATGAATAGTACCAATTAAATTATTTAAAAGTACCACGTACCAAATAAGCGTATCAATTAAACCTACCTCCAACGTACCATAGTTTTCGCAAGGTAGCATACCCCGTACCAGGTACTGAAGAGTACCACGTACCAAGTAACTATGTCTTGGATCACTTGATATCATTTGTTTTGATAACAATAATCAAATCACAACTTTTGTGATTTTCAAAATCTTTAAAATTTATTTAACGAAGTTTAGCATATAAAATATCACAAAGCTAAATATAAAATTAATCAACAAGGACGGAACAAGGACGGAACGACCATCTTAAAATACCTCCAAAAATCAAAATATATCGAGCAACTTGAAACATACTAAAATCAAGCATTTGGAGATAATGATCTAGAAAATACAATTAGTGTCAATAAGGATTTATATTTTGATTTTTACGGTAGTCTCTTAAATACTTTATTCTTTGGCCGTCTCTAGTGGGGTACGAAGACTATAACTTTTAATGTTTCCGATTCAAAATCTCTCGCCGTATTCATTTTTTTGATCAAGCATGCTATTGGACAGCAAAACGTAATGGTATTTACTTTTTGGTCTGACAGTTGGAGAGGTCTCAGACTATGAATCTCACAAAGGAATGACTAAGAACATATTTGTTTCTGGTTATATATGGTTGTTTGATTTATTTTGCTCGATGCGTCTTAATTTTTTATTTTCTTTTATCATTTCCTGCATTTCGATCGGCTGATGATCGCATTGTCTATTTATGAGTTTCCTCATCCTTTATTTTTTTCCAGCTCTAAATATTGTTTTGTGTATTGTTGAACTAACTACAGAGAAAGTATAATCCCTTTTCTTTTTTGCTTGAGCAAAGGCTTTGTAATTTATCCACATATCAATTATTTTTGTTGTGAACAAAGGTGTCCTTATAATAATGATTAAATGGATTACATTAAATTCCGTAACCCTCTGTAACAAATTGCATGATTCTTTAGGTCTATTGAATTAGTACGAAAGCACCGAAATCATGGGTTCGATTCCCACATATGTGCGCTTTGTTCTACTATATGGTAATTTGATTATTTGTATTGTTTCTTCATTATTTGTCCTTAATATAATTGTGAATGATATAAATCTTGTATTCAATTCGAATTATCTATATTAAAACGCCCTCTATATTAAAAAAAAAAAAAAGAAAGAAAATATTAGCGTGGAAGTAGGGAAGGGGAGAAGCTAATTCTATAGTTAGGTTGAACAAATTTGCATAATGACAATAAGTTTGAACGATATTCCATCAAAACAATTCAATTGTAGTAGGGTTACATTAATATTTTGGAAAAATGATAATTTTAGGACCGTATGTTGTACCCTCTGACAATTTTAGGACACTAATTTGCTCAATTACAATTATAGGACACCAATTTAAGAATGTTTGGCACATTTATGACTTCCGGCCTCGAAATTTGCAAAATTGCCGGAAAATTAACCAAATTAATTGGAATATTTCATCGGCGGCGACATAATCAAGGTTACTTTACATGTCAGCGATTAGGTGGCTCTCAGTTGGCATTTAGAATGAATTGGCAAGACATGTAGGATGAGTTAGGGGTAATTGTGTCAAAAACACCCGGGCATGTGATTGTCACGTGATAGGCAATTTCTGACCAAATTCCATCGATCAACAGTGGGAAATTAGATCAGTCAATTCCTCAATCACACTCTGGGAAAACTAGGGTTTTGTATATCACTCTAAAATTATCGACAAATTCCCCAATCAAATTTGAAAAAGGTGGGGGTTTCTCTCTATGAAGGACAAATTGAAGGAGCCTGTATTGATTCTAGGTAGAGGCATGACAATGCATAAACTGAGAGAAGAAGAACGCAATTTTTTACCCCCACCTCGCTACGGTAAGTTTGTAACCCCTATCTATAATTCTTTTTCTTGATTCCTTATCTTTGTTCTGCTCTGTTTTTAAGTCGTTATAGGTAATATTGTGGTTGGGGTTGTGACTATTTTCCTTTTTGTTTGTGCTTTTTGAAATGGGTGTGGATATTCTTGTTTGTAGTCCCATTTTTGTCTGCTTATTTGTTTTTAGTCATTATTCATGAGGGGTCAGTGGACCAATGTGTGATTTTTTGAAAAAGTTTTAATTTTTTTTTTTTGGGTTTATGTCGCAGATCCCCAAAGCAAACTTCTCACTTTGAGCGTGCATTGTGGGGGTAAGTTTTGTAGTGGCCCGAAACCTTCATATATTGGTAGAACTGTGTTCAAAATTGATTATGTAGATATTTGTTGTCTTTGTCTTGATGCAATTGGGGTTTTTTGTGAAAAAGTGTGTTCTGTGAATGGTAGAAAGAGTTATTACCATAAGGCTACGTGATTTTTGTGAGCAGAAATTGTTATCTGTTAGGGATTTTCATGTTTATGTTGAATGTTTGGAATTTGATAAAGAAACTGATGTGCGTATTGATTCTGGAGGTTGTAGTGGTGCAGAGAGGGCAGTAAAGGATGTGCTAGTGGGTCAGGGGGGTAGTAATGAAGGTGCTAGTGGGGCAGGGGGGGTTAGTGATAAAAATGTTGAAGATCAAGAGATAGTGGAAGATAGTGAAGATGTAGATTATGAAAATGATGATGCTTTATTTGATGATTTTGTTGATCTAGAGGAAGAGTGGGTGGGTGATGAGGGTGTTAATGTTGAGATTGCTAATGAAGTTGAGGTACTAGTTGTTGATGAGAATGGGGAGAAAGATGTTAATTTGAGTGAGGATGATCTAGATAGTAGAAAGGATTCTGATGAGGAAAGAAAGGGGTTTAGTTTTCTTGTTTTCAATCCTGAGCATGTGTATAATCCTCACTTTATTTTGGGAATGAAATTTGATTGTAAGAATGAATTTAAGGATGTTGTTTACTCACATGCCATTAGGGAAAACAGAAATATTGTGATAACAAAGAACCATAGAGAAAGAATGTATGCAAAATGTGTTGACCCTGAGTGTGATTGGAGGATACATGCTCATTTAGTTAAACGTGAATCATCATTTCAGGTTTCATTGCTTAATCCTGATCACACTTGTATGCCTGAGTACAATATGAAACATGTTAAGAAATCTTGGTTGTGCAAGAAGTATATGCATAAGTTTAACTCTAGTTCAAAAAGAGATGTGGAGGGTTTTAGAGTTGATGTAATTAATGAAATTAGGTGCCATGTTTCTGTACCTCAAGCTTATAGAGTAAAAAGAAAGGCTGTAGAAATACTTCAAGGCACACCTGATGAGCAATTTAAATTTCTTTGGGATTATATACATGAGGTAAAAAGAACAAATCCTGGAACTACTACAATTTTGGGGACTGATGACAGTACTGGGGATAATAGGTTTGATAGATTGTATATTTGTCTGTGTGCTATGAAAAATGCATTTACAGCAGGGTGTAGGGCTTTAATTGGGGTGGATGGGTGTCATTTGAGAGGTCCTCATCAGGGTGTGATCTTAACTGCAGTAGGAATTGACCCTAATAACAACATATTGCCAATTGCCTATGCAGTTGTGAGAAAAGAAAATAGGGAGACATGGGAATGGTTTTTAATAGTGTTAAAAACTAACTTGGGCATTGTAAGGGACAATGAATACACTTTTGTTAGTGATAAACAGAAGGGGTTGGTCCAGGCTTTCCATGAAGTGTTTCCACAATGTTTTGGTGTCCTATTGTGATTTATGGATAGGGACAATGTTATATTATCCTAAGTGCTTATTGACATTTCGAATTATTTTGTATTAGAGTGAATGAATGATATTAGGGTGAATGATGCCATGAAAGGAGGCAATGATTAAACAAATTATAAAGTAACTACAACACATTACAGTTCATTAACAACATCACATTGCAATTAAGTAACTACAACACAATATTACAATTAAGTACGTACAGTCATACATTATCAAAGCAGAAACACAACACATACACTGTGAAGTTCACCTAACAACAACGCATTACAATCAATTAATTAGCAACAACACAATGATGGCACATAACACTACAACAATGAGCTTCATCTTCCTGAGTTTTTTCTCAAGTTTTCCAAGCTCCATTTCCAAACCAGTTTTTTGACGACGTAACCTTCTAACGAATCGTCGACTACTTTCACACATTGGGTGATCCTCCCATAAAAAAAAAATCACAGCCTCCACTCTGCATCAAAACAGTTGTGGAGGCATCAAAGATCAGAAATCAAGTCCTTCATATTAAAAAAAAATAAAAATTGGAGAAGCATCAAAGTTAGAACAACAAAACTCGTAAACTTACTCTCCAATTAGAGCAGCCCCAAAATCTCCGGCCAGGGTTATCATCGGTCGATGATGTTTGCAGAACCGCCCTCTGTCCACATCCACAATTATGATGCATAAGTCCGGCCATGGAAGATGTAGATGATTCCATTTCGTTTTATCACCAGGAAGCTACATACACCAATTGTATGTGTAGCTAATATTAAGATTTACCCTCACTCACTTTTCTGACATTTTATCCCATTTCTCAATCTTATATTTTTCTTGTAGTGACCCAAGGAAGGCTTTTGGAGGGAAATGTTTCATGTTTTCCCTCCAAAAGTAATTACTATTACTTGGCTTTTTACAGTGAGGTGTTAGAGAAACATTGTCCAACTCAGATAAATAATCCCAGTTGGCATACACTTAGGATTTAAGTCATCACGTGACCGATCATGTGACTTTTTTCCAGCAATGAGACGCCGGAAGTCCTAAATGTGCCAAACATTCTTAAATTGGTGTCCTATAATTGTAATTGATCAAATTAGTGTCCTAAAATTGTCAGAGGTTACAACATACGGTCCTACAATTATAATTTTTCCTAATATTTTGAATGTTCTTGACTTCACAGCTGATTTCTCGAATTACTTGGTGCATAATTACTAGGTGCATTATTCTCAATAAGTTCCATTATAATAATTTCCCGAGCGGAATGAAACAATATGTAGATTCTAATACTTCATAATTTGAGTCTATATACTTCTTTTAATAATAGGATTAAATGTACTTTATCTCATTGTGCTTTCGCAAATGGGCAAAAGGCCCTCGTTGTAAAATGGTTAATATTAAAAAAGTAAAAACGTATTTTTACATGTAAAAGTTCAATAGCAATGGCACCAAATGGTTCATGCTATTCATAGTGTTGCTTGGGGAGGTCTTTCACCTGTTTTTCAAAAACATGAGGAGCTTTTATCCCTATAGAAGATCCGAACTGTGCTTTATGATAACAATTTAGTATAAATTTAGGGGAAAGTTTGTTCTTTCACTTATATCTTTCTAGCAACATGAATTACACCATCATCAAATATCTTTTACCAATATTTCTCATTCTTTCATCAAACATTCTCCAAATTACAATAGCCTCACAAAAACGCAATTGCTTCATTTTAATTAGATATCATGTTTATATTGCTAACAATCTCCCTCCTAATTCATTGCCTTTGTTGTTGCATTGTGCATCTGGTGATAATGATTAGGAAATCATACACTCACTATAAATCAAGATTTTCACTTTAGTTCTGCGAAAACCGTTATTCTACTTTGTTCTTCTGCCGTTTTCGATGGAATAAAAAGATCATAGCGTTGGATGTTTTCAATGTGGCATGGACTAATAATAGGTGTTGTAAAGATCACACGTGCTATTATGCAACAAAAATTGATGGAATTTATTTTTCAGGCCATCCTCCTCCTCAAGAACAGAAAAATAAAATATAGTTGGTGTGGAGTTATGAATGATCCTTGACAGTTAATTATCATAGTGGATTGGCAAGAGCAAGCCATGAATAAACTAAGAATCATTTTATAGTGGATGGATTTTATAAGCTTATGTATCATATTTGAAATCAAATCTTCGATCATTTCATTTTGTTTTTTTAAAATCACATTCGAGTTGCAGCAATATTAATTTTAATAAATTTTTTTTTTCAATTTCTTAAATAAAAGTCTAAATCAATACAATCACACAAAAGTCCATCAACTATAAGTGGTCTTACACTCTTTACTAGAATTGAGTAGAACCTAATGCAAATATGCGATAAACTAAACTACTTGATTGTAAATATGTGACTATGTGGACTGCGTGTCTTTATCTGCATACATGGAAAGTACTGTTACTACTTCATGTGCTTCATGTGAAAGTATGATAAATAAGCAATATGTGAACGCTCCGAAAGTGTTTTTGTATTGTAAAAGCATAAAGGGTGCAATCCATAAAGTTTTGATGTTTAGTAAGCTTATGAGTCCGTATGAGTGTAGTGCGTTCAAAATTTAGAAATGTTCAGTGGTTCATAAGAAAGACACTAGACAAGTCGTGCAAATGAGCAAAAAATAAGCGCATGAGCAGTATCTTCATCTTCACTGATGCACCTTGGGCAACCATCCACCACAAAGCAATGCCTTGATCTAAGATTTCAAGTTGTTGACAGGGTTCTATTAAAGGTTCTCCACACAAACATCTTCAACTAATTTTCTACTTGAGCCTTCCATTTAAAAGCCCATCTGTCCCTCCTTGAGGTTAAGTGCAGACTGGTTCACTCACCCAATCATGATTGCAACCTATCAAAGAAGGATATCTTCATTGTCTAAAGAGGCAAGTGCGATATATAGAACAACTTCCACAACTACAGGAGAAGATAGGCACTCATTAGCGAACAGTGGATTTGGAATAGATTGGACCCAAGCACTCATTAGGAGTAAGGGCTTGGTAGCTACCGATCACCCCAAATCTTGATACTCCTCCCTAAACCAACACGCCATCTGCACCCTGCCTTTACCAATTCCATCGCCTCAAAACTGCTTCTCCATATGTATGAAGGGTACTATCCAAGTCTTACACCAAGGGGGACAACGGAGTTAAAGTACTTAGCTTATATAAATTTGCTGAGAAGGGAATGCCTACATGTTCTTAGTTGCCATAGCTATTTTATGAGCATCACCATATTAAATTTGTTCGAGATTAGTGCTTTATAAGAGGTGTGATTAGGCTATGATGTTTAGTCGAGGTGAGACTTGGACTCTCCGCCTTTAAAACAAGATTGCCCCGCACTGGTGCTAACGGAATCGGCAATTGTCTCTCAAGATACAATGACTAACTTCTCGAAAAAGGAGCACTTCAATTTTCGAGAAATGGCGAACTTATAAGGTGTTTAGAACTCACTCTTAAACTTTAAAGAGTGAAATGCACAAAGAGAGAATAAAGACAGCGAAATGCAAAGACAGAATCGGATTTGATGTGATGAAATGACAAGTATTGGGGGTTATTTATAATAACCAAAGAGGTGCGGATGAAAAGCTGTAACTTTTGGGATAGGCACCGGTTCGGTCAGATCGAACTGGTTCAGGTGCGGTTCACTCCTATTCGGCCGAACCGAACCGGTCTGGTGCGGTTTAGACCCACGGTTCGCACCCGTTCGGGTGTGGCCAACTGTTGCTGCACCAGGGTGTGATCCGGACCCGCCTCCACGCACCGGTTCGCAACTTCAGCTCAAATCGAGCTGGTTTCGACCCAATTTCAATTTGGGTTGTACCCAAAAAGAAATTTATTATATTGAGCCCAAACCTGCCCGCCTTGCCATGCCGAGCCGGCCAGCAGCGAGCGCGTGTGTGGGTTGGGTTTGAGTCTACTAACCCGTAGGTTCTCTCCCCGTTACACACTTATGAACTCCTAAGGGGAAAACCCCTATTTGCAAGTTGCCATTTAAGTACAAGACATTCTTGTATTACTTTTCCTATGTGGGACAACCATATTTCACAACTAAACACTCCATTTTTAGCTTCCACATAGCTATCTTGTGCATTTAATTTCTCATTCATCCTAATTTGGTTTTGAGTAATTAAATACATTTTTTGTATCTACTCGCGATATAGATTACGAATAATCAACTTGTTTTTCAAAACAACAAATGGAGCTTCATCAAATCATTGGCCAAATTTCATCACCTACCAACTTCTATAACCAATTTTTCTAAAAAAATTTTGAAAGTTCTCATAATTTGAGACTACCCACCTCTTTCCTCAAGCAAACTTTATTCCAAGTGACCCAATGGATTCTATGCTTTTCTCCATCATGCCCCTAAAAATTAGAGATCGTACTTTATATCCCTTTCAAAAATGTTATTGGGAACCGAACACAACTCATCACATATGATGGGATCACCTAAGAATAGCCTTAATTAGGACCTCTTTTCCTTCATGGGGCAATAGTTTTTCATTCCGAACTTGTTTACGCTTCTACACCCTATCCTTAATATATTCAAATACCTCCTTTTTTGACCTTGTGCTGGCCATACTCGCAATCTCTAACCGCATTAAATCCTCTACATTCTTGCTAAACAAAAGCGATGATTTGGAAAAAAAATATTTCATTTAACCAGAGGGTTGGCCATACAAATTTGTAACATACTGCTCATGTTGCATCACCTCTCTAGTCACCTGGCAAAAATTAAGTTATCATCTGCAAAGAAGAGGTGTGATATTTTTGGCACTTGACGACATACTGCAATTCCTTGAATATTTCCCTTTTCTTTCTCAACTTGCAATAAGCCACTAAAGACTTATACAAATATAATGAACAAGTATGAGGAGATAGTGTGACGACCCCGGTAATCCTTAATATTTAAATAATTAATTTAAAATCTTTTACTTCTTGGAAATGTTATTATTACTTGTTGTTTTCAAATTTTAATCTGTTTTTGAAATTAACTTACAATTTGAACGGTAAAGTATTAATTTTCATATTTCGATTACCACTCATGGAAAATGCATATGTTAAAATAAAAGAATTTACTAGTACATGTATATATACACGCATAACATACAGGTAATTTCAAGAAAAAAATTAATAGTTGACTTGAACAATGTTTACTATATAAAAAGTAATATTATAGTTGTCGAAATTATAACATTAAGTTGGAAGTGTTTGGTAAAAATTCAGAGTCACTCAATTCGGGTGGATAACAGCAACTATGGAATTAGATGAGTTGTGCACAGGGGTACCACTGTGCAATAACCACACAGATGTGAAATTCTGATGTTAAGAATGTGAGTTGCGCCTTTACCTAGCTTCTAATTAGAGCAATCGAACCGGAGTAGGCAACTACCACCCTTAAGGCTCTAACTGCCTACAACTAAATAAGGAATTTTATTGAAAGACGATGGCTATATTCGAAATGAGTATTACGGACTTTGGCTACAAACATGTGCATCGATGACACAAGCAATATATACATACAATTTCATTGAAAGACCCTACAGACTTTGAATACGAATGAGCACATTGAAGACTTTGTATGATACCAACAAAGTAGTGCATTGCATGACTCACAATACCCTACGAACAATAATCAACTTTAGCTGTAATTCCTCATACATGAAGCTTGACATGAATGTGGGGTACCACTAAGCCAAATTGATCTCTCATCATGATTGGACGAGTGATGGCAACGAACTAGCGATGCAATGAAGAAGACAATGAAAATCCCATCTTGAGTGTTATAGGCATGACTATGAACCCTCGCGTAGCAGTTTTCTAACCTACGACCTATGCTAATCTCAATTCATTTTAGCTAAAAAAAAATTGAGAAGTGTAGACTTCTTCACTGAATTGTGTAGAGTGTCATTTCTCGTGCTCCCTAGCCCCCTTTTTATAGTCCTCAAGCCCTGTCACACCTCATGCCCATAGTGTTGCGGTGATCTAGTCGGCTCTGCCCCTTCACCTGATTGTTCAGGGACAACACACCTTGAAAGCTCTAAACATTGTACTAAAATCCATAAGTGATAAATAATCATAAAATAACAACCGAAAATGATTAGCGCAAAAGAATCTTATTACATTGTCTTTCCAAATACAACAATATTGAAATCCGTATAGTACGGTCTTTGCCCACATAAAATGGAGTAATTGAATAACAAGTATTCTATATTTTTCCATCACCACCCCCAGAAGTACACGTTGTGGTCTCGTTTTGGGCTTAATTCTACAAATTCTTAAATGAGAGAAAGGGATGAGAGACACTTCGGTCAGTAAGGAGCTTTACTGCCCTTACCAGAATTAAATAACACACAAAGCAAGTAGCGTAAGTGCTTATCATAGAATAGCATGCGTAGAGATGACAATTTAAGATCGCAAAGCTTTGAGTTAAAAGAAATTAAATTGCATACTCGAAACTCAAAAATTTTCTAACGGCTAGCTTGATCAAGCCCTAACATATAACCCCGGTTAGGAAGGCCCTGATACTACTCAACCCTATAGTGGACCCAACCTTTAACCCGGTTAGGAGGATCCTTATCGACATTGATGTTAATTTACGGGACGGTTCCAATCCATAAAAATTTCTAATTTCCGGAACAAGCCTATCACACATGTTTCTTCGAAAAATAATCTTGCAAACTTGAGACTCAAAAATATCTTTATGGCTAACTTGATCAAACCCTGACTTATAACCCTAGTTATGATGGTCATGATACTACATTGCCCCGTAGCGGGCTTGATCTTTAACCCCGATTCGGAGGATCCTTATCCCAACATTTAAACCTTGTTGAGTGGATACTTAATTTACGGAAAGATTCCATACCGCAATAGTTTCTAAATTTTAGAGTATGCTTACACATATTGTGAATAACCTTAATCTTGTGATCCTTCATTCCATACATATGACTTACCTCTTTCTAGCATCGTAACATCATGCATTTGAAGTAGGCAAAAACTCTTAGATGAAAATTTCATAACTTGAATTTTTGACATATTAGGCATATTTTTGGGCCTGAAGTAAAATTTTATGGAGTGGCCTAAAAATGGCCCAATGATTTGCAAAAAGTCTTGCGGTCTCGTTGACAATTGAATCTACAAGTGGAGTTTGCTCACTTCAATACAATTGTTTGAGAAAAAGTTAGTATACGGTGTAATTTACCTTTTCTCTAACCTCGTTCCCCATTTGTTATATTATTGTGTGTTTGTACATCAAACACTCTTACATGCCCTGCACACACCACACACCATTTAAACTAGCCCAGTTCCTATCTACCTCGTTGGAAGGAGACAATTCGAAATTTTATTGCAAACAACATGAAGCATATGGCAATTTCATTAATATTTTTTCAGCATATAATTATACTTATTTTACATAACTTGTATATTTTTGTTTTCTCGAAATACGGCTTCTAACATACAGAAAAATGTTAGAGGACGAACTCGAGGAAAAGGTCTCCGAAAATCAAACAAGATTAATAAACAAAAGTTGGTCATCCACATTGATCCTGAAAAAAGGAGACCAGTCAATAGTATTGAGTCTGCAAAACTATCAAGCAAGCTTGGACAGTTAGCTCGAGGGTCATTGCCAGTTCCTACAAAATGGAAGAATCTTAAAGATTCCAAGTTGATGATGGCTTTTGATCAACTTGGTGTAAGTTAAATACTTTTATTGTTTTATTCATTCATGCTAGCATTATATCATTATGTTGATAATGGTCTTATGCACCATTTGTTGTGCAAATGAATTTGAAAATTGATAATCTAGACCAGGAGATTATAAAAGATGTGATGGACATATTCAAACATCGAAGTGGACACCAATGTCACAATTTGAACAAACATTTTAAAAAATTCTCACCAGTAGAGGAAGCTATACAAAACAAGCCATCATTTGGAGGCTTAACTCAAGAGAACTGGGAATTTTTATGCACTACTCTTTTCAGTGATCATAAATATTAGGTATATCTTTCCTTTATAAAAAGAAAGATATTACTATTTATAGTTTTTTTTAATAATGACGAACCCAATTTTTTTGTAGGAGAGATGTAAAATAAACTAACAAAATCGATCAAAAATGAAGACAAATCATAACCAAGGCTCTAGATCCTTTGTAGTTGCTCAACATATGCTTGTAAGTTATTATTTTATTTATTGATAAATAGATATATTTATGGAGATATTAATTTTTATGTTACTAAATATTTCATCGTTGCAGAGTCAACAACCAGAATTTGAGGGTGAGGAACCTAATAGGATTGATTTTTATAAATCAACCCATTATACTAAGGGCAAGGGGTGGGTTACCCCACAATGCAAGGAAAACCATATAAGTAAACTCTACTGTTCAACTTTTATATGATCAAGAAATTATTCAAGTTATGACATTAACTTGATATGTTTTTCTTTAAATGTAATCTAAAACTATATACATTGTTCAATGCAAAGTTTTCTGATTAATGTGGAGTCTATTGATTATGTATTCAATACATCTTTTGCTTGATACTTTTTGTTTAAGTTACAAATAGTCATGGAATGCCATGGAGTGGCTGCCGAAACAATGGGGGAGGAAGTGGATATTGATGAGATTGTTGATTAAACCCTTGTGAAGAGGCCCTCTTACATTGCTAGACTTGGATATGATCCAAAGCCAAAAAAAACTACATCGTGCTCTACAATAAAGAAACTCGAAGAAGCACTGAAGGAGAAAGAGAAGGAAAATATTGAGCTTAAGGAGAAAGTTTCCACTATTGAATTAACTATTGCAAAATATGATCTTATCCTTCAAAAGATATTGGAGTCACAAAAAGCTACAAATAGCCCTACTTGAACGGTAATATATTCAATAATATCTTACTTGCTTATATTAATTATTTCAAATTCCAAAATTTATGTTTTAAATTTTGTTTTGTTCATGATACAAGTTGGAGTTAGGCCATGGGGAGAAAGTAGGAGTAAATGGTTTAATATTTTTGAAGACATATAAAATCATTTTTTTTTCTTTTTTTTTTTTTTTGGTAGAATATTGCTCCAAGCTTTTAAATGATCTTTTTATGTTGACATTATGGTGAGAATTGTCATTCATGACATAATACGATGTTCTTTCTTTATCTTTGACTTTTCATTTGATACATTGTAATACTTTGTATAGCAAATTTATTTATATTGAATTATTTTCCAATATTAATTGTCAACTCGAATTATTCATATGTTTTATTTGAAGTGGCTAAATGCATATAGATTATTAAATAATTCAAAATAAAAGGTATAATTATAAAAAAAATTAGTAATTCATTATAGATTGGCTAATCAAACAAGTATTTGGGATTAAAACTTTCGTTGTCAAAAAATCTCTTCAGTAACGAAAATATTTTGTTGTGAAAACATATTTCTAGGCATAACTAGTTTCATCGTGCAAATGAGTATTTGGAAAAAAAGATTTTCAATATCAAAAAATCTCTTTAGGAATGAAAATAATTTGTTGTGGAAACATATCTTTAGGCACAAATAGTTTCGTCGAGCAAAGGAATATTGGGGACAAAAAATTTCATTGTCAAAAATTCTCTTCACTAATGAAAATATTTTGTTCTAAAAACATATTTTTAGGAGCAACTAGTTTCATTGTGCAAAGAAGTATCTGGCAACAAAGACTTTTGTTGTCGAAACAAATCTCTTTAGGAACGGAAATATTTTGTTGTGAAATCATATCTTTAGGCACAAATAGTTTGGTCGAAGCAAACGAGTATTTGGGGATAAAAATTTTGTTGTCTTAACATACCTTCCAGAACAAAATTATTTTGTTGTGAAAACATATTTTTAGGCACAAGTAGTTTCATCGAGCATAGAAGTATCAGGGACAAAAACTTTCATTGTGAAAAAATATCTTTAGGCACAAAATATTTTGTAGGTAAAATTCATGCATTTTTGCAACGAAATATATCATTTCTAATTCAATTAAACTCCATCGAACCATGAAGATGATTAGCAACATAACCTAATCTTTCTTAACAAAAAAACTACCAGTTCTGCTACAAAGTTATTTGTTGTTAATTCTCTAAAGTTTAGCAACGAATTTCTTAATGTTGTCTATACTAAACTAATAGACAACAATTTCGATAAGTCGTTGCCATGAACTTTTAGCAACGAGCATTTGCCTACAAAGCTCGCAACGACAGTTTTTCGTTGCCTATAGAATTTGCAACGAAATTTTATTCTTCTCGCGACGAAAGTTGTCATTGCCCAAACTGAAATTTGTTGTAGTTCAAAAAAGTTAGTTACAAGATCTAGTGCAAATCAGTGTTTTTCTAGTAGTGACCAAACCTGTGTTCCATGAACGAACAAATAAACATCGAGACAGATTGCCATTTTTCGTTCATGAATGTACCTAGCACAATTTACTTAGTTGTTGTTCCATTTCTTCCCAAAATCAATTAGTTGATGTATTCACAAAGGTTTTGGGTGTCCACCAATTTTAGTTCTTGATCAGCAAGTTGGGCATTCATGATCCCCATTTTGCAACTTGTGGGTGCATATTGAAATTATCTTATAGATTAGGTAATTTCATTCATTTTTAGCCGCTATATTGTTATTAAAGTATATTTATTGTAGATATCCTGTATTGTGCTATTCCTTCTATGTACATATCTTCTTTTGTGTATATCTTTTCATTTCCCTACGTTTCGTACTCTATATAAAGAATTGATTGCTCACTTTAATAAAATTATCTTTTGAAAATCCTTTTCAATAACTTAAATTTTAATAATGAAAATTTGATTAAATGGTGAGTAGCGATTGGGGCTTATTTGTCCATTTTAGCATATTATGTTTAGAAAAAAATAAAAAAGGATATCTCGATCAACTACTATAACATTAAAAATATAATTGAATCTCCGATATTAAAAGTGCCGATAACCATACTCAATTGAGAAATCTTAGGGTTTGTTCTGAGTTTCACAGATTCTTGATAGAGTATACACTTTAAATACTCAGTTTAATTTTGTTGCGATCATAGGGAAAATCAATGTTTAAATTTATCAAGTGAAACAAAATTTTATGTCTCTTCATGATGAATAGAATGAAGTGTAGTCTTGTTTGGTTAAAACTCCATCCAAGCAAAATGAGATCATTTTAGTTGTCTATCTTGTTCAATGATTTTGCTAGAATAATAAAATTAGGCCCAATTAATACAACTTCGCTTTTCGTATTTCTCTATTAGGTTTGATCAAGTGAAAGAATTTTAGTAAACTTCTCCTGTATGGGACTTTGGGCTCTTGTATGGGACTTTGGGCTCTCTCTAGTGGGAGTGTTACTTGCTGGCTTTAACTCTTTTGCTAAGGGTTATTTACCCTATTTTATTTATTTATCTAATTGAGTTTGCTTTACCCTAATTTTTTTATCCAACAATCCTTCCATTCACATCTTTAATCTCTGTCCTTCTAGTGTTGCTCTTCTGCCGCATTTCTACCGAAATGGCTGCTGGTTATGGTGGTACTCTCTCCCCCAGCCTTGAGTACTTTATCGATTAGTTGTACAACAGACGGTGATCTGAACTGGGTGGGGAAACCTTGAGTTTAACTGTAGGTAAAGCAAACAAAATTGTTGTTCCTGCAAACCCCTGGGGCGGCGAGCAAGGGTCAACTCAATTCCTGGTGGTTAGGCAGGTGCTTAGTCATTGTTTGGTTAGTTTCGAGCTTGTCCCATGGTGTGGAGATGCACAGGTTGGTGAGTGAACATTTTATGATAGTTTTCTTCCATACCATTGATCGGAAACGGGTTCTCGAAGGGTGCCCATAGACTTTTGAGAAGTACACCCTCATTCTCAAATCTACTTCTGTAACGACCCGGTAAATCCTTTATTTAACTATTTTATATTATACAAGTTTTATATGATTATTTTGTGAGTTATTGATTTCTAGAGATTATTTTTTTCAAATATGATTTTTTTTTGTGAACTAGTGAGCATTTTACTACCTAAATATTTATAAAATATTATAAATTCCAAATATTTTTTTAAAATTTTATGCATTTGATCCTTCTAAACTTCCAGAAATTTTTAATAGATTATTTTCAACTTTTACCTATTTTTCCAAGCATTTTAGTAATTTTCGGAAAACATTGTATTTAAGTTATTAATTCGAAATCTAATTTTTAAAATGCTTAATTATTATCCAAAAATTAAAATAATAATACAAATAAATATTCTAGGTTTTATTTGACTTATAAAAATTAATTTTCGAATTTTACAATTTTATTTCTATTTTTGGGCAATTTTCGAAAAATTGGCAAAACAAGGGGTATTTTGGTCTTTTCACCTCTCCAACCCCAAATTTCGCTTTTTCCTGAGAAATAAGCAATAAAATACTTAATAAATAAGAGTTTCAGAATATATATGTTTTTGTTTGATTTTAGTTGATTTTATTTTATATTTTATCAAAATATTTTTACTAATACATACTCTTGAACCTCATATACATAAATAACTATATATTAGTGGTGATGTACATGGCTACATATACACACACACACATACCCACATATATATACATGGTATTTAGTAAGAATAGGTGTAAGCATATATAGCCATGTATAATGTATGGAATAGGTATTTAGTTGAATTTAATAATTGGATATTTGTGTCTAATACATGGAAGATAATTACACAAGACCATATATACCAAAATCCTCATTTTTCAGCCATTTTTCCAGCCCAAAACCGTGCACTCTCTCTTGCTCTTACACTCTCTTTCATTTTTCCTCCAAACACTTCACTTCCTCCAAATTACTACACACTTGAAGAACAAAGGTAGGAACTCTTCTTTATACCTTAAGTAGAGGGTTTTTCTTCTTCTTCTTGAGCAGATTAGGCAAGCTTCCATACTCTTGTGCCCAAGCAATGTAAAAGAACAAGCTTGAATGGCCTAGAGTGAGAGCTTTTGCCAAACATACCTCCAAGTTGAGGGTTTTAGTTATGTTGCTAGCTTCATGTTACTTTATAGTTCATTTTATCATGTTTAACTCTTGTTGGGAGGAAGTTGAAGGATGGATAGTATTATGAGCATGATCTTGAAGATCTTATGTGATTAGTATGCTTATTTGGAGTTCTATGTGCTTACTATGCTTTCTTGGAAAACTATGTGATTATTGTGCCTTTTTACAATAACATGGCATTCTTATGTTTTATTTGGATTATTATGTGAGTTCTATGCTTTATATGAAGTAGTATGAGACCATGATTCTTTAAGTGAGCTAGTAGGGGAATATCCTATGTTGTCTTGAAAGTAATTGTGAAGAAAGCTCCATATATCTATTTATTATACTTTATTGTATAGTTTTATGCCTACTTTGATGATTATAGAAATATATATATATATATATCTATGTACGTATATATATAGATAAATATTTAAAGTATTGTTATCTATTCATTTAGCTAGTTCATATTATATTAGGTATATATCTATATATATATATATATAGTTATGTACGTATATATATATGTCTACTTATTATAGACTAATTATATACTTAGTAATACTTAGTAAGACTACTTTAATCTATATATATATATATATATGGTACGTATAAGTATATATATAATTACATTCATTTTATTAGTTTTATATATATATGTAGATAATTTCAATCATCTTATATCTATATCACACTTTATATAGTTTATATATTTTTCTATCATCTTTATATATATAAACTTATCTATATCACATTTTATATATTTTATATATTTATATTAGTTATCTTTTAATCTATATATATATTTAAGTATATTTATACTAGTTATATTTTAGTCTTTATATTTATATATTTATACTAGTTATGTTTATATATTTATATTTATATTTTATCTATTTACATATTTTGCTACTATCTATTTACATATGCTTAATAAGCAAACATAAAGCTTTCATTTATAAGTGTGGAGCTTACTTTGCTAAACTGTGATTATGTGCATATGTGAACAAATTGCAATTGTGTGAATGGGCCCATATGTGCTGGAATGGTCTGGGGGGTGTTCCACCGGGACATACTATTGAGTAGCCGGGAGAGTTCACCACCCTTCCATCTCCTAATCCCCCCCTTGGGTAGACGGAGGGATCTACTCAAGAGAGAGGGTCGTAGAACAATACTAAGGCGTATGCCCGGGATACGACCATTGGAGGATAAGGCTGGCGGGAGAAATGTGCTGGTTGTTATTTCGGCCTGGGTAGTTATAAGGGTCACTGTCAGGTGACGAAAGGTAGAAAGTGTGAAATTATATATGTGCTATGTGTAACTAATGTGCACTTGACACCCGAGCACCTTATGTGTATAAAGAAGTGTTTCTACTCAACGTATGTTGATTCCATGTTATATTATATTTTAGATGCTTCCGAAGATAGCTTTTATGATGGTGAGGAGGAGGAACCTTTTGAAGCATTTTATTAGGAAGAAGGATGTAGGATTTTCCGCTGCGTACCTGTTTTGGGTTTTTGCTTTTGCTATGTATCAATAGTAAATTAGCAAGTCGAGACTCTCTTTTGTTGATGTACCCTTATGTAATGTACCTTATACGTTGTAATTAAAAATGTATGCATGTATGTAGCCAATAATGATAGTATTAATCTAATAATAGCCATAAGACTAATAATAATAATAAAGGGATTTCGGGGTCGTCATAGGTGGTATCAGAGCTTGGGTTTACGCCTAAGCTATGCTGGGTAAGGATCCTCGGCGTAAGATTTTGGAATAGAAAGGAGATAGGCTTGATCCGAATAGGTTAAGTAGGAATGAATTTCCTTGAGATGTGTTTGACATGCAGGGTGGCGGGTGTGGCTGGGCGGCCGACCAGTGCATACTTTGCTCCCCTAAATGGCAAATACTTGACTAATTTGAGTATAAGGCGAATTTTTTTTGGGTAATAGTTGTAAATACTTGTGAAATTATGTGACTTAAGTTCGACGTGTGTAAAATCTACCTCTTGAACCTATAGGAACCAACTCGAGAGTCACCACGAGTATATGTGAAGTTGCTAAAACCTCTAGTGCATCTAATGGATTTTATATAAGGTTGAATTATATGTTTGCGAAAACGTATCTTTTGGTAAAAAAAAAAAAAAAAAAAAATTAGTACTGAGATAAGGACCTTGAGAATTGGGGGAGGTAGAGGCTATGTACTTTGTTGAACTTAAGAAAAGAAAGATTTGGAAGCTTGTGGAGGTCGTGGGCATTTTGTATTGAATTGCCCTCAGTCCAAACCAGTGCCAACCCCGAATACTGGAAAGAATACAAAGGGCAATGGGAAGCAAGTGGAGAAGCCACGAGTTCAAGGGAAGGTCTTTGCTATGAACCAGGCTGAGGTCTAGAATTCGGCGGTCGTGGAAGGTACGCTTCTCATCGACCGTTATTTTGCTAAAGTGTTAATGGATCCTGGTTCTACGCATTCATATATATCGACTAGTTTCTTTACTAGCTTACAAGTGCAACCTGAGGCCTTACCTTACGAATTAGAAATCACAACACCCCTTGGAACTAAATGGAAGACGGACTTAGTTTATCGAGATTGTGCACTTGAAATTGGTGGCCAAAAGATGACTGCTGACCTAGTATTACTACCCATTCATGACTTTGATGTTATTTTGGGTATGGATTGGCTAGCAACACACTACGCTCAAGTAGACTGTCATCACAAAGTTGTGCGGCTCTGTTTCCCGAATCAACCTATCATTGAAATCGTAGGGAACAAAACCACACCCGCATTACCCATTATCTCTTCTCTACAAGCCAATCGACTGCTACAGAAGGGCAATTATGCGTTCCTAGCCCATATCATGAATAAGTCGGAAGATAAGAAGATGCTTGAAGAGGTGCCCATAGTAAATGAGTACCCCGATGTTTTCCCTGATGATTTGAAGGACTTACCTCCACATCGGGAGATTGAGTTTGTAATCGAGTTGTTACCTGGAACAGCTCCGATCTCTAAGACTCCGTATAGGATGGCCCCTGCTGAGTTAAATGAGCTTAAGACCCAACTACAAGAATTACTCGATAAAGGGTTTATCCGCCCGAGCACATCACCATGGGGAGCTCCGGTACTATTTGTCAAGAAGAAAGATGGAACTTGGAGGTTATGTATCGACTATCGTCCGCTTAACCAAGTTACCATCAAGAATAAGTACCCTCTACCGAACATTGATGAGCTATTTGATCAGCTTCAAGGAGCTTCAGTTTATTCAAAACTGGATTTGAAAACCGGATATCATCAAGTACGAATTCGAGAGGAAGATATCCCTAAGACCGCCCTTAATACTCGGTACGGTCACTACGAGTTGTGGTGATGCCATTCGGTGTAACGAATGCCCCGGCAACGTTCATGGAGTTGATGAACCGGATATTCCGACCATACCTAGACCAATTTGTAGTTGTCTTTATAGATGACATACTGGTCTACTCTGAGTCGGAAGAAGAGCACGAAAGGCACTTGAGGATAGTACTTCAGACGCTGAGGGAAGAGAAATTGTATGCCAAATTCAGCAAGTGTGAATTCTGGCTGACACAGGTGGCCTTTTTAGGACACATAGTGTCGAAGGATGGGATTGCAGTTGATCCAGGAAAAGTGAAAGCCATAGTGGAATGGAAGCAACCAATGACTGTCACGGAGGTGCGGAGTTTTCTGGGTTTGGCTGGGTATTATCGGAGATTTATCAAGGATTTCTCCAAGATTGCTCGCCCCTTAACCAGACTAACGCAAGCCAAAGTGCGGTTCATTTGGGATAACTATTGTGAAACTAGCTTTCAAGAATTGAAGGATCGATTGGTCACCGCCCCTGTATTAACTCTGCCACAGGGGAATGAAGGATTTGTAGTCTACACAGATGCGTCCAAAGAAGGACTAGGCTGTGTACTTATGCAGAATAAAAGGGTAGTAGCTTACGCTTCGAGGAAGTTAAAACCTTATGAAGAAAACTACCCAACGCATGATCTAGAGCTGACAGCCATTGTCTTTGCTCTTAAGAAGTGGAGACATTACCTTTTTGGTACTTCGTTTGAAGTATTTACTGACCACAAAAGTCTCAAGTATTTATTCTCTCAAAAAGAGTTGAATATGAGACAACGAAGATGGTTAGAATTGCTAGCTGATTTTAATTGCGACATTCTATACCATCCGGGTAAAGCGAATGTCGTAGCTGATGCTTTAAGTAGGAAGTCCAGTCTAGCCTGCTTAATGACACGAGAATGGAAATTGCTAGAAGACATCTCAAGTTGGAAACCTAAAGAACGGGAGTTTGGAGTTGTGTTTTCACAACTACATGCTCAGCCCATGATACTTCAGCGAATTAAAGAAGCACAAGAAATGGACGACGAACTCCGAAGGGTTAAAGAGAGAGTTAACCGTGGCCAAGAAAAGGAGTTTGCCTTGCCAGATGATGGAATCTTGAGATTTCGAAATCGAATATGTGTTCCAAACAGTGAGCAACTGAAAAGGGAGATATTAGAGGAATGCCATAACACCAAGTACACAATACATCCAGGGACAAACAAGATGTATCAAGATGTGAGACGACAGTACTGGTGGCCCAAAATGAAAAGGCAGATAGCAGAGTTTGTGGCAAAGTGCTTAACTTGTCAACAAGCCACCAGAAGCCCTTTGGGTTATTGCAACCTCTTCCAATCCCTGAGTGGAAATGGGAATACATTACGATGGATTTCGTTATGGGACTACCACGAACACAGAGAGGTCACGATGCAGTATGGGTGGTCGTGGACAGACTCACAAAAAGCGCCCATTTTCTTGCATTTGCTAAGACCTATTCGCTAGATAAGATGGCAGAAATCTATAAAAATGAGATTGTTCGCTTACACGGTGTCCCAGTAAGTATAGTATCTGACCGAGACCCTCGGTTTGTCTCAAAATTTTGGCAAGGATTACAGAAGGCTTTGGAGACTAAGTTGAATTTTAGTACGGCTTATCACCCACAAACAGATGGACAGACTGAAAGAGTTATCCAGATTCTTGAAGACATGCTTAGAGCGTGTACCTTAGATTTTGGTGGGAATTGGGATCGACACTTGCCCCTCACAGAGTTCGCCTATAACAACAGTTACCAAGCCACGATAGGCGTGGCCCCGTTTGAGGCTCTTTATGGAAGAAAGTGTAGATCCCCAGTTTGTTGGAGTGAAGTGGGTGAAAGTAAGCTAATAGGCCCAGATTTGATTCGTGAGACAACAGAAACGATCAAGATGATAAAGAAAAGGATGGAGACAGCACAAAGTCGTCAGAAGAGTTATGCTGACCGACGACGAAAAAACTTGGAGTTCGAAGTAGGTGACTTCGTATTCTTAAAAGTCTCGCCAAGAAAAGGTGTTTTGAGGTTTGGGAGAAAGGGCAAGCTTAACCCACGCTATATTGGACCTTTTGAGATACTTGCGAGAGTGGGGAAAGTTGCCTACCGATTATCCTTACCCCCAACTTTGGCAGAAGTACATAACGTATTTCATGTGTCTATGCTTAAGAAATACCATCCTGATCCCTCTCATGTTGTCGACCATGAGTCCCTCGACATTAGTCCAGACTTGACCTATGTCGAAGAGCCAGTGAGGATCCTAGACTTCCAAGAACACACCTTGAGAAACAAAACCATAAAATTAGTTCGTGTTCTATGGAAGGATCATGGGATTGAAGAAAGTACGTGGGAACGACTAGAAGAGATGCAAGAGAAATACCCACAGTTGTTCGATTAGGCTTCGACTCAATTTCGAGGACGAAATTTTCTAAGGAGGGGAGGATGTAACGACCCGGTAAATCCTTTATTTAACTATTTTATATTATACAAGTTTTATATGATTATTTTGTGAGTTATTGATTTCTAGAGATTATTTTTTTCAAATATGATTTTTTTTTGTGAACTAGTGAGCATTTTACTACCTAAATATTTATAAAATATTATAAATTCCAAATATTTTTTTAAAATTTTATGCATTTGATCCTTCTAAACTTCCAGAAATTTTTAATAGATTATTTTCAACTTTTACCTATTTTTCCAAGCATTTTAGTAATTTTCGGAAAACATTGTATTTAAGTTATTAATTCGAAATCTAATTTTTAAAATGCTTAATTATTATCCAAAAATTAAAATAATAATACAAATAAATATTCTAGGTTTTATTTGACTTATAAAAATTAATTTTCGAATTTTACAATTTTATTTCTATTTTTGGGCAATTTTCGAAAAATTGGCAAAACAAGGGGTATTTTGGTCTTTTCACCTCTCCAACCCCAAATTTCGTTTTTTCCTGAGAAATAAGCAATAAAATACTTAATAAATAAGAGTTTCAGAATATATATGTTTTTGTTTGATTTTAGTTGATTTTATTTTATATTTTATCAAAATATTTTTACTAATACATACTCTTGAACCTCATATACATAAATAACTATATATTAGTGGTGATGTACATGGCTACATATACACACACACACATACCCACATATATATACATGGTATTTAGTAAGAATAGGTGTAAGCATATATAGCCATGTATAATGTATGGAATAGGTATTTAGTTGAATTTAATAATTGGATATTTGTGTCTAATACATGGAAGATAATTACACAAGACCATATATACCAAAATCCTCATTTTTCAGCCATTTTTCCAGCCCAAAACCGTGCACTCTCTCTTGCTCTTACACTCTCTTTCATTTTTCCTCCAAACACTTCACTTCCTCCAAATTACTACACACTTTGAAGAACAAAGGTAGGAACTCTTCTTTATACCTTAAGTAGAGGGTTTTTCTTCTTCTTCTTGAGCAGATTAGGCAAGCTTCCATACTCTTGTGCCCAAGCAATGTAAAAGAACAAGCTTGAATGGCCTAGAGTGAGAGCTTTTGCCAAACATACCTCCAAGTTGAGGGTTTTAGTTATGTTGCTAGCTTCATGTTACTTTATAGTTCATTTTATCATGTTTAACTCTTGTTGGGAGGAAGTTGAAGGATGGATAGTATTATGAGCATGATCTTGAAGATCTTATGTGATTAGTATGCTTATTTGGAGTTCTATGTGCTTACTATGCTTTCTTGGAAAACTATGTGATTATTGTGCCTTTTTACAATAACATGGCATTCTTATGTTTTATTTGGATTATTATGTGAGTTCTATGCTTTATATGAAGTAGTATGAGACCATGATTCTTTAAGTGAGCTAGTAGGGGAATATCCTATGTTGTCTTGAAAGTAATTGTGAAGAAAGCTCCATATATCTATTTATTATACTTTATTGTATAGTTTTATGCCTACTTTGATGATTATAGAAATATATATATATATATATCTATGTACGTATATATATAGATAAATATTTAAAGTATTGTTATCTATTCATTTAGCTAGTTCATATTATATTAGGTATATATCTATATATATATATATATAGTTATGTACGTATATATATATGTCTACTTATTATAGACTAATTATATACTTAGTAATACTTAGTAAGACTACTTTAATCTATATATATATATATATATATGGTACGTATAAGTATATATATAATTACATTCATTTTATTAGTTTATATATATATGTAGATAATTTCAATCATCTTATATCTATATCACACTTTATATAGTTTATATATTTTTCTATCATCTTTATATATATAAACTTATCTATATCACATTTTATATATTTTATATATTTATATTAGTTATCTTTTAATCTATATATATATTTAAGTATATTTATACTAGTTATATTTTAGTCTTTATATTTATATATTTATACTAGTTATGTTTATATATTTATATTTATATTTTATCTATTTACATATTTTGCTACTATCTATTTACATATGCTTAATAAGCAAACATAAAGCTTTCATTTATAAGTGTGGAGCTTACTTTGCTAAACTGTGATTATGTGCATATGTGAACAAATTGCAATTGTGTGAATGGGCCCATATGTGCTGGAATGGTCTGGGGGGTGTTCCACCGGGACATACTATTGAGTAGCCGGGAGAGTTCACCACCCTTCCATCTCCTAATCCCCCCCTTGGGTAGACGGAGGGATCTACTCAAGAGAGAGGGTCGTAGAACAATACTAAGGCGTATGCCCGGGATACGACCATTGGAGGATAAGGCTGGCGGGAGAAATGTGCTGGTTGTTATTTCGGCCTGGGTAGTTATAAGGGTCACTGTCAGGTGACGAAAGGTAGAAAGTGTGAAATTATATATGTGCTATGTGTAACTAATGTGCACTTGACACCCGAGCACCTTATGTGTATAAAGAAGTGTTTCTACTCAACGTATGTTGATTCCATGTTATATTATATTTTAGATGCTTCCGAAGATAGCTTTTATGATGGTGAGGAGGAGGAACCTTTTGAAGCATTTTATTAGGAAGAAGGATGTAGGATTTTCCGCTGCGTACCTGTTTTGGGTTTTTGCTTTTGCTATGTATCAATAGTAAACTAGCAAGTCGAGACTCTCTTTTGTTGATGTACCCTTATGTAATGTACCTTATACGTTGTAATTAAAAATGTATGCATGTATGTAGCCAATAATGATAGTATTAATCTAATAATAGCCATAAGACTAATAATAATAATAAAGGGATTTCGGGGTCGTCATAACTTCAGAGTGACGAAAACCCAATGGAGATGGAACCAGATTAGTGTGAATTCTTTTGTTCATTCCCATGGTTTTCCATTAAGTAAGATAACCCGGGGCATAGCTCAATTTTTGGGAGACAAGATTGGATGCTTCAAAGATGTGGATTTTGAGCGGCCTGATTAAGCAAGAAGAGATAGCCTGAGAATCAGAGCCCTGATCGATATGAGCCAACATTGAAAAGGTGCCTCAATCTCAGCATTTCGGACAGAGAGGACCTCGTGGTTAATCTGATGTACAAAAGGCTTGACAACTTGTATTATTACTGCAATTTTATGGAACTACTGGTGCCTCGATCGACTAGGAAAATTTTTGGAGAAAGAGCAGATCAAGGTATACCGGTCTAACCAACGTTCAACATGCCGATAGAGACACGCCAACAGCCGTTACAATCCCAAGAATCTGGTGAGATCATGGCGGAGAAGATTGCGTGGGCTTAATGTGCATCGGACAATAATAATGGTAATCCCAACATTACAGAAGATTCTCCAAATTTAGTACAACACCAAATCCCTAATTTGTCGCTGCATGCCATGGGGAACATGATCCCCTACACCAACCTCATGAATACCTATCCCCATAGATCCCCTAATGAACTCCACATGACCTATACAACTAATCCCAGAGGCCCAATACCACTACCTAGCCTAAGGGCCCAAAGATATTATCATTAGTTATACACCCTGTTTCCCCAAGCCCGCAATAACCCCAACAAACAATAGTGGGCCACACCTAATCTTTAGCTCTGGTCCAATCCAAACACCCATCCCACAGTTCAGC
This sequence comes from Petrea volubilis, assembly GCA_026212405.1. Taxonomy (NCBI): domain Eukaryota; kingdom Viridiplantae; phylum Streptophyta; class Magnoliopsida; order Lamiales; family Verbenaceae; genus Petrea; species Petrea volubilis. Next base: position 3,837,344 of record CM047879.1, read on the forward strand.
CTAGAACCTAAAGCCACCCATGTCCACACAAACTTAGACATTGTTAAAACTTATCACTCATATATCTCTACATGGTCTAATTATTACGCAAGAAAGGAGACAAGCCCAGCTTAACCCTTTTTTACTCATAGCCCCGCTAAAATTTGCTAACCTTTTTAACCCCTTACCTATTAAATCCAAGCCCAAGAAAGTTAACCTAAATGCCAAACTTCATCATGTAAACAGAAGCAAATTGAGAGCAACAGAAAAGCTAAAAACTCACCACATAAATCATCATCTAGTGAAGGCAAAGGACCAAAGGCGAGAATTGGCCTCTTCCTTGGTGATGATTCTGATACATCGGCGGAGACTAATGAGTAGTCCCGCCGGAAGCCTCATGTACACTATGTTGTAACTGTCAGAGGCTGGAGGATCCCCGAACAATTCAAGAATTGGAGAGGGTCCTACAAGAGTCACAACCCTACCTAGTCTTCTTATCTAAGACTACATGGCAGAGCGTGAGAATTGAGATGTTGAAGGCTAGATTGGATATATATGGACTTAGTGTGGATCCTATCGGAAGAAGTGGCTGCCTAGCCTTACTATGGGCCAAAGATTTTGAAGTTACGTACAAAGTGTATCAAAGATCATATTGATGTGACAATAGGAGACATGATAGAGGCGTAATGATGGCGATTCACCGATTTTTTCTATAAATTGGTTATACGGAATAAGCATCAGTTATGGGGCTTGCTACAGCGTCAGAGCCTCCTTTTTGGATTTTCTTGGCTTTGTGCTGGGGATTTCAATGAAATATCGTCAAAAGAGGAAAAATCGGGTAGTGCTTCAAAACCAATAAGCCAGTGCCGATATTTTCATGACATACTCAAGTATGCTAGATTCACCGACCTGGGATTCTCAGGAAACATCTTTACTTGGTTGAACCATTATGAAGAACCGAATACCATTAAAGAGCGAGTGGACAAAGCAGTGGCTAATCGACCTTGGTGTGAACTATTCCCATCTCACACGATCACACACCTAGACTCTTCATGATCGAATCACATACCAATCTTGGTGACACTAAAATCGGTCGTAGCTAAAAGGTACATTGCAATTTTAATTCAGATGGCTATAGAAGAATCGTGGAACAAAGTTGGCACAAAAACCAACATCAACAACCTAGTTAGCGTGTGGGGGGGAATATTCAAAATTTTCAATTAGGTCTTCTTCATTGTAGTCGCTCAAAATTTAAAGATCCTTGAAGTGAAATAGAGCGGTTCGAACAGGTTTTGTGCAGGCTAAGAGAATGTCCGATCACATCAGCAAGTAAACTAGAGGAGAATCGGGTCCGGGAGGAAATTGAGGATATGATGATTCAAGATGAATGGAAGTGGAAACAGAGGGGCAAGGCATAATGCTTAAGAGAAGGGGATCAAAATACAGCCTTCTTCCACTCAAATGCTTCAAAGCAACAATACACCAACTATATCTCAGGCTTAAATGACGAACAAGGAGTTCAAACAGAGGATATCAATGAGGTGTGAGGGATTATCTCACAATACTTTTTAGGGTTGTTTTCAAGTGACGGGACACCGGAGGTGGAAATTGATGTAGTGCTAGAGGCAATGACTCCAAGAGTTGATGAATCCATGAACAGATGACTAATGATGCCATTTACCGTGGAGGAGGTAACCCGTTCCATAGCCCAAATGGCCTCGCGAGACTAGTTTCTTAGCCCACCGACATCTAGCTAACATGTTTGTTGCTCACAATACGGCGTCGCCCCACGACCGCATGTCTTAAGCCTAGGGACCCTCGTGCACGGCTTGAACCCTTAGCACGTGCCTATAAGTTAGATCACGAGGCCTCGGAGTGCTTGCCTCGATTACTCGATCGACCTAGAGATGCCGCCCCATAATATCGAAGCCCGCGGGGCATAGCGCGCTTATGAGCGCCCAACGTGGACCCTACGGGTCCCACGCCGCTCATTCGATTCCCAACCCGATCGAGGACTCAAGATACTCCTTCGAGTACCAAGATTCGACCCTTAGTGGCAGTCGTTGCCCACCAAGGATGCGCGCTTTGTGCTAGGACAGCATGGGGAGGACTGGCCGCTGCTGACCGAGGTGTGTCCCTCTTATAATACTCTTGGAAAAAAAATAACTTGTGCCAGCATTGCATACTCAAAGGGCCGATGAGTTACAATCTGGCATAACTCCCTCGTTCCAATTCCAAATCACACACCGCTTTTGCCTACACGAAGCTCCCGATGCGTACATTAACATCACCACATTTCCAGCCCCAAACAATCCTCCATTCACACGGAGTTTCCCTCGCTATATGGCTAAAATTACACAACTGCCACTGCATTGGCAGCCTATGCGCTCGGTCACATTCCCAGACTCAAACGGCATCCAGATACTGCCCAAATTGATAGAGACGTCCCTAACACCCTTAGAACACACCACTGAAACAGTTTCATAAATCTCCAATGGTAAAGCCCTCTGCCCAAGAGTCAAAGTGCCTGCATCTGTGCAAAACACTACTTGTCGATCGCTCCTATACTTCGGCGCCCAAACGGACACGGAACGGCAACAAAATTGGTGGAGATATACCACATGGCCTGATGAGTGATTAGTTCAAACAGGAACCCAATGGCCACTAAGAAAGTGCCTCTGCTCATGTGCCGACAACGCTTGCCAGGCGGGCCGACTGTCCTTGTCGCCCGCAACTCACATGGAGGGTCATGGTGCAAAGTGTGGTCCATGACACCGTGGCTAAACCACTTTGGCCTTATTAGCCTAGTTATTTTACACTTAAATATTATAAATTATCAATAACAATTATACGTTGTTGAATTATTAGTAAAACTATAATATAAGTTATGACAATTGATCAATTATAAACTTTCAAAATCAGATAATTAACTCTTATATATAAACAATTGACAATAAACGATTAAATGGATTGATTAGGAGTATACTTATATACTTATATATGTAGTATAATCCAACATATATATTGTGATATTATAATAGAATGGTAAATTAAATCTAAAGAAATAATTATGAAAGTTAAGTTGTATATTAACTCAATAGGATATTATAATATCGTCAAATAATTGAAACAACCATTCGTCATTGGAATTGATATTGAAATAAACATTGAAATATATCAATCATCTATATAAATATGTATCAGTGTATTATATATATAATATATGTTATATAAGTACATATATATCTGATATATATACATCTAATTATATATAAATACACATGTATATAAGTATATCTAATCTTATATGTACGTAATATATCAAATCATTTATTATATATATATCAATATATATAATATACATATATTAGTTAAGTATAGCAAAAACTAATTATTAAATAAAAAGTTAAAGTGGTGTAGTGGTTTAATGCTCTAACTTCAACTAAGAAGTCAAAAGTTCAAACCATACTTAGTGCCAAAAAAAAAAAAACTTGGCCACAAATTTTTAGCCATCGTCTGGCCATGGCAAATTTAGCCACGGCCTGGCCGTGGCTAATCTGTGGCTGTTAGCCACGGCCTGACCTTGCCACCAAAAATAGCCACGGCAAGTTTTTTTCATTCTTTTTTTTAAATCCATGGCTAATAGCCACGGATTTTTTCCATGGCTAAAATCCATGGCTATTAGCTGTTTTTCTAGTAGTGTGACATGCATTAGTACTATGAGGTATTCATTTATGCTTGAGGGGAACCAATTCAGATATCTTGTCTCGCAAAGGAGTATCCAACAAGGAGATCCCCTTTCTCCTTATCTTTTTCTGTTCTGCGCAAAAGTACTTTAGCAGTTTGTTGGAGGAGGCCGAGACAAATGGAAGGATCAAAGGAGTTGCAATGGTCCGTGGTGCTCGCCGTGTCACTCATCTTCTTTTTGCCGATGATACTTTTATGTGTGGTCGTGCTAGCTTAGAGACCATGAAAAATATTGTTGGGATATTGGAGAAGTATGCAACGGTATCGGGATAGATTGTCAACTATCAGAAGTCATCAATAACATTCAGTCAGAATTTGCACAAGAGTTTTTTCCGTGAACTAGCGGAGAATGTCGGAGTGCCCATTGCGAGAAATCAAGACTTGTACTTAATTAGGTACGCCAACTGTGGTTGGACGATCCAAGAAGACCATGTATGCTTCTATTCAATAAAGGGTGTTGCAGAGACTATGCAATTACGCAGTTAAATTCTTATCCATGATAGGAAAAATGGTTCTAGTAAAATCTGTTTTGCAAACTATTCCGGCTTTTGTGATGTGTTGCTTTAGATCCCCAGTGGCTTTGTCAGTGAAATTGAAAGCCTGATTATCAACTTCTGGTGGGCAACTCGGGAAAAGCAAAAGACACATTGGGTGGCATGGCAGAAACTTTTCAAGAAGAAAGAAGACGGGGGTTTGGGATTCCGAGATTTGCATACTTTCAATCTTGCTATGCTTGCTAAGCAAGGTTGGAGACTGGCTGTGGAAAATCGGTCGCTGGTTGCAAAGATTTTCAAAGCTCGATATTTCCCATATATATACATCATTTTGTGATGCTAAAGCGGAGACTAAGGGTTCCTCATAGCTATGTATATACATCATATACATAGTTAAGTATACTGGCGGCACAAGGAATCCTCTTAGCTGGAATTCGATGGAGAATTGGAAATGGATAGAATGTGAGACTATGGGTTGATCATTGGATACCACACCATTCTCCGGCACAAACGCTTGTCCGGTTATATGGGTTCGATCCGAATCACCGAGTGAACTGGTTAATCATTCAAGAGACTAATTCAGGGCTTTATGATAGAGTCCACGGCCAGCTTTGCATAAAGGATGCCGAAGCTATCCAACGGATCCCTCTAGGCCAAGGGAATAATGAACACCGAGTGATTTGGCACTTCTCAAGAAGTGGGAGATTCACGGTCCGGAGTGCATATCGTATTCATACTCAAAGTATATGGAATAGTGAGGCATCTGCATGTGTTCAGGATGAGGCGATTAATTAGATGAAGATTTGGCACCCAAAACTCCACCAAAAATTTAGATTTTAAATGGCGCATGGCATGGCGAGTGTTTCCTACAGCAAACAATCTCCATTGGAGAAAGGTGGGATAAGGTGGAGGTTGCCCATGGTGTGACTCAACGGAGAAAACAAATTTGCATGCCCTTTTACGATGCACCTTCTCGAGGATGGTATGGACACTCTCCCATCTACCATGGCATACCATCGACGGATACAATGAAGATCAGTGGATGTGGCTCTTCGAAGTTCTGAGGAAAGTTACTGGATAGGGAGGCAGCTAGGTTTTTGGTGTACAGTTGGGCCATATGGTGGAACTAAAACTCCAAAGTGGCAGATAAGAAATTTCTTGAACCTAATGAATTGTCGTGATTTGGCCATAATTTTTTAATTCCATTTGAGAAGCTTATCCAATGCAGGACGACCTAGCAGGCAATCATAGTAATGCGCCATGGAACCCTCCAACCCAGTCGATCATTAAAGTTAACTTCGATGCCTCAATTTTCTGGGAAATAGGGGAGATCGGGGCAGGGATGATCGCACGAGACAGACTTGGGATGTGCTTGGGCTGGCGACAGAATCGGATCGCTGGCAAGCTCTCGCCGGAGCATGCGGATGCAAAGGCGTGCTGTGAAGCCATTTATTGGGCAAAAAACAAAGGCTGGAATAGGGTGTGCATCGAAGGTGACAGCCTCAGTGTCATGCAGAAGATCACCAATGAAGAAATAGATTTTTCTAATATTGGCAACTTAATCCATGATATTCGTCTAGCAGTAGGTTCTTTTGAGTTGTGTTCTTTTCCACGGTTAAGAGAACGGGTAATCGCGTAACTTGCTTTCTTGCCCGTCGAGCTAGTAACTTGGCTGAAGGCTATATAGCCATTCCCACTTATGTCATTAAACTTTGCATTGCTGATTTAAATGAATAAAGTTTCGTTGTTTTGCTCAAAAAAAAAAAGGGAACAGAAAGAAGGAATTGAAAACAAATAAAACTTTAATTATTGCAAAATTATTTTATCTACCCATACAAGTGCGGACGGGATCCCCTACCCCAAGATGATGCCCGATCTCATGCCCCATACTCTAAATTCATGACACGTGTAAATCTTCAAGATTTACTTAACGGCAGATTATTTAGTTATGTTAATTAGTTTTTACACATGTCATGAATTTAGAGTATGGGGCATGAGATGGAACATCGTTTTGGGATAGGGGATCCCGTCCGATACAAGTGTAGCTAAAAATTCACAACAATTTCGTATAGTCGTTGTTAACTTGCATTTGGATTATGAATGAGTATTCTTGTGACTCCAAGTATGAATCAATTTTCCCCTTATAATTTAAAAGCACTACAAGAACGAATCATTTTTCCCATATAATTTTAAAGTACTACAAGAAAGTTCCCCTTTGATAGATGAAAAATTTGCGACATATATATAAACTAAATTTTTATAGATATAAGATATTTGTATATTTGTGACGAAGTTCAATTAAAATTTGAATAAAATGACAATTAGTGACAATGAATTTAATAACGAATTTATGACCAATAAAAGTTGCCATAAAGCCATGTTCTCCAACGAATTTAAATAGATTGGTGCACCCCTTTAACTATTGAAAAATTTATAACTAAAAGGCTCTGTTTTAGATAGAGTTAATTGTATTTTACCTCCTTATGAAATACATAATGTACAAGAAAACCACCTGAGCTAAATAAAAGGGCAATCTATCTTCTTTACTTTTTAAAATAAAGCATTTTACCTCCTTATGTGAAACTTTTTTGTTTGTTTGCACAATTTAAAATTGATTTGTTGATTTGGACCATGCAATATCATTTTCGGCCGACCTTAATTATAAGGGAAATATTAACAAATTTGACAATTTTTCACTCAAGTGAACTTTTGTGTCATCTCAATCTTTCTTTCTATATTTTAATTAGAGTCAATGAAATTGCAACAAATGATTAATATTTCACTTATATTTTTGCTAACTAAGGGTCAAAATGATTTTGCATGCTCCAAAATAAGAGAGAATGTCTCTAATTGCACAAATGAAAAACATAGCTTCAAAAAAGGGGTAAAGTGCTTTATTTTAAAAAATCAAAAGGGTGGATTGCCCTTTTATTTTGTTTAGAGAATTTCTTGCACGTTATGTATTTCACAAAACAGGTAAAATGCAATTAACTCATTTTAGATATAGGACATTGGTGATGAATTTGTGATGAAATTTTAATAAAATATGAATAAAATACAAAAATTAGTGATAAAATATTTACTAAATGATTTGTAATGAACAACATTCATTATAGAACTATACTTTATGAAATGAATTATTCCATTAAGGAACAGATTTAAAAAAAAAAAGAAAAAAAAATTATAACTATCAAATGAATATCTGTGGGTGCTCGACGAACAAAGCCAGGTTTGACGAAGACATTTTGAAGGGCAACTTAAGGTTAAAATCAGCTAGCATTTCAACATCGTGCAGTTAGGATTATTAAACAAAAGGCGAAAATCAAATCAAAACCAGAGTGACCAACCAAAACGTATGGCCAATGAAAGCCAAAGTCCAATTACCCAAATGTTGGGCACCGCCTAGTCTATTTTGAATTTCTAGATTAATAATTATTTGACCTAATTAACTATCCCTTAAGGACATAATGCAAATATATATTTCTTGGCTTGCAAGAATATACTTATGAGATCATGAATGATGAAATTATGGATCTATTTTACTGTTGGACTAGTTATTTTGACTTGTCATCATCACCCTTGATTCAACGTAACCCGTTCAATGGCTGTAATAATCACTATAAAAAGTACTTCTTTGACTAAACAAATCAAATTATCACGGATTCTTTGATGAATTTTATTGGACAAATTTGTTGGAAAATTTCTTGTCACCTAATGTTGTTTTAGTTGTATTTTAATAAAATTTCGTCAGAAATTCATCATAAATGGCTTTTGTTTGTGGAGAGCTTCTCCGTCAAATTTTTTATGTTAATAAAGAGTGTGTTTTGTTATAGTGATTAGTGAATGTAACGTATACGAAATCAAATTGTTGGAATTTTATATTGCTAGAGTAATCTCGAGGGTGCTACGATACATATAACATACAAAACTAAAATATAGATTTCAATTTTCAGACCAATGAAACAAACAACAAACAAAATCAATACATACCAAATCTGCAAGTCCACTTGTGGTTCTAGATTAGCACCATATCTCGTTTCATAACTCAAATGTGATACTAGAAACATGTATGATTTCTATCATACAACATATATGTATTTGAAATACGTAATTCAAATACAACTAATACCGCAATTAAGATAAATAATAAACAAGTTTGAAAACTTATCTTTTTCAGCAATTGGTATTAAAAAATGTCGTTCCAGACATTGGTAAGTATCGTTTTAGTAACTTGTAATTATGATTAAATCACCGACTTTTGCCGACATGCCTTAAAAAAATATTCGCCCAACTATCTTGGGTGTTGGAACAGCGAAATTCCTTTAAGGATATGACAGTCCAGAAATTCTTCTACAAGCTACACAGCTACACAAGAATTTCATTTCAAAGACTAATTAATTCTTTGTAGGTGTATACAAGTGATTCGATCTATAACACTCATATTCGAATGAAGGTATGAACTACCAGACTTGAATAGAGACATAGATACGAAGTGGAAAAGTACGAACTATAATGTTCACTCATAAAGATCAAAGGTACGCACTCAAAGAATAGAATTCTCACAAAAATCTGAAAGAGATTCTCAGAGTTACTCACATTTCTCCACACTCTTTTAAGTCAAGTACCACGTATTTATAGGGAGTATAAGAGTCAATACATTAAAAGTGTGTTCCATATAGCAGCCTAAAACATACAAATGTCTTGTAACAGATCACTTAAATTTGAATTATGAATTCAAACTAAGTTCCAAAGCAAGTACCATTCGAAGTTCCAACAAAATGATAAGATCAAGACAATTCACCCTATGTAGTACTTAGTCAATACTTTGACAAGTGATCGACACTTAACCACATAAATACATGAATTGTCGTGGTTAAACATCCAATGTGAGATATATACAACATAATCCACAAACACTTATCTTCGTACTTTACTCATTTTATAATATATATATAAACTTTATTCTATGAATTCAACCATAAATGACATTATTCCATCCTTGAATCAAACACTCATAGATATTAACATAAAAATACGTCATTTCCAACACAAATTAATAACAACCACGTCCAAAACCATGCAAGTAAGATTGTTTAATATTTATCTTAGAACCTATTTAATATGCATGAAATGTCGTTGTAATTTTTTCATGATATATTCATGTGAAATAACTAACGTCTAGCGGTATCATAATGCAACGTAGTACGTATGAGATATAAGTATTCATATTCAATAGTGCAATAAATAATATTTACGATATGTATTTGCAGAGGGAGTCGTAATTTTAGAACAAGATTTTCTAACGTGAGATTTTTAAATTTAACTTTTTTTAGAAAAAAATGAAATTTAAGAAATATACCGAAGAAAATGAGATACAAAAATGTAATAAAAGAAAGCAAATTCTCTCTATTTTTTCTCTTTTTATTGTCCTGGAAAATTCTAAAACCGAGATCCACAATTTATAAATTTCATATGATCTAACAGTAGAAATTAGGTATAAAAATATGAAAAGCGAAAGGAAAAAATAAAAGGTGTCTTTCCAAGAAAGAGCTTAGGTAGAACAGTCATTTTGGTGTAAAAATTGAACTTTTTCTTTAAAAATTGTTTTAACACGATTGCAGTTCTTGGCATTAACAAGAAGAGTTCATCTCCACTGTTTTGTAATAATTTGTATAAAACTTATCATTCTTATGTATACTTTTTGTAATTACTTAAATATAGCTGATTAATGTTTGAAGTTTAATAAATTACAAAGATGACTACTGGCTTCAAATCTCAATTGATGTGTTGGTGTGTATTTTTCTTATGCTAGCTATCTAATTAGTTATAATTTGTTGGTTATCATCCTATAATGCACGAACACTCTTAAAATTAGAGCCATGCAGTGTCGAACACCGTGTCGGATACGACACTCCTCCGACACTTCCCCGACACGTGTCCGACGCTCCACGTGGTGTGTCCATAAATTATAAAAATCTGACACTTCTGATGGCATGTCGGACACACTATCAATAACATGTCCGACACTTTTTCGGACATCTAGAGTGTGTTTGCATATGTTTTTTAAGGTATTACAATAATAAAAACATATTTAAGAATAAAAATTTTGTAAAGTTACTCCAAATAAGATTATTGTTAAATCCAATAATTTAGTTTTATTATTATATTTTATCAAAATTGAAAGTTTATTTTACTTTTAAAATAGATTGTTCATAATTTTTAAAAAAAAAATATAATACACTCGTCCATATAAAATTCTTCCTCTTCGTGTTTGTATTAATATGTATATAAAAATTGTACACTAAATATATATATATATAAACACGGAAGTATATAAATATTATGTCTCATATTATCACTAAAATAAACATAAAAAATTATATTAATATTGCCGTGTTGGAGACGTGTTGTGTTATATAATTTTTAAAATTTTCGTATCACCATATCCGTGTCTGTGCAATATAGTTATCAACAGATAAATTATTAAATGACCACATCATCTAAAAATTTAAACTAAAAAAGAATCATCAAAATATTTATAATTTCTAATATGTCTCTCCACGTGCGAACGGACTTCTTTTTATATGTCTCTTTTCACTACTCAATGTGCTATCTTTTAACTTTCTCAATCTCTCTCTACTGAACTTTTTTTTTTTCTCTCTCTCTCTAATGTGACTTCTTTTTATATGTCTCTTTTCACTACTCAATGTGCTATCTTTTAACCTTCTCAATCTCTCTCTACTGAACTTTTTTTTTTCTCTCTCTCTAATGTCACTTCTGCTTAATTTTTATGATCAAAATTCTATGATGTCACACCACCTAATATCTTTCAACTCTTTTATTTAATTGTTTTAATTATTAAATTTATTTAATTTTCAATTATTTTACATTTCATTTATCATAAATTTAATAACTCATATAAAGTTTATAAAAATTTAACACAAATATCTATAATTTTAATTTACCTTAATCGTACATTTTTTAAAACTTTTGCACAAAAATCGATTGTATCCGATCACTAATTAATATTTTTTTCATATCCAACCATCCGGTACAACATATGAAAGGCAATACGAAATACGGAAAATATATATGCACCGTGATGCTTTTGCCACCAGTTCGGATCCTTTATTACATTCATCAATATACGACACGTGTATTGGTGAGCGGTCGAGATAAGAAAAAATATAATAATTTTTTCTCTTTTCTTATTTCGACCGCTCATCAACACACTTAACGTGTATTAATAAATATAATAAAAATATAACGCGATTATGTAATACAATATCCGAACTTTTTTGCCACACAAATCCGCATCAGCTCCGAGTCAAGATCCGAACATTTCATACCCAGATCCACGTCACCATCTAGAACTTCACGCTAATTTTTTTGTGGGGCACACATTTGAAGTGCCGCCATATCAGCCGAGGTCAACGTCGTCGTATCATCAACTATTAGGAACTAACTACCGTTTGAACGCGTACGTGTATCTGAGGTGGCTCCATGCTCTGTCACTTTCGCATCTAAAGTTGTTCAAATAACACAATTATTATTACCTAACGACGAAAACACTTTTTAACAAATTTTTTTTTAACAAGATAAAAAGTATGTAAAAATATAAAGAGTTTTTCGAATTATTATGAAATTAAAGTTTTTAATTTATCTCATAACGAGTGACTTGGTTCATGCATGCTCCTACACTAGGAAAATGAAATTGAAAATAATTTGTAATTTTAGAATATGGAACCCTCGGAATTAAAAATTTTGAAAAAAGATGGATATCTAGGAAAATCCACATTTATTGGGTGAAAAATTCTAGAAGATTGTTGGATTTCTTTCCTTTTTAAAATGTGAGGTTCTATTAGAAGTTAGTTGAAGATGTGAGGCTCTAAACCAATTTTTAATGGCAAAAGTTTTGAACAATTATATATATATATATATATATATCCATCTATTACATCCACAATCTATTACTTCAAATGAAAAACAAACTATTGAGACAAGGCCTCATCAGCCGAAAGTTTTCGACAATTACAAAGTGGATTGTGAGACATGTAAGAGATTTGAATTAATTTGATATTAATTGAAATAAATACTCCTTCAATTCTATTTTTTTTTTTTTTTTTTTGTCTCACACTACTTGTCATTTTAAGAAATTCAAGGGAGCATTTATTTTATTTTTCTAAATTTATCCTCATTCTTTATTTATCGGTATCTTTATTTTTGTCATCCCAAAAAAAAACGAAAAAGAAGTTTCTTTTCATAAAAGATATAAATAAAGAAAAAGATAGATTAGGTATCTTTATTTTTGTCGAGTAGGCTATGAAAAAAATTAGTAACCATTTAGTTTAATTCCTACATCAATCATACATTTTTTCAAACTATAAGTGAAAAAAGGATCCTCATTAAATTCACGACGTGCTGGATATGCTATCTATTAGAAGAATCAAACATGCAATTAATAATGTTGAATTGTTTTTTTTTTTTTTTTAAGCTGAGTTAATCTACAAACACGTTAAAATACACTGTTAAGATGGGAAAATTATTGACCAGACCCGGCTTGGCCGCACCGAACCAATCACATAGCAAGTGTTAATACACTTATCATGTGATTGGTCACTCTCCCTAAACTGTAAACCAATTATATGGTAAATGTAAAACACTTGCCACGTGATTAGTTTTGTTGTGGCCAAATTCGATGCGGGTAAGAATTTCCCCTGTTGGATGACATTGTATTGAAGAGGAGTGCGTGAAAGTTCTAAATAAACGTGTAAAAAAGAAAAAAAGATTCTCATGAAAAAAGTAAGAATTGAATTAAATGATCTTTTAAAGCAATGGCCTTAATGAATGCAAATTTGCAAGTTGTTTGAAGTTCCGAGTGTTTATACATGTCCAAGCCCATGTCGATCATGTGAAAAATCCTTTATTTTTTTTTAATTTTTTTTTCTTTCATGTAGAATTGGCTTCATTTGTCAACCAGAGCTTCAATTTGAGCTGGAAATTAAAAGGCATTTCAAAATTCAATTTAAAAAGAAAAACAAAAGCACTTTCCAATGCATAATTTACAATTTGTCAAAAGGAAAATTCGAGATCTTGACCTTTATGGTCTTTTAGGAGTGGTCCACATGTTAAAAATGAACTAGCTAGTAGAATCAGGGCATGAAAATGAAACTCTTGACTTAATGTTCTCCTTTTGTTTTATCAGTGGTTGCAGTAACCCGGGGGGGGGGGGGGGGGGGGGGGGCGTCCCCCCGCTTAATTTTTTAAAAATTCATATTTTAGTATATATATTTTTTAGAGTTTTAAAATTTCGCCCCCTCCTCCCAAAATAAAAATTTGATTTAATTATATAATAAAAATTTTAATTTTTTCTACTCTATTTTATTTTTAGTAATTTATTTTTATCAAATCTTATTTACCATAACAATTAAATTATCCCTCTTTCTCTTTCCTCTCTTTTTCCTTATTCTCTTCAAATTAAAATACTAAAAAATCTATTAGATTTTACTTCTTTTTTCTATCCCAATTAAAACACCAAAAATCCTATAAGAATTTTGCTTCTCTTACAAACCCTAAAATATTCAACTTTTTATTCGAAAAGCAACTTACAAGAATTGATTGTATACGCATAAATATGATGCTTTTTGTTATTTTATATATCAACATTATATATAACTCTTATATTTATATATTTTAATAATTAATAGTCTCGAAAAAATTTCGCACCCTCTCAGTCAAATTCTTGGCTCCATCCCTCAGTGGTTGAAAATAAATATTATCATGTGTTTACAGTGATTTCATCAATTTAGTGTGGTGAATAAAAAAATTAAAACAAATTAAATGCACATTGTCTGTTTAACTATTCAATATATTATATTGGATGTAGCTTCGACAAAAGGTCAAAATTTTGTTTCACATGGATTTAATGAATTCATCTCTATTTTCAAATGGATACTATTCAATGTATTATATATGCATGATGTTTGGAAATTTACTTTGTAATATTATTATATTCCAAATTAGTGATTTAAAATTTCCCTAAATATATACATAAATAGGTAGAATTAATGAAATTTAATTCTTCAAATCACGGACTCCTCCATCAATTTAAAAGTCATGAAGCTTCGAGTTGATTGGTTACACAATTTTAAACGATAGTTCAAAAAATGAAAAAGTTCTATATAATTTTTACATTATTAACTCAAATATAATGGTTGAGATCAGTTAGTGAATTAGTTTTAATGAGAAATATTTTTGAAAATGATATTTGATTTTTCATGAGTAAAGGTTTATTTTAGGATGTAAGAGAATAAGATATCAATATGAAAACTAACGTAACAATATGAAATAGAGGACAAGTCAATCGAATGCATTAAAGGATGAAGGACTTTTGAACCCTCGAAGCTCGTTCTATGACGAATCAATTGCTCTTTTTCCTTTGGAACTATTAATATGATTTTAGTTTGAATTTTGACCATTTTGATCACGCTAGAAATGAAAATATATCTAGTTTTTTTTGTATTCATGACAAACGGATTTTGTTCATAATTCTTTGTCTTAATTTATTGAATATTGTACTTAAATAATGTTTAATATACTTATGTAATAAATGATGCAATAGGTCACCGCCAAGGACGGGGCTAGAGGGGGCCGTCGTTCCTCCTCAAGTTCATATTGAATTAACTTTTATATGTATTTTTTTTTTAATTTTAGATTTCGCCCCCTAAGTAAAAATACCTTTAATATTTTGTGAAAATTTGATCTCTGTTTTTTTTTAAATTTGATCTCACCTCCAAATAAAAATTCTTTACTACACCCCTAGTCACCGCGTAAAAGATTTTTAGTTTATTGATATCCCATCTATCCAAACTTGAATATCATTTTTGAACGGAAAAGAAAAATCGATGCAGTTTTATTTCGTACTATAAGGTGCTGACCGGAGTTGAGGGTATCACATTATCAGTACTTTTTCAAGAAAATTGCAATTGCAGTAACTGTTAGAAAACATTTACTATGTAAGAAAAGTTAATGAAAATGATAAAGCAAAAATTGTTATTAATTTACATATGTTAAGTAACAATGCTCTTGTTTTGTATCTACTGGTGTTTATTTGGTGATACATTATATCTTAATGGTGACAAAGGTCATCATCATTGACGACTAATGACATATTTATAATGTCAATTTGGTGGCAAAAAAATTTGTCACTATAGCTTTGTAACAATATCTTTATTTTCACAAAATTGTCACTTTAGAAATATCACTAGCTTTAGGGCAAATTACATCGAACACCGCTTGAGATATGGTTTACAAATTAGTTCTTATGGTTTTACAGTAACCGCTTAGTGTCTGTCAACTTTACAAAATTTAACATTCATTAAAGAGGGACATAATTGTAAGTTGTATTTCTCGTGTTTTCGATGGGATTTTTAGATGAGATTAGCATGATTTTGACAAGTTTAAAATGTAGAAGTTATATAAAAAATTAATTTTAAAAAAGAGTAGTGGTATTATCGCATTATAGATGTTAATGCTCGATAATGGTTGTGATAGTATACTTAAAGTGAAATTACACCTTGAAGGTTGGCGAAATCAAAAAACTGATTAAGAGATTTTGTTAGACTTAACGAGACGCATCTCTTGGTGGCTGGCGTGACTACCATGGATGCAGGAAAATCATCTTTTTGGTCATTTTTATTACTACTTACAAGAAAATCCTAACTCTTGAGAGGTATTTATAATTTCCATAATAATAAGGGCTAAATTGTAATTACACGATATCTCAAGAGTTATAGATGTAATTTGTCCATAATTTTTATTGATGGCAAATTTGTCACTATCAACCTTGTGAAAATTATTTTTGTAATAAAACAAAATTTTTTGTGCCTAATGTATATAAATGATGACAATTTTTACAATATTATTTGCTATGTTGTCGTTATTATTATTATTTTAAGTGAACTAGTAAGAACATATTATTAGCTTTTGTTTTATCATTCAAATCCCCTAAAAAGAAAATTCTTGTCCCAATTCAATTTGATTGCATCCGATAAATTATACGGCAAATTTAATTGTAATTGCCATGTGATTAATCAATTTTATTACAAAATACACTAATCACATGATTAATGTAATACATTCGTCACATAATTTACAGTAATTTAACCAAATCGGACATGGATAAGAATTTCATTCATTAGTTTAAATAAGCATCAAATTTCATTATAATATTATTTTTACTCGTAGCAAACTACTCCCTCCATTTCCTTTTAGTTGTTGTTTAAGGTTTTCGCACAAAAATTAATGATAATTAATGGTCATAATTTTAGGTTAATAAGACTAAAATGTCCTTTTAATTATGACAAATATTTTATAACACTTTGTTTTTTGAAGTGACAAATGAAAGAAAAGAAAGGGAATATATAAATAGAAATGCATCGAGTATCAAAAATAATTTACTTCAGAATTCTAGAAGGGGGTAAAAAGAAAAAGACAAAAGAAAAATCAAACAAGTTACTTGCGGCAAGGCATGGGACGTGACTAACAACACGTGAATCAAGAGAAGCCTTTCCCAAAAAGAATTCAGGCCAAAAAAACAAAAAAAGCGACCTGTTTAACGCGAGGGATCATTAATTAAAAAAACAAATAAAGAGCAAAAGGGCAAAATATAAAATATTCCCACGCGCACCACATATGTTGGCTCAGCACGTCTACCCCACTCAAGTGGTTTTTTTTTTTTTTTCGATGGTGCCCCACTCAAGTCTTTGGCACGTTGTTTTGCTAGTCTCTCCGCTAGCTGGCCATGATACGTACATGACGCGTGCCACGTCATGGTGTGCTGTTCATTTCTTGCGTATGCATTTCCGTTGTTTTTTTTGATATAATAAATTCGAGACACCCTATAAATATCAATCGAAACATTACACAAGCACACACACATTCACCTGAAGAAAAATGAGAGAAGACAAAATGATTCAAATTCAAAACCTCAATGGTGTCAGTTTGAACCCCCACTACCACTGCACTACAATCCTAATGGCGTATGCATTTCCGTTGTTGATTGGAAAATTATTGTTCGAATTTGACTTAATTAGGCATAATTAATCACATGATAGATATTATTATACTTGTCATATAATTGACCACTCTCTTTTAAATATACATTAATCATATAACAAATTAATACATTCACCACATGTTTAGTTTCGGTGTAATCAAACTTAAATTAAAATTTCTTACATTTTTGCCATTGTACGAATATCAACCATTAACTACATTATCCAAAAAAAAAAACCCTACATTATCAAATGTCGATTGATATCAACAACTATTACAATTTTTCAACAAATCAAGAACAACTATTATAAAAGTGAACAAACTACTATGAAAACAAGGCAAAGACACACATGTTTTAGTAAAAAATCAAACCCAAAACTTTATAATCTTGATACTTCGATTTCGCCAAATAAACTAGGCTCAACAGGAACAATGTTGTCTTTAATAATGGAATGGCTTTTTAAAATAAGAAAACTAAATTAAATGTACATATCGTATTATATTCCCTCTTTCCTTTTATTTGTCATTTTAGCAAAAACAAATTCCGAAATATTTGTAATTTTCACATTTCATGACTAAATTTATTATTTGTTTCCAATATTCCCTTTTATTTTAAAAATTGGGATAGTTAGAATTTAAAATTAATAATTGTGAGTGTGGGTACCATTGTTATATTGAAAATAATATTTAAAGGTGATGACGATAATATATATATATATATTAAATCAGTCAAATTTTATTGAGATGATTTTTTTCATATAATTTATAATGAGGCATATTTTGTCCCACATCGAGTGGAGACGAGGGTCTTGGCTGCCATAAGAGCACCAGTTCCTCTCCTCCTGTCAGGACGCGTTTTATATAACCCCCTGGCCTGACGCGATCCGTCTTAATGGCCAGCAGGCGGGACAATATCCTGTGCATGGAGACCACTGGGTGGTCGGATATGGGTTCATCAAATTTATTGGCAGTTCCATTGTAACAGTGAAAATAAATTGTATTTTTGTTGAAAATGTGGAAAATAATTATATTTTTAATTAGAAAGTAGTTGAAAAAATAGACTTGTTTTTTCATTTTTGTATTCTTTCTCCTGGGAGGATGAACCGATTAATTAATTTCAAGCTAAGTAATTATTATGTGATAGTATATTGAACGTATGATACGATGATCACCTCCAAGCAATCAAATTAAAAACATATATATGGTACAATAGCCATTATTTTACATTTTTGTGGTTGGAAAAAAAGTTACTGAGTTATAGAACTGATAATTTAATTGCCTATATTTAATTGCAAGAAATTATGGTTTGCCTTGTTATCGTCGTACTCGCTCCATCCCACGTCTCCCATTTCACTCGACAGAGTGTTCTATTATCAACTAGTTTAAATATTTAATAGTCACACTCGATATATGTGTAAAATAAAATATAATTAAATAAAATATTTTAATAGCATAAAAATAAATTTTATTAAATTCTTTATAAGATATATATTTTTGTAAACCATTTTTATTATATAAATTATCTTTTTAATTTTCATAATAGGTATATTGGATTTATGGTAAAAAATAAATTTAAAATAAAATCATTAATTTGATTAAAAGTAAATAAAATTATAAATTAGAAAAAGAAAATTAAAAGAGGAATGTGAGAGAAGAAAAGAGAAAAGGGAAAAAAACAAAAACGCGTTGTTTGAGAGAGGATAGACGAGAGAAATGAGTAGTTAAATATTAATAAACAAACCAAAAATAATTTTCCCTGAGGGATTGGTGCTATATATATATCTAGTGGGTGTTGGCACACTTTATGTATGTACAAAATAAAAATAAAATATAATTTAATCACATGTTTAATAAATTTATAATTTTACGTAAGGAAAATAAAAAAATGATTGAAAATCAAATTTATATATTATGAAAAACAAAAAACAATTGAAAATTAAATTGAATTTTATTATTAAAAAAATAAAATAAGATAAAGTACACTAAATATTGAAAGTAAAGCGATGAGAGACAAGGGAGAGAATAAAAGAAAGAGAAATAGTACATCATGTTAAAAAGTGGGGAGAGGAGTGAGAGAACATAGGAAAGGGGAAAGAGAAAAAAATATGCCAAACTAAAGACATCAAGTAGTGATTAGAGGGTATAGTTATAGAAGTATAGATATTGAGCGAGTGGTTATTTTTTTTATTGTTCTTCTTTTTTTCTTTATTTCTCGTATGTAGTTATTTGGAATTAGGGGTATCTTGTAGTACTTTAGATTCTCTATTTCAAATTATGTTTTATTTTTTATTATAATACATTGATATACGTTTAAGTGTAACAATTTCTAAATAATGAAATAAGAGATAAAGTACTATTTCAAAATAGAGAATCTTATCCGATGTTGTAGTATGTATTTTGAGAAGTTCATGAACTCATTCAAAACCGCCCTTTAATATTCGAAAGATCTAGAGACAACATTAAGATTTGATGTCTCACGTTGTTCTCAAATTTAGCAACTTTTTTTTAACCACCAACCAAAAAAGCACCTTTTTATCATTTATACTAACAACAATTTAGTTACAGATTACAAATTCCATCTTAAATAAAAAAATAATTGTAATGAATTTGTGATAGTGACAATTAGTGATAAATGGAATTTCATTAATAGTCCATCCGTTCCTTTTTATTTATCTAAAATTTTTGCACAATAATTAAGGTGGGCAATTAATATTCATAATTTTAGATTAATAAAAATAAAATGTCCTTTTAGTTAATTACTCTAATTAATGAGTTGTTCAAAATTTTTTAGAAATTTACAAATGATACTCTATTAAAGTTAAAGGTTATATTTGAAAAAAACTAATAAATGCAGTCTTAAAATAAAAGGGAACGGAGGGAGTATATAACTAAGCAATAATTAATAACAAATTATTTACTAACTGATTTGAAATATGAAGTAACCTATTGTAGTGAACTTTTTGGATTAAATTAGATTTCACTTTTTAAATTATCTTTTGAAACGACAAATTTCTATTGAGCTTAGTTGGCAATTTATTATTATTATTATTATTATTATTATTATTATTATTATTATTATTATTATTATTATTATTATTATCTATCAATACTTTTTAAAAAAAAAAAAGTTTCTCTCCTTCCTTCCTCTCTAACACTTTTCTTTTCACCTTTTCTTTTTTATTTAATTTTTTTAGTCAAAAAATCTATGTATGCGTATGTAATTTAAAAATCTTCGAAATTAAGCCTCATGTAACTCTATTTTGCGTTGTATGAAAGTAAAAATATTTTTTTATATGAATTCAAACAAGCATTTTATCATTCATGTTTATCCAAAAGAACACTTATCTAGTATCTGACATAGAACGGATTAGATTTCAATTCAAAAATAAAATAACAACGCTAACTTTTATTTACAATATTTTTATTTTATTTTATTTTAAATAATTAAAATTATTTGTCATTTAATCATACATTAAGTTTTTAAAAGCGTTCATACCTTGATTTTGTACAAAAACTAATATTTAAGTTTAACATATTCTGCTATTAAATAATTTTTTTACGCACTTATTTATCAATTTGTAGTATTAAAAAAGTTGATTTATTTCTACCCAAGGGAATTTTCTAATAAAAATTCATAAACATATATTTATTTCCCTTGACACGAGTGAATTACTAATTTTGTTCTATTTTAGATTATTTATTTCAGTTACCAGAATCTAATAAACACATAAAAAAAAAATAAAATTCATATATGTAACTCAATGAATATTTATAATTTTATATTGTCAAAATTCAAACATTTTAAAACCATAGTTGACATTTATTTTACACATAAATCAAGTGTACCGCATTTCCAATTATTATTAATTTATGAGTACTACCTACTAAAAATGTAGACTTGGTAAAAAAATATGAGCAAGGTGGCGTATAATATAACTGTTTCCCAAATCAACTGGAAGTCTGGAACAGAGGAGAGAAGAGGTTGCCTTGTTGGGCACGTCAATTTATTTGGCCTCTTAAACTGTATAAATACATGGCATTTTCGCCCCCTCTTCTCCCTTCTTTCTCTCTCTCTCTCTCTCTCTCTACCTTTTTGCAGTTTTCCGTTGCGATATTTCTCCTTATTTTCTCTAGGGTTTCTCTCCAAAAGCCTGCCTTTGTTTTTGTTTGGGGTGACTTTCATTTCCATCTCCTCCTTTATCGGTGATTTTTTCACATTCAAGCTGTCTATTTTATTTATTTTTTTTGTCTTTTGCATTTTTCTTCTTCTGATGAAATCCCTTGAATTTTAATGGAGCTTTCAGGATTTTGCTGCCTATTTGCTCTGTTTTTCGCTGATAATATCTAAAGAGATGAACGGGTATGTATATATGTATGTATAGATTCTGTATCATTTTCTGCAATGTCAGAGCAGGTCATCTTGCAATGCTCTTGGAATTTATCTGTATAAGGAATTTAACCCTTTTTTCTTGGCACCCTTTTTCCCACAAGATCTGTTTTTTCTTTTTATTTGTTTATTTTTAATACCAATGCTTAGTCATTTCCCCTTCTTATTTAATTATTTTTGGATGAAAATGCATAAAAAAAATGCAATCTTTATTGCTTGTCCTTTATGGGTGTTCACCAGGAACAGTGAATTTGACGATGGGTCACGTCTTTGAATTTTCCAATGGTGTTTCTGAATGTGTGTGTATGCGTGTGCGTTTGTGTTTTCTGGGCGTTTGTTGATTTGACAGAACCATTTTATTTAATTGAGTCCTTTTCATATGTCTGTTAATTTCGGTGTACGAATAATTTTTATTTCGTCGGCACCCTGTTGCTGTTGTGAGATGTTGAAATGTTGATTTCTGAATTATACTTATTTTGTTTTTTTTTTTTTTCATTCTTCGTGATTTACCATGGGAAATAAGGGGATAGTTTATGTGGTAATCAACGCCATTTAGACAGCAGAATCTATGTGTTGTTTGGTTTTAGCAGCCTTTTTCTGTGTATATTCAAGTCAAATTTGGGGCCAGCCTGTTTATTCTTTCAAAGGGGTGGGGTACGGTGGGTGTTTGGGATTATTTGGTAGTTCTTTTTGTCATTGTATTTTTTTTTTAAATAGTTTTTTTTCAACACAAAATTGCACAATTTTGAGTATATGTGGTGTTTGCAACTAATACTCTCAAGCTTTTTGTTTGCTTTTAATGCTCTTCAATCTTTTCTCTCATTTTGGCATTTTTCTTTCTTTTTCTTCGTTTATTTATTTTTCAATATTCTACCTATATCTGTTTACAGGTTGAGAGTTTTGGAGTTATATTTTCCATTTACATGGAATTTTATATTTAATGATGATAAGTAATTCTTAGAGAAGATGGCTGAAGAGACTTCTCAGTTTTGAAGATCAACACCCACCCCCACGACCCCCCCCCGCCCTCCCTCTTCTATTTTCTTATTCCCCTTAAAACTTTGATTTCTTCATATTTGGAATATCCAGGAGAGGCATGTAACAATAAATTTTATTTTTTGAACCTAAAGGTACTATTAAAGATGGTGAAAATGATTTGTGTCATTCAAGCAGAATATTTATGTTGTGTATATATGCGTGCGTATCCATCTATGCGTTTCCCCTTTATTGTCCTTGCAAGCCAAAATTTGATTACTTGAGCTATGTTGTCACTTTAGTCAGACTTAAAAAATTGGGGATTAACTTTTTGCAATCAGATTTGTTTTGTGCTCTAAGTCTACTCGACTGCGTTGCTCAAAATTTGATATTCATGACTTCAATTCAGTATGATGATGAAAAATGGTTTGAATTTCCTGATGTATTCAATCTTGTTCTCTATGTGAAGACTTTATATGGATTTTAAACAACTTGTTCTATTTTTATTTTATTTATCTACTTTTTGAAGATTTTGTCTCTTTTCCAGCATGCTACTATTAAGGTCTACTACTGTTACTGTTCAGTGGTGTTTATTTTCCAAATTCTTTTAGTAATTGATTCATTCATTTATAATTATTTCAGTTTTCAGGACTAAAGGCTGTCAGGGCAGACTGTATCGTTCTCTGGGAAGTTCTTTGGTCAAAATTATTTTCATTGTGACAATTTGGAGATGAGGTATAATAGATATTACCATTTTTCTAACTCTGGATGTTATTTATTTCTATTTTTGGGTTGTTTTATGACAGCAAGATAACAACTCATTTACATTGGATTTCAGATTTTGTGAAGCCTCTGCTTGATGGACTGCTCCCCGAGCAGCAGCGACAAAAAAACATTAAAGAGGTGGTTTTTCATAGATAAAAGAGTTGGGTAACTGATAAACCTTTGAATAAAAAATAATTTGAAGAGAAAAAAAAGAAAGAAGAAACCGACGCCTGGTTGAAGTTAGTTTCATCTGATACCAATGGAGTCAACAAATGGTTGTCCTGTTGTTGCTGATCCTGTGCCGATAACCAAGTCTAGATTGGGGGTATATTCTAGCCTCTTGCCTTATTCACAATCAGGGCCGTCATTTTCAACTAGCATCCTCACAAGAAAAAAACCGGGAAAATTAGACGATGTTCGATCCAATGGCTGGCTTGATGAAATGAAATCTTCATCCCCTCCTCGTAAAAAGATGATCAAAGATTTCAACAGTACTGTTGATGTTGTCTTAGATGAGGCTGATATTGCTTATCAATCTTGGATGGTACATATGCTTCTTCTCATTCTGTATTTGTTATAGTAATTAAATTTAGAGATAATTACACCTAAACCCCCTAAGAGTCGGTGTAAATACACTTAGAACCCCCTGAGGTTTGTATAATTATTATAGAAGTCATCCTTGTGGCCTAGCTTTTACGGGGTCTAACTGTAAGACGAAAATTGAAAGTAGGGATGGTTTAAATAATTATGTGAACAACAGGGGGTTTAAGTATATTTATCCTCAGGGTGTGTAAGTGTAATCCCCAAACTTATTCGAGTAATCTTGTTAATATATATTAATTTTGTGTTCTTGCAGATTAGGTATCCATCAGCTCTCAAGTCCTTTGAGCAAATAATGGAGCGTGCAAGAAATAGGAAATTAGTGATGTTCTTAGATTATGATGGAACGCTTTCCCCCATTGTAGATGACCCTGATCAAGCTTTTATGTCTGATGAAGTGAGAAACAGCACTACATTTGAAAAATATTACTGCCTTTACTATTTTTTAAGCTGTTTTACAAATTTAACAAACTGATGTGTGTTTTTCAGATGCGTTCTGCTGTAAGAAGTGTTGCAAAACATTTTCCAACAGCCATCATCAGCGGAAGAAGCCGGGATAAGGTAATCAAAGATTCAACTCTCATTAGTTTATTAATAATAATTACAACATTGTCCCCCTCTAATTATGTATAATTTCACAAATCTCCATTTGCAATATAAAAATTATGCATACCGCCCTTTTATCTCGTCTCCATCTTACAGTTACCCCATCCTGTCATTCACTGCACTTAGTAAAATGATGCCATCATTCAAATTTAATGAACTTCCCAAATTGCCCTTGCACATGTGGATGATATTATCTTAATTTCTTGATAAATTTTGTTAGTTTTGATCACATTCCGATGGTCTTAGCAAGTTATTTGTAATTTTTAATCAAAAGGGAGGTTTTTTGTTATTACAAATAATTACAGGGGAGGGCTGTGTAATTGACTTGGAAAGATATAATGCTAGTTCCATCACGTCCCATTCTAATTTAATCTAAATTGTTTACTTTATTCAGGTTCATGATTTAGTAGGACTAAAAGAGCTCTACTATGCCGGAAGTCATGGCATGGATATCATGTTCCCCGCCAGAGACATGGTGTCTCAAAACCATTTAAATTGTATTAAATGTACTGATCAGCAGGTATAGTTTTGTTCACCTAAGTCAGGACTTCTTTTATTTCACTAAACTCAGTGCTCAGTGATTATTTCGTTTTGCTCGTTACAGGGCAAGGCGGTAAATCTGTTCCAGCCCGCTAGTGAATTTTTACCCATGATTAACGAGGTAAGTGATTTTGAATGGATCAAATAAAATTATGACACAAAAAGCAAGGAGTTTTGTGCTGATGATTAACTATTCCTTTCTTGATTTTCATTTTGAACCAGGTCTATAAAACCTTTGTTGAGATCACCAAAGATATAAAAGGTGCAAAAGTTGAAAACCATAAGTTTTGTGTCTCGTTACACTATCGCAATGTAGATGAGAATGTGAGTATTGCTTCATTTTGTGTCTCAAGTTTTTCAATATTTATTATTGAACTTGTCGGTGATTTGAATTTTCTTTTGCATCATTTTTTTTTTGAAACTTCCAGAGCTGGCCTTTAATTGCACAATATGTTCATGACATTTTGAAAGACTACCCTCGATTACGACTAACTCACGGGCGAAAGGTAATTTTTGTGTGTGATTAAGATTTTAATTCATTTCGTGTTTTCTCAGTGGTATTTGGTGTTCTTATGCAAAGTATTTGTTGATCTTCTTGTCCGAAAAGGTTTTAGAAGTTCGCCCTGTGATTGATTGGAATAAAGGAAGAGCTGTTGAATTTTTTCTTGAATCCCTAGGTCAGTAAAAACTCGAAATAAAATCAAACAAATTATTCCTGGTTAAATATTTTTCTATTGAAAGTGTTTTAACTTAATCTTTGCAGGATTTAGTAACCGTAGTGATGTGCTCCCAGTTTATATCGGAGATGACCGGACTGACGAAGATGCATTCAAGGTAATATAGCACGCATCCCCAAGTCCTCGAACTTTGATGCCCTTACTGTAGATAAAACCATCCTACAATGTGATTTCACTCGTTTTATTTTAGGTGCTGAGGAAGGGGAATCGAGGTTATGGAATTCTTGTTTCCTCCGTCCCAAAAGAAAGCAATGCTTTCTTTTCTCTTAGGGATACCTCAGAGGTAAGAATTCAGACTAAGATTTTATTTTAAAGGGTGTTTGATCGAGTTTATACTCTTTTTCAAACATCTTATATGATATTTCAGAGCATATTTTCAGGTGAAATTTAGCATCTTATAAGTTCTTAAAAATACCTGAGCTTATAAAACCATTTAAGTAAACTTGACCAAATACCGTTTTACTTGGTTTGTCTAATCGTTTCCTCTTTGTATCCCTCGATTGAGATTTATAATTCACAGGAACTATGAAAATTATGTGCAGGTTCAAGATTTCCTCGAGTCCCTTGTGAAAATGGCACAACAGGATGCAAAGAAACTTGAGAATGGCCATAAAAAAGCCATCATCAGCATATGATGCCGATTAACCTTTCAAAATTAGTTGCATAATTTCCATTAATATGGGAGGCTAGGCCTCTTCGCTTTTTTCCTTCTAGCTTTTGTTGCTTGTACTTTGTTGTTGCCTGGAGAATTTTTCTTTGCTATATTATTGTAAAGCTTGAGGAATTATGAGTTTAATTTTGCTTGAGCTCTAAGTATCTGTACTTTTTGTTTAACCTAAATTATATAAACAATAAAATCTTGGCAATTGTACACAGATATATGCAGACGATGTTATCATTCTTGATTATGTTATGGGATTAATAAATGAAAGTCTACCTTGATTTGGCACTTGTGAAAGAAATTTGCATTCTAATGTGCTGTAAATGCCAGACCAAATTAGAGTTTATCCAAGGTAGGGAAAAGTTCATACTTTCACGAGGTATTTTCACTTTAACAATGACGAGTTCTAGCAGAATCAAAATTGTGTTATTATAATGTAATCATCATTTATTTAGGGTCAATTGCACTAGCAGCACCTCTTAAATACCATAATTATCAACTTTCATCTCGATCTTTTATAGTTACAGTGATTTTCCCTCCACGTTTCACTATTAACGAGTCCCAATTTCATTAGGATTTTTTAATGAAAAGTATTACTTAAACATCACTAAACACTGAAGTGCAAATCATCTTTTAAAAATTTGATATTTTATTGTTTTAAATTTAGTAATAGATGTATTTAGATAATTATATATAATTATATATATATATCATCATCATCATCATCAATCAGTATTGGCCTTAGCCAAAACAACATCCTTTACATAGTTTGAAATGATCACTGACGTGGCATATTTCTGATCGGGATTCTCCCGGCTCGCTCGTGCCATATATCTTCCCCCTCAAATGTTCAAACTCACAGGCCCAGGCTTTCGACCGGGTTTGATCGACGCCTCAAAACAGTTTGATCTAAATCCTCCGAATGGGTTGAGGGTTTATCGACCAGGTCGGTGGGTCCTCCAACCAACCCCGTCGAAAACCCCGATTGAGTTCTTTATCGAGCAGGACCATATTGTGTCCATTCAGCCCCTGCTGGCATTAAATGCTCCGTTAGCTTAAGGTGTGGGGTTACCACCTAACCACATACCTCATTAATTAAGAGCTACCTTGCCCTAGGGCCCTACCCTTAGGCTTATGGGTTATTCCACCTCATCATATGATGGCCTACTAAGCCCTAAGGGTCCTATAGGGAGTGACCTATGGGGAAAATCCTTGCATTTATAGTAAGATCCATCTCGTTAATTGCTTTCGACCCCCTTATTCTGCTCAAATCTCCACAAAATCGATTGACTGGCTTAAGCATCGGAGAGTCTTAGTCGAGACCTATCTTGGCTAGCTCACATTGCCTTTCCCTTATTGTAGGTCAACTTCCCGATCAAAGTCCACTACTTTCACACTCAACCAGAGTTTTCGATCGAGGTCGACCAGCTCCCAAATTCTACCCGTATCATTTTGGCGCCATTTGTGGGAATCAACACTATAACCAAAGGAGGAAAAATGGTGACAACTAGGAAAAAACCCTTTGGTGCGCGAAGTACCCAAGAAGCTAGAGAGGACCAACGTTCGATCTATGGCCTCCCACCACCACCTCCCCTTGCAAATCCTGCACCGGTGTAGGTTGATTTGGTGGGTCGTCTTGGAAGCATGCTATTGCCCCGCTTGCACCTGCCAATATTGCCTGAAGAAGCAGAGCCCGCGCCCATCCGGGGGGTACGGGTCTGCCCTCACCCAACATGGAGGAAATGATCACAATTCCCCTCGAGTGATTAAGGGATTTTGTCGGGTAATGCAACCTACAAGCCTTTGAAAGGCATAAAAAAAGTGTCATGCAAGCCCCACCGGTCCTCAACCCTATAACAGTTCCAGTCGCCCATCGCGTCCCATCACATCAGAATTTCGGTCGAGCAGCGAGTTATCGATCGTCTCGATTGGAAGAAGAGGAGGCCAAATCAGGCCATCATGGCAAGATTCCGCATTGCCAGTACCCGGACTTTGGGCACCCTCATAGGGACCCTTTTTTGAGGAATTCACGTGCCGACTCGAGTCTTGGGGAACTCAAGCAGATGAAGAATCAACTCTATCAGCTCACCCAAAAGATTGCTGACCCCAAGCACCCCGAGGGAAGAATCGAGCCCTATGACGGGCAAGGGTCGTCATCTGATCGTTCTCACGGTCGGAGGCAAAGGGCATTTGTCCATCATATCCCAGAAGACAAGATTGGTCTACATGACTGGGTTTCAGTCAATCTTTCCCACTACGACGGAAGTACCGACCTGGATGACCACCTACTCCAATTCAAAAATGCCATCGACATTTACAAACTCTCGAACAGAATGATGGCCAAATTTTTGGCCACCACACTTTTTGGAGTGGTGCGTTAGTGGTTGCTCGGCTTGAGCCCGAGTCGATCCACTCTTTTGAAGAATTAACCGATCGATTTTTACACCACTTTATGGCTAAGAAAGACACCAAACTTCCCCATAGCCATCTTCAAGGGATCCGGCAACAGAAGGGAGAGTCCTTCTGCGATTTCATGACCCGTTTCAACAATGAGGTCCTCAAAGTTGACGACCCCCAGATTGATTTTGTCAACTTCGCCTTATACATAGCCCTTCGACACGAGGATTGTGCCAAAGAAATTGTTCTCAAGCCCCTCGGTCCATGAGAGAGCTCCAAACTTTAACCTCCAGCTTTATGATCTCCGAGGAGATGCATCATATCAAATATGGGGACAAAAAGGATCCCAAAGAAAAGGAAAAAGATGAAGGCTACGAGAAGGATCACAAAGACCGAACGGAGTCTCCGATCAAATGATACTCCGACCTCTCCTCTTTGAACGCCTCTCGAAGCCATATCTTTTCGGTCACTGACTGAAAGCTGTTCAAAATGCCGAACAATATCCCAGAGGGGAAGGAGGCTAAAAAGTCGGGGAAATATTGCGCCTTCCACAAGCAACATGGGCAAGTCACTGACAATTGTTACTCCCTCCAAAATGAGATCGAGTGGCTCATCTGAAAGGCCTACTGAAGGAGTTTGTGGCTAATCACTTAGACGCCCCTGCCCAGAGAGAAAGGTCTTGATCACCAAGATCCCCTCAAGGGAGTCACAAAGGCTCCCTCTCCAGAAGAAGTGGCAAGGAGCCGGTCGAAAATAACCTCCCGACGAGGGGCGTCATTGACACCATTGCCGGAGGACCGAACGAGGGAGATTCAAGGTCATAAAGCTCATTCCTGGAAATCCTGAAAAAGTAACACGGGTCATGTCACAGTTCGAGCCGGGGAAAGAGCTAATGCTGATCGAGTTCTTACGAGAGAACGTCGATGTCTTCACTTGGAGCCCATCAGATTCACGTTTCTTTGAGTAGAAAAATCACTTACTCTACAAGTTTCTATTCATTTTCATGTCGATCAATTCATTTCACCTTTTGATCGATGACTATATCGATCGCATCTTACTTGGTCGATATAAAGCGCATCCCTCAAATTCGATCGCATCTTACTTATTTTACTTTCGCTTCAAACTTTTAAAGTTTCAAATTCATTTGATCAACTTTTATCTTTTCGAACGGAGCGTTGTGAATAATTTGATCGATGGCTTAAGTCAAAATTTTAAAATATAGAATTTATTCTTTAATATTTTCAATCGCTGTTACTTTTGCTCCGTCGGATGATCATCAATACTTTGATCAACGACTTGTCAAAATTTTTAAAGTTCTTAAATTCGAAGTACATTGCATATTCCAAATTGCAAACAAAATTTTTGACCAAACAAAACTTGGAAATTCGAGCAAAAATATGCTTTTTTTCACTCAATAAAATGTGATCGGATACATAAAGGGCCCTAATCATCTATTACATTTATTTCATTCTCATCTTGGGTGGGCCCATCGCCAGGGTGCTCGATCTCCGGTTGGTCCTCAACTTGACCACCACCTCTATCAGGACCTTGGACTTCAGAAGGGGACTCACCGGGACCACTCGGTCCTTCATCCTTAGCATCAAGCTCCCACTCATTATCATCCAAAGCCTCCTTCTCGACGAGTTAGATCACATACTTGAACACATCGTTCTCAAAGAGGGGGGTAGGGCGGCCAACTCTTCCTTCTCCCTTACCGATCGGACGACCTGACTTGTCCCGATTGAGTCCGATCTCCCTATGAGGGAAATCCTCAGGGAGACACGCTAAGTACTCGATCTGATTCATGGCCGGATCGAAAGCTTCGTTGATGCTTGGGAAGGACTTGATCGAACACACGATATCGAATACGCCGCTCTTCAAAAAATCGCTTAATAGCAGCTCTCGAAATGACCTGATCTTGATCGGCTAATTTTCGGATTTTCTCCCGAATGCCGGCTTTGTGAACTTTTTCATAGACCCGATCGTGGGAGGCCTTCACCTCTTCATGAGCTAGGTCGCAGGCCCGTTCAGCCTCACTCACTTCGGTGACCTTCTCGAGCGCCTCGTTTAGCCCTACCTTGACCTTGAGCATTTTCTCGGCAAGCTCATGCTCGGATCAAGCCACTGCTAGTTCGGTCTCGAGCTCACTCCCTAGTGTACTCTTCCAATCGACTAGAGGAGTCGGGGGGCAAATGATGTGGCATATTTTCGATTGGGATTCTCCCAGCTCGCTCGTGCCACGTGTCTTCCCCCTCAAATGTTCAAACTCACAGGCCCAGGCTTTCCACTAGGTTTGATCGACCCCTCAAAACGGTTTGATCAAGATCTTCCGAACGGGTTGAGGGTTTATCTCTCGGGTCGGTGGGTCCTCCAACAAACCCCATCGAAAACCTTGGTCGAGTTCTTTATCGATCGGGACCATACCATGTCCATTCAGCCCCTGCTGGCATTAAATGCTCCGTTAGCTCAAGGTATGGGGTTATCACCTAACCCGATACCTCATTAATTAAGAGCTAATTAATGCCCTAGAGCCCTACCCTTAGGCTTATGGGTCACCTCATCATATGATGACCTAGTAAGCCCTACGGGTCCTATATGGGGACACACTATAAAAACTCCTGCATTTATGGTAAGATCCATCTCATTAATTGTTTTCAACTCCCTTACTCTGCTCAAATCCCCACAAAATTGATCGACTGACTTAAGCATTGGAGGGTCTTAGCTAAGACCCATCTTGACTAGCTCACGTTGCCTTTCCCTTGTTGCAGGTCAACTTCTCGATCAAATTCCTCTACCTACATACTAGACTAGAGTTTTTGATCGAGGTCAACCAGCTCCCAAATTCAACCCACATCAATCACTAACTCAATGAAATCAAAACTCGAATTCCTAGCTAGCCGGTGGGCTACAATATTTCCATGCCTATGAACAAAAGCAAATTGGACATTTGGGATATGGCGACGCTTTCTAAAGATATCATGCACTAAAGTACCTACTATGGAGACACCACATTTGCTGCTGTTCAAAGCTTGGATTAACTATCATGCCTCATATATGGGACGTGGCATGACAATGCCTCTTAGTCTGAAAGGCTCAAAGACAAAAAGTCATGGAAATTAGAACATACTAGAAACTATAAAATATTCTTCAAAAAAACTTCAATCGAGCACCGCAACAGAAAAGATATTAGCCCTAACTAATACAATTCCAGTTCAAAGATATCAATAACTAAACTAAACTATAATAGTCTCCATAAACTGAGTCTTAAAAGAAAACGAAATAAATAAAAACAATTACTAAGTTCTTTTAGCGTGGACGGTTTCCATCCGATCACCAACCCCCAAAACTAGTCATTGTCACATTCCTCAATAGTATGCTCTGTAAAATGGTTATTAGTGGTGTGAGAAATAAATCAGTAATGAATCTCTTGACCCTTTATCAAATTTGAACAAGTTACAATGTATATATCATAAAAATCGTGCTTGCAAAAATAGACATGTTTCAAAAGGTTTCAAACTTTCAAGTACCAAAACTGATAATAGAACATAATCCAACACTCATGAATATTCAGAATTCCTATTGACCAACTTGACGAAGTCCTAACTATAACCCTGTTAGGTGGGTTCGGATACTACTATCATTACCCATGGGCACAAGAGGACCTTAATTATAACCCTGTTAAGTGGGTCAAGAGATTTGACACTGTACCTGTCTAAGTGTTCAGAGTATGTTCACACACACACATATATATATATATATACATATAGCAATCATATAAAACATTTTTTCGCATAAAGAATAATTCATAAAATAGCATGCTCAAATCTAATTTTAATTCAGAAAATCACAATTCATTAAACAAAGACATAAATGCTGGAAAAAAACATATTTTGATAAAGAAGAGGGAAGAAACCAATTACCTTGTTCAAAGCATTCTTTAAAGTTCTAATGTTTTCGCTGTCAAGTCCTATTCCCGATCCATCGAATCTAGTAATATTAGACCAAACAATAGGAGTAAGATTAAACACTAAAAGTCTATACTTCTAGGGATTAGATGTTTTCCTTCCCTTTGGTACCTGTTGGCAGTAATTTTTTTTTTTAAATTCATCAAAAATTAAATAATGGTGATAATGACATGACTTTTTATGGGAGAACTTTGAACACCTTGAAGTTTGATGAGGATTTTTTCCCAAAATTTTCTAAGGTGGTTACCTGCATGACAAAATTCCTTAAAGATAACTTTGTAGGAAAAAATGGTGTAAACCGGCCATCAAGTTATATGATTTTTATACAGGAAAACCCTAATTTGAGAATATATATTTTTGACACAATAGATAATGTTTATAAAATATTTCAATTAAAACTACATCCTTTAAGATTGACAAACATACTCTCAAAGTTAAGACAAAACTACCCGACTACGTACACCAAGGCAATTGATTTTGAGTATTTTCCAAAAATCGAGTATAGAGTTTAGGGATCTGGAAATTTAAAGAGTTGTTCAAAACACGTTGAAGTTACTGCATAAAAATCTTTGTTCCGAGATATAATCATTTGCTTAGATTAATGTATTTTTGAATAAAGACAAGGTAGATTTGGAATTAAACTGCGTAGGAATTTTGTAGGATTTTTTGAATATAGAATAAAATAGATGTGACACTCCACTCATCACGATTCACGGGCTCACCGACAAACATACTCTATACTTGTAACAAATATGCTATACATACACCCCCAATCGGTTATATTTAGCGGTCAATGATCTCAAAGCGGAAGCAACATAATGAGACAGATAAGCGTAATATTAGGACATAACAATTCAAAAGATAGCAATGTGCTACAAACAAAAACCTAATATGACATATAGCAGTCTGAAATAACTAATAAACTAAAAAGTAACATGAAATTTCAAAGTTAACTACTAGCTGCTAGAAAGCATCGCTCCTCTTAGCTGATTTCTTTTGGTCTGTGTATTCTTAATCGGAGGCAGAGAATAAGGTTGTCAGTTTGAGTGACTTAGTGAGATTATTTATATGTACACATATAAGAGATATAAATTCGATTTAAAAGATAATAAAATCCAAATTAACAAAATTGATTGAACAAATAATGAAACAAAACATGCTATGTATGAGTTTTAAAGATGACAAACTCGCTTTTAATGAATAAGATATACGATGATGAGTTGAGCAATATAGTTTTCCACCTTATAACTGCCTAAATAAGTAAAATATCATAAAAGTTCTATACTTCCCTTGTTGAGAAACCACATCCACTATGGTCAATTGGTAGGTGTACCCCGTGCCTAGGGTCAATTTACCGATCCAAACCTACTATAACTAACCTCTGACTGTAGTTAAAATTGAATTCTGCGGTATGGTATCATACAAATACGATCCTATTGTCGATCCATTCTGCATGATGACCCTCTATGCACGTATCTAGGCTCGACTCTCCTAAAGGCGTTCCTAAGGGTGTCAATTAATCATTGAACAGTAATTAAAACTCATAGTTTCAATCGCACAACAATTTATCTTTAACATAAGGAATAAATAAAGCACAAATCCAAATATGATGAATAGATATAACTCTAAGTAGTATCTTGAGATGCAAATATATCTAAGAAGTGATATAATGACTGGATATATCTCCTTGATTTGATTAATTGCTGTTGCTAAATTCATTGAATTGGCAAATTAAGAAGTGGGTCAAGGTTTAATGACTTATTAGTTGAATCTTCACTTTCAGTGTCACCTGGTTGTATTAATTTAGCTATTTTTTTGTAAATCTTTTAAGTTGGGCTTGTGTAAAATTAGGTAAATATGGTAGAAGTTTAACATTAGCTACCTTTCTATGAGAGTCACTGCAACCTATTATTTAGGTTATAATTAGTTGCAACTTGCAACTTGCTATGCAAGTTCCAATTACTTGTAAATTGTTGTTTACTTGTAAGCTAAATTTTAATTGTAGATGGCACATTGAGTCTAGTGATGGCAAAATGGTTCCAAAACAATGGGTTGAACCCAACCCACTGATTTTGGGTTGGAGTGGGTTGGTTTTGAGACATTTTACGTGTCTTATTGGGTTGGATTTTATTGGGTTGGACTTGATTAAGGGTTTCATGTGGATTTAAATGGGTTTTAAATGATTTCTATATGGTTCCTAATAGGGACAACATAAATTTTTAAAAATCGCCCGAATTGCTTGCATCGCACCAAACCGGACCATTTTTGTCAATTTTTTGAAAAGAATTGTGGTTCAATAATTAAGTTTAAAATTGCACCACAACATTGGTTCGGTTCTAATTTTCTTTTCAAACCACACATAACCGAACCGCTCACATATTATATATTTTTATATATATCTAAATTTATCCATTTTTTAACTTAAACTCTTCATTATATAAGATAAATTCACTAATCACATTTTAAATTGTTTCAAATTTCATTAGTTATTGGTTTAATCATTCAACATTTCAAATACACCAAACCAATCATTACTAAATTATGCATGGACTAAAATTTCAGTATGTTATATTAACAAAAATCTTAGGAAGTTGTGTAGTAAAATTAATATTATTGCTTGAGTTTAATTTAAATATACAAAATCGCATTATATCTATTAGTTTTATATACTCTATATATACATTTAGTGTTTATACTTTTTATTTATAAAAATTTTATTTTCATGTGCTGAATTGTCAATATTAATTTAAATATTTTATTCATATTAGAAGATGATATTTTTCTTACTTTTCTCTAATCATTTTTTTTCTTGTTTAAAATCGTCAAACCGCACCACAACGAACCGAACCGAATCGAATCTCTTAAAACCACAGTTTCAGTTTTAATTTAAAAAATCACAATTTAAAATATTTTAAAAAAAATCGTATATAGTAATTTGATTTTAAATATGCTCAAAAAAAATCAAAACCGAACCACGATCACCCTAGTTCCTAAATGGGTCAGGCAAAAATATAATTACACGTACAATTTTGTATAAGATACAATAAAAAGTAATAATTACAACTCTAAATCTATTTTTCTTTATTGCACACAGTAAATGAGGAAATTTATTTCCACAATTTTTTGACACATTTTGCAATTCATTATCTATATTGAGTCTGAATAGAGCTCTAGTTACATCGAAATGGCAGGTTTCCTGTGGCTTACACAGTCTTGTAGACAGTTGGACTTGAAACGAAGTCATTATACCTTTAATTATATAATTTTTCATATAATTTTTTTTTTGTTTCTTATTGGTTTTTTTTAAGTGTTGGTGCAATTAACACTCATCTTTTGCTTATTTTGATTCTGCAACTTATAATATTTTTAATTTTTAATTTTTAATTCTTCGGAACTTAGGGACAAATAATCCAGCAGAGATTGATTTTACCTTACTTTATTTTAATTTTTTTAATTTATACGAAAAGGACAAGTAGTTTTTGAATAACAACAACAATAAGAATAATATATATGACGTGGGGGAATACGCCCCCGCCACGTCGATGCCAACTCAAAACAAAGATCAACCACAGACTGACACGTGGCATACCGGTTTACACGTGGCACTGTCCACTGTCGCCATGTTTCTCCGCCTCCTCGAAGTGTCTCCACGAATATCCTACATGAACCCTCCTCTGGTGGTCCCCCGTAGTATAACCTCCTCGGATGGTCCCCGTTAGGGACGCAAACTAGCCGAGCCGAGCTGAGCCTTGGCTGTTTTTTCAGGCTCGAGCTTGAGCTTGAACCAAATAGATCGAGCCTGAGCTCGAGCCCGACAAGCCAAGAAAAAACAAGCTTGAGCTGGAGCCCAACAAGCCAAGGAAAAACAAGCTCGAGCTTGGCTCGGCTCGGCTCGTTTGGCTCGAATTTATGAGTAAATTATAGGCTTGAACTCGGGCTCGAGCTCAAGTCAAAATATTTTTAAATACTTTATTATGTTGAGCTGTAGGCTCAAGCTCGAGGTGGGGCTCGAGTTCGAAAATCAATATCTTATTTTTAATTATATATATATAATTATATAAAATTAAAAATAAATATTTAAAAAATAAAAGCTCGTGAGCCTACGAACAAGAATTACTTGGGTCGAGCTTGGCTCGGCTCGGCTCGAATTATTTGAATTCGAACTCAAACCTTTGTCGAGCTAGCTTGGTTTGTTCGCATCCCTAATCCTCGCTCACCTCCTCGGGGTGGTCCCCTGTAGTAACCATTCCTGACACAACGGTTGCGTCCGACGCCTCCACTACCACGTGTCAAAGAATATACCTGTACGGACGTTGGCCCAACCCTAGACCCGGCCCATCCACCTCCGGCTACTATAAATAGTAAGTCATCACTATTCACAATGGTATGCTTTTCTAAATTCTTACTACATACATTACATCACCTTTCGATTACTTGCTCGAATACTGACTTGAGCTTCGGAGGGTCTTCACCGGAGACACTTTCGGCTAGGTTCATGTGTGTTCCATTTTTGCAGAGTAGGGACTGACCAACACGTTCAACCCCTTGCTTGGATTTTGGACCTTTCCTGTTAGAGGACAAAATCCGACCACATTATTCTTGGAGCTAGAAGGACGGCCTCTACTTTATCGAGTGAAGAATGGTTAACACTCTTCGAACCATGACAGAGCCCAGGGATTCAACTAACCCCTTGGGCACCCAGATCACGATCAACACAGTGGAGGCACACAACGCTCTACCCTACCCCCCTCAGCCACCTGCTGAGGCTGGACCCGCAGTAGCAGTCGGTCAAAACTTGGTAGTCTTGATGACCGACCAATTCAATGCGCTCTTGCACGAATTCACGGACATCGTTCGCCAAGCGATGCCGAGTGGGATGATATTCGAGCAGGAGAATGGGTTCTTACCCCACGGGAACAACGAAGAGAGAGACGGGCTCCGCCACCCTACTTTGTTGAGGAGGTCGCAGAGTCCTCCATCGAAGCCTCGTTGGATCACTTGCTAGGACAGAAAGTGAATGCTTGGAGGAGATTTCCCACCAAGCCACTGAAATTCAAAGACGGATAGATGAGGTCCTCAAGGGGGGAAAGACCCCGAGAGGATATCGATGAGCTATCTTACTGAATGGAAGACGTTAATTGCCGGCTAGACGAGGTATTTGCTCGATCTGGCCAGGGATCCGTCCAAAAATACTTTATGCTTGACAAAGCGGACCCCTTTTGTTATGAGCTGAAGAGGGCTAGAGTGGCCCAAGGATGCAAGATCCCTACAGGCCTGCCTCAATATGATGGGGAAACTGATCCGAACGAGTTCTTGATCCAGTCCAAACACGCCATATACGTGCACATGATCGATGATGATTTTGCTACCAAGGTGTTGGTCACCACCTTCTAAGGTATGGCTTTGCAATGGTGTATTCGTCAGCCTCCTGGTTCGATCAGGAGCTTCATCGATTTGATAATTAAGTTCATCAACCACTTCTAGACAAGGAGTCTGGCCAAACTGCCTTCGTCCCATCTCCATAAACTTCGACAGAAAGACAAAGAGTCTTTGAGGGATTTCTTTAACCGTTTCACCATGGAGCTCCTGGAAGTGGAGAACGTGTAGATGGATTTCCTCCTCGATGTCATCATGGGGGCCATAAAAAACTAGGCCCGCTCGGACCACCTAGCTCAAAAGTGCTCTGCCACCATAGAGAAGGTCGTGTCCATCAACCAACAATACATGAATGTGGAGGACATAAGATACATGAGAAAGATGGAGGGGGGAGAGAGGAAGGACTACCGAAGAGACATTGATCTTACCCCTCTGGTGATGTCAAGGAAATAAATTTTTGGCACCATCAATGCCAATGGCCCAACAATCTTCTAGAGACTTGGGGCCCAGTCGAAGGG
This sequence comes from Petrea volubilis, assembly GCA_026212405.1. Lineage (NCBI taxonomy): Eukaryota > Viridiplantae > Streptophyta > Magnoliopsida > Lamiales > Verbenaceae > Petrea > Petrea volubilis. The sequence continues at coordinate 3,876,147 of CM047879.1, forward strand.
GAACAAGTACTGTGCTCTCTACAAGCAAGTGGGAAACTACGACACTGAGAGATGTTTCATCCTCAAAAAGGAAATTCAAAAGCTAATTGATATAAGCTGCCCAGAGATAAAGAAGTACGTCAAGAAGAGAGGCCAGAAATGAGAGAGCAGCCGAAGAAATCACTCCCCATCCTCCAACGATGATGATTCATGCTCCCCGAGGGGAAAGAGGTCCCAATCTCTACGAAGAGAGCAAACCCCCCTTCCTCGATCTGACAAGTAGCCCACCACGCAAGAAAACCTTCCCACATAGGGTGTGATACACACCATTGCGGGAGGGCCCAACGACAGGGACACCAAGAGTCGAAGGAAGCAGGTGGAAAGGTGCCTCAATTAGAGTCGCTATTACATTGAGGAGCGCTACCACAGTGCGAGAATGCAGGTAAACGCCATTTTCGAGGGCACGATGGTCGGGAATGATGTTATGACATTTAGCGATCGTGAGCTCGATCACATTCTGAAGATAGAAGGCCTTGAGGAGGCCCTAGATTTCCCCATGGTCATTACCTGGGATGAGGCCAATTATGTTGTGATAAAGACTCTGGTCGATAATGGGAGTTCAACCAACATCATTTTCACCTCCACTTTTGCCAAAATTGATCTGGGGAGTTATAGCTTCACCCTTGTATAGACTCCCTTGATCGACTTTGGGGGATATGAGGTTATCCCCATCGGAATGATACAACTTCCCACTTTTTTGGGGGAGGCCCTGAGGAGGTAGACTATGATGGTTTCCTACCTAGTGGTCGACACCCCCTTTGCCTACAACATGATCCTTGGGCACTCCGTTCTCAATGCATTTAGAGTGGTGGTGTCAACATACTACCTGAAGATAAAGTTCCCAACCCCGAATGGGGTTAGACAAGTCACCCGCATCCTTGATGCTTGGAAATGCTACTCGGTGTCTTTGGAAGGGAAGCGGACCCCGACACCCCGACCTATTAGGGTTGAAGCACCAAGGTTGGATATTCAAGACCATTAAGCTTGACATGGGAGATTCGACAAAACAACCGGAATCGACACGTACCTCGAACCTACAAAAGAGGTGATGCTGATTGAATTTTTGAGGGCAAACATTGATGTGTTCGTATGGAAGGCCTCAGATTTTTTGAAGAAAAGAATTTTTTGTGACGAAAGAAACTAGATCATCGATGAAGAGGTTAACAAGTGTTGGATGCTGGATATATTGTGGAGATCCAGTTTACAGAATGGTTGTACAATGTGGTCATAGTGGCTAAGGGAGATGATCGGTGGAGAATGTGAAATGACTTCACTAACCGTAACAAGGCTTGCCCGAAGGATCACTACCCACTTTCTCGGATCGACCAGGTGTTCGACTCGACAACGGGGTGTGACTTAATGAGCATGATGGATGCTTTTCAGGGCTACTATCAAATTTACATGGGTGAGAAAGACAAGAGTAAGACGTCTTTCATTGTCGCTATAAGGACATAATGCTTTCTCGCGATGCCTTTTGGGTTGAAGAATGTTGGCGCCACATACCAGAGACTTGTCAACCTCATGTTCAAGGATGAGATCGGCAAAACGATGGAGGTGTATGTGGATGATATGATTGTCCGAAGTCAAAAAGAGATTGACCACCTCGAGCACCTTGCTCGAGCTTTTGAGATCCTGTGGAAATATGGGCTAAAGTTGAACCCCTCCAAGTGCACATTCGGGGTTCAAGGAGGAAAATTCCTCGGGTATATTGTGAGCCACCGAGGGATCGAGCACAACCCAGCCAAGATTCGGGCCATCCTTGACATTGAGCCAGCCCTTCGGGTCCGTGAAGGAGGTGCAACGACTGGTTGGGAGGATTATCACTCTAAATAGGTTCATATTCCATTCAACGGATAGGAACTCTCTTTTTTTAAAAGCATTGAGGATGGTTAAAAACTGGAAGTGGACAAAAGAGTACCAACAAGCCTTGCTCGATTTGAAGTGATATCTGACGACGCCACCACTTTTGTCAAAGCCCGTCCTCGAGCAGTCACTTTAGATCTACCTCGCGGTCTCCCCAAATGTCGTGAGCTCGGTGCTGGTCTCTATTTAGAAAATAGCCTACTGACCCGTCTATTATTTGAGCAAGCTCCTCGAGGCCCCCGAACGGACTTATCTGGAAATTAAAAAGTTAGCCCTGACACTAGTCCACTCCGGCCGAAAAGCTCAGGTAGTACTTTCAAGCCCATATCTTCATTATCTTGATGAATGAGCCCTTAAGGCAGGTACTGACAAAACCCAACACATCTGGTCAATTTGTGAAATAGGCTGTGGAACTCGGCGAGTTTGATATTCAGTTCCATCCTCGGATGGTGATCCACACCTAGGTGTTGGTAGATTTTATCTTGGAAATGGCCTCCGAGAAGGATAAGAGCTCGATGGCAACATGGACCCTCATGGTCAATGGCTCCTCCACGGCCTCTGGGGGAGGAGCCGATATCTATCTATGTGATGAATTTAGCAACAAGCTTGACTTCGCCATCCGGTTAGAGTTCCTGGTGACCAACAATGGAGCTGAGTTTGAGGCCTTGGTAGTAGGGATGAAGATGGCCATGGATGAAGGAGTGCAAGATCTGCGGGGCTTTGACCGACTCACAATTGGTTCCGAGCAGGTTAACGGTAACTAAGAAACCAGGGAAACCTCTATGATGAAGTACCTCAAGGAGGTATCCTAACTAAAGAGCAGGTTTAGCAAGTTTGTGCTCAAGCAGATGCCTCGAGTGGAGAATGAGAGAGTTAATTAGCCTATCCAAGTTGGCGAGTTCCCTAAGGGGAACTAAAGAAAGGAAAATTGTAGTTTTGAGCTCCGAGAAGCCCCTCATCGAGGCAAGCACTGGCAATAGGGTCCTCGCAATAACTTCCTCAGAGGACTGGATCACAGAGCTAGTTGGCTATCTCAAATATGGGGTTCTCCTCGAGGAGGTCGCCTAGGCAAGGAGGATCTGACGACAGGCCCCCCACTACGCCCTAAATGGGTAGGGGCACTTGTTTAGGAAAAATTTTGATGGGCCACTCGAAGATGTTTAAATAGTGAACAGGCCAGAGAAGTTATCGAGGAGATTCATCAAGGCTATTTTGGAAATCACACCGGGTCACATTTGTTGGCCTAAAAAGTTCTCTCGAGCAGGGTTCTTCTAGCCTACTCTCATTCAAGATTGTTTTGACTTCGTCCGCAAGTGCCCAACCTGCGAAATGCATGCCAATCTTATCCATCAACCAACTACCCGTATGTTAAATGTTGACATTTCTTGGCCATTTGATTAATGGGGGATTGACATCCTCGGGCCTTTCCCTTAGGCCCCCAGTCAAAAGGAATTCGTGATCGTGGCCGTAGAATACTTTACCAAGTGGGCCAAGGCGAAAGTCGTGGCCAAGATTATTGACTCAGCTATCAAGGTGTTTATCTAGAAGAACATCATATGCTATTTTGGTTTTCCAAGGACCATCATCTCCAACAATGGAATCCAATTCTAGAGCCATTAAGTAAGGGAATGGTGCAGTGGCCTCAAAATTGAAGAGAGGTTCACATCGGTTGGAAACCCCCAGGCAAAAGGGCAAGCAGAAGTGACTAACCGTACAATTATGAATGGACTTAAGACCAGCCCTTGTTTTTGCTTGGAGCAACTGGGCTAATGAGCTCTCTGGCGTACTTTGGGCTTATTTGACAACTTCAAGGATCGCAACGGGAGACACACCTTATGCCTTGGTCTACGGATCCAATGCCGTCATCCTCACCGAAGTTCTGTATCCCTCTGCTTAGGTAGCATACTTCGATGAATTCGCCAATGTTGTCGCTCGACTCTTCAAGCTTGATTTCACCAATGAGAGGAGAAGGGTCTCATCCCAAAGAATGGAAAATTTCCGATCAGCCACCACTCACTGCTTATAATCGCCACATCCATCCTTAGACTTTTCAAATCAGAGATCTTGTGGTCAGAAAGGTGGAAGTCTCCCACTCTATAGGCAAGCTCGACCCTAAGTGGGATGGCCTGTTCAGGGTGATCAAAATCTGCAAGAGCAATGCCTATCGCCTGGAAGACTTGTTCGGGCAAAGAGCTTCTTCGGCCTATGGAATGCCACAAACTTGAAAAAGTTCTATGTTTAAAGCATGACCTTGTTGGGCTCTGGGCAGGACAGCTTTACATTCAATCGTTGTGCATCTCTTGTAAAAAATTCATGTTTTTAATCGAAGTGGAATATCAATTCTCTCGTCAAAATCTCTGTTCCACTATACTCACTGACTTTCACTAGATGGTTTGAAACTTGCACATTTTAGACTTAAGTTGTTTACTCTTGAATCAATTGAGAGCTTGAGTGTTTAATCAAATTTAGGACCTTAACTTTAGTTTTGAAGTTTATCACTTGGACAAACACTTTACAAAAAGCAAAAAACAACACTTCGATGAGAAGAGCATTTCATTAATAGAAGACATGTACATTCGATGAAAGAGATAATAAAAGATAAAAGACAACTGCCTCATCGGGCTTAAAATTGTTAGATGATAAATTTTACAAAAAACAAAATCTTCCAAGGCAGCTCCCCCTGGGCCCCCACTTTGCCAACCAAGGCTTCGTTTGCATCTTTGCTCCATGCATCGGCCCCCTTGTACTCACGAGTTTTGGCCAACTTCCCTTGCCCGTCCCCTCCACGGGGGCCCCACCACCTCGCTATGCACTCTCCACCTGGTCTTGGTCTGATTCCCCAACCTCGACCGTGGGCAAATCATTGGACTCCATGTCTAGCTCCAAGGCCAGCCTCTTCGCTTGATTTTCTTCATTGCACACCTACCTCTGCACGATGGAGATGACGCTGGCAAACTCAGCTTTCTCAAAGTCGGGTAGGGTCACGTTGCTCGTCTGCTCCTCCCTAGAGTCCGTGAGCTCGAGGCCACACCTCTGTGAGGAAAAGTTCTAGGGCAACACTCCCAAAAGCCTTTAGTTGGTTGAAGGCTTTGTCGAAGCCCACCTAGGCTTGATTAACCCCCCCTACAACAGGGTGGCGTACTCAAACACAGGCCCTCGGACAAACCGGTTGACCTGCCTTCTTCTTGATATCGGGGATCTCCTTGAGGAATTCGGCCTCTATATCCTCATTGCCTTCTTTCCTGCCCTTGTGCTCCGAGCGCTCACTCTCTTCGGCTATCTTATCCTTGAGATTTTTCACCTCCACCTCCAGGTTGGACTCGTGAGTTTTGAAGTCGAGCTGGCACTTATTGACATTCTCGTCCCATCGTTGGGTGCTTGTGCGGGCCTCCTCGATCTCCTTTTGAGGGCCTCGTTCTTCTATTGCTCCTCTTTGAGCTCTCTCTAGAGGCTGCTTTCTCGAGCTTCCCTTTTCGCACGATCACATCGATCCTGACTAACCTTTAGTCGGCGATGGTCGTTGAACACAGAATTTTGCTTGGCGAGGAAGATATCCCCTATCTGCTGGGCAAGCTTCCCATCATTGAGCTTGGTGAGTATCTGCTAGTCCGGCTTGAAGATCCAGCTCCTCCAGCCCAACATGTTTAGGTTGGGATAGTCCCTGGTCAAGACCTCGTGCTTGGAGAGATCGCCGTGCTTGGAGCTCAAGCGGGGTTTGATCACCCCTTTGAAGTACATTACCTCCATCTCCTTAGAGGTATACCTGGAGCCATCCACCGCTCGTTTCCCCTTGTCCTTGGCTTGGGGAGTGGCCTTCTTTTGGATGGGGCCCTCTACTTGGGGCTTGTGTGAGTCCGTGTAGGCTTCGAGAGCCTTTCTCTTCTTCTTCATGAGTTGAGAAGAGTCCTCCTCAAGCTCAATTATTTCTACCTGGGTCGGGGCTGGAGCACTCTGGGTAGATGGAGCGTTTGTGCTTGTAGCCCTTTTCGGGCCCCGGCCAACGACACAATCACCACTCTCAGCCTGCTTCCTTTGAGGTGTCGGGCGGGGGGGAAGATGGGCACCTCTTGGAGCCTGAAACCTTACCGAGAAGAGCTGCTTGAGACATTTCCAAAGTTTGATAGTTTGCAAATAAGAACAAATTTGATCAGAAATTATCCCACCAAAAAAAAACAAAAAGATAGAGAATCCTATCAGATGAGTGAGTACCAAACACTAGGCCCTCAGTTTCTAATTGGGTCAGGGAGAGACAGCCTTAACTAAAAACCACTCTTGGTCGGAGTGGATGAAGTGCCATTTCTGCTTCCAGTCACTGTCGTACGAGAAGGAGGCCGTCTTGATTATTTTCCCCCATTTTTGGCACTAACGAAAAAGCAATTAAGCTCATCTTTGGGCGAGGACCGAATAGAGTAGTTTATTTGGAAAAGATCAAAAAAGTTGGCTACGAAAGGGTTGTGCCTAGTGCTAAGGAAAAAGATAACAAAGGCACAGATCGAAGCGTATGAGTTCAGGGGTAAGTTGAATTGAATTGATGTTCAAGCGGTTGAGGATAGAAGAAATGAATAGGGGGGCTAGGAAATCAAAGGCCATTCTTGATGTGGGTGTACTGAATGGGGATGTACCCTGGGGGTTGGTGTCGATCAATGAATCCTCCGAGGAGGGCTAAATGGTGCCGAAGTTTTCGTGGATGTTTTTAGGGTTGCACAAGTGCACGCAGTTATACAAGTAATACAAGACGAGTAGAGTGTCAAATCCTACAGGGATTGTGATTTGGCCTGTGAAAGTTACTTGTTTTGTTTAGCTAAATTAAATGATTGTGGAGTGGGTTTGTTCTCCTCAATAAAAGCTAATATTAAGATAAAAGCTACTCGCAATCAAAATTGTAAGATTAAATCCAAGTGCCAGATGATTTCTTTAACCTAATTCACTATTCCAATCCAATCCCCAAATTAAATGGTTTCGTGATTGTGTGAATGCAGGAACAAATATGTCCACAATCTCTCTCGAGCATCATAGAATTAACTCATACAATCTTTTCTAGGCCTAAAACTAACCAATTCTCATTCAATTAATCCAAGCTCTAGAAAAAAAATTGTATAAAATTTAATCACTGCCTTAGGGCTCAATCAATATTAAATTCATTCTCATGCAATTTTAATATCAATTGATCTCGTCTAACTAGAGCAACAATAGTGAATCGTCTCTCGGCCTCATCAATGATTCTCAAATTCAATAGTTAGGCCCGATCAAACCCTGACCAAGCATTAAATCATTAAACATGATTCACACAAAAACATATTGAATTGCATTCATATCCGTGGGATTTTCATGGAATAAAGCAAAGGAAAACTACACCATCCTTACACTTAGTATTTGAATTAGTTCATAATGAATCTAAAAAAAACAAGAACGAAATTAGAAAAAGAATCCATAAAGGAGAAGAAATAAACTTATTCGGTGGAGAATTCAAATGTAAACTTCCCTCCAAAGGTTGTTCTTCCTTCGCCTCTTGATTCCTTCCTTCTTCCGTCTTCAAAAATCCCAAAACTAGATGAAAAGTAGATGAAAATTGAAAGAGTTATTTTCTAATCTCTCAAAACCTAGCTAAAAACGTCTACCTTATTTTGTGCCTGAATTTGGACTTAAAAGGGCCAAAATCCGCCTAGAAACTTCTTTCCCAATTAGAGTCCTAATCAAATAAGAAATGTTTTAAATTGCTGTCGCAAACCTTGCATACGTACCTAAAATATTTTGGATACATACCCAAACTTATAGATTCGTTTATCTCCCTGATGACTAAAACTGGGTACATAGTTGGAATATTTTGCGTATGTACTCATTCATACAAACTTGTTTCTTCTCTATATGGCTTGAATTGGGTTGATACTCAAAATATCTTGTGTAAATACCCAACTCTTGACTTCCCCTTTTCATGCCCTTTATGTAAATACTCACCTACAAAACAACGCTTTAACTCAAATTTAGGCATAATAAGGCTCGAATAGAGAAAAATACGTGATAAGTCTAATAAAATAAATATAAAAATCAAGTATAATTGTGGACTTATCAACTCCCCCAAATTTAAACATTGCTTGCCCTCGAGCAACTCAAAACTAACAACACAAGGAAATAGACACAATCGAGCTCACTCTTGGAACACCTACGCACCAAAGCAAAACTCCATTTTATTTCTCAGAAACTATTAACCACTATGTCATTGGTTCATTGTGCAAACAATAAAAATCTCATGTACACTCTATAAACAATTATCATTATCAAGCATCCCCCGTGTTATCTTGTGTGTTATGATCAAGAGCAATAATCACCAACAATCGAGATCAATTTATATTCATGCAATGGCGTAAAAGTGGACTCTATAAGTCTGTCATTATTATCTCCACTAATGTAAAAAATGATAAATCGGGGATCGACAGGGCTTTATTAAGCTTGTAATGTATGGCTCGGGAGGAGGGCAGGAAATTATGGAAGAGGAAAATGGCTCATGCACCCAAGTTACTTAAATTGGACAACTTGAATGTTTTTTTTTCTCGGATCATTATTCATTTCTTCATTGCCCCCAAACTTATTGAAAAGCCATCACTCTCAATGTATATTTTTTTTATTATGTGTTTGAGAGTGCTAGCTAGCTCTTTCTAACATTTCCTCTTTTTTTTCTGCATTTTTTCCAACTTTTTTTTTCTTTTGTTTTCCACATTTTTTTTAAAACATTTTATTTTATTTTTTGCAATTTTTTTTAAAGCGAGCTAGTATCCTTAACCCAAGTATACCATAACCCCCACCTTTTATCATCCCCTCATAATCCCACAAATCTCCCACATAACTCCAACAATTATCACAATTCAAGTATAGTGCATAGAAAAGATTAGGATATGTAAACATCGTGCTTTTGGGCTTGTAATGTGGCTATCAAGAGATTCAAGCACAATGCACGCTCAAAGGGGACTCAAGGGCTAAATTTAACAAACAAATAGGTAATTATGGCTCAAAAATTTCAAAAATTGCCTAAGTCATCTCCCTAATTTAACATAGTCTAGGATTTCACCTCGACAAGAAATCAAATCGATTCTAGTGTGCTAATGCATTAAAGCATATGCGACACATTCTTGCAAGAATATAAATTTTCTCTAAATCATTTAGCACTCATTGCTCCAACCATGTGCTCAAGGTGATTAGGGGATAGCCAAACAACAACAATCATTTTTCAAGTGCACACAAAATGTTTCATACATACTCATGATTCTAGACATAGCATTTCATAGCATAAAATCATCACAGCATAAGGAATTTCACCTAAGCACGTGTATTCCAAGAACGCCAAAAACAAATGGTACAACACAAAATAGATTTTCGAACAACCATCATAAAGCAACCATTATCAACAACATTGAGCAAGAACTCAACGGAATTGAATTTGAACTGTATGTGGAGTTGTTATAACAAGATACGAATTATCAAAGATGACTCTTTTTGTCTGGCCGTCCTGGTTTCCTGCCGATATACTATTCTTATTCAGTTTTTCAATACCTAATATAATATCATCCTAGGAAAAATAAAAATCCCCCTAAACTTAAGGTGTACTTTGTCCTTAAAGAACGGAAATAAGCGCAGAGAAGGGCCCAACCTAATGGGCTACTTGCTACAACTAACTGAGCAATGGAAACAAAAGCAAATAGCAGAAAGCAAAGAAAAAGGATAGAAAACACCTGAGGACAGATGGCGTCATAAAACTCCAGTCTCATCCTCCTCCTCCGGTGGTGGTATTGAACTGCATGTGGTGGAAGTAGTAGGAAAAACCTTCAGGTGGTGGTACAATCGGTTGGATTCCCTCGTTCGAAATGAACTGCCTAATACTCTTGATTTCAAGAGTTTGGTGCCCCATTGCTTTAACTCTACCCTTGATTAGCCTCACAATTCTCCTCTTTTGTTCTCTAGTCAAGGGAGAACCTAAAATGATTTGTAGGGTTTCATTTTCCCCTGAAGAGGCATATTTTGGATTTCGAGGTAAAGGCTTAACCTCTAACTTGGGGGTGAATGCTTGAGAGGAGTGTAGGACTCAAGGTTTTCGGCAAGTGTTCAAACACCTGTTCCTTTTTTCCCTCATCCTTCTCTATGACACCCCCTTCGATAGAATTGTTTATATGAGTAGGGCTCACTCAACGGTCTTGCTGAGTACCCATTATTTATTTTCCAATATATACCGAACACTTACAAATTAATTGTTGCTGCCCAATACTTGTTTAATAGAAGCTGAGATAGGAATAAAGGACAATCAACTAGTATGGAATCGTAGGATAACAAAATATCCAAGAACCATATTTCAAGTAGTAACCTTCCACAACTAACTAATTTATTACATAAGATAAAGGATTAAGAACTTGTACTGTGCTGATCTTCTTAACTGTATCTCCTCGATCTAATTTTCCTAAAACTCAGGCAATGAACAAAAAGAACTCGGGGTGCTAAGTCCAAATGACTTAGTGAGGCCGAAAACATACATATAGATATTTATACAGAAAATAAGATTTATAAAAATCAATACGATAATGAATCATGGAATAGTGTGCAGTAGTATACAATTTGAACAAGATGGATAGTGAGCCATGAATGAAATCTCCAATCGTATGCCTACCCAAAACATATAAACATAACAGAAACCCTTATGCCTCCATCGTCAAGGAACAACCTCGATATTAAACTGGACGGAGATGTATCACCCGTCCGTGCAAAACATGACTCCAATCTCTACTACAGTCATCTTTCGGCTATAAGTAAAAATCGATTTCACAGAATGGTATCATATAAAAGGTTCTATCAACGGTCCGTTCCGCCCGATAGAATTCCTCTTATAAGTACCTGGGCCCAACTTTCCAAGGGCGTCCCCAAGGGTAAATAGAAATATAACGGAACAGATATGGCTCACAAACTATCAATGAATCAATAACTTGTTTTTACACCTAGGATACATAAAAATATAATTAAAATATGATATCCCAAAGTTGTCAAGAAATCATTTCAGAACAGATATAACTGACAGTATCAGAAATGCAGTATATTTAGATATAACTTAGCTTATAATTTGGAGAAATATTTCGTTGAAATGTGAGGAGCAAGATATAATTCCAAAAGGATTGGATAACATAAATACTACAGGGTAGGCTATACGAATAATAATATTTATAGCATATAGTTCATTGCCCTTAGCAAGGAATGTAATGAGCACTCACCTTATGAACTTACTGTCTCACCAAATTTATGGGTTACGTTGATTACGCCAACTTGATAATTTTCTAGAATTCGCATCAATAGCTAAAGTTAGGATACTACGCCATAGTAGTTCATGACTAGTAATTGTTGTATAAGGGATAACATAACTACTTTAAGAAGAGTACTATGCATAGATGCACAAGTAACAATATCTATACATGTGTACATATTTATAGCTTTCAAAATAACTTTAACTACATATATGTATATAGTTTACGCAGAACAATCTTAATTTTGTAATTATATATACTATATATACATAGGTATATGAATAATCCTCAAGTTACTATATTTAAGCATATAAGTTGCTTTTACATGTATAGGCAAATCATGCATACAAGCATTACTATAAGATAGCCTCAGGCACATATACATATGTATATAAAGATATAAATTAACTATTTATACTCTTTAAGTAACAATAGTTACATAGTCATAATTCTATAACATGATGATCAAACTTATACCTAGTATCCACTTTAAGGAAAATATTGCACATATTCACATAATCTCACAAAAAAACATAAAGAACATAAATATTTTAAAACATAAAAGCATACTAAAATCATATTTTTGAAACAACAACTAAGCATTCTTTCTTCCTAATTTTATGAACATAGAGTATAAATAAAAACATGCTTTCTAGCAACTTGTGGTAACATAATAGAACATAATTTTCAACCTAAAACTTACTAAAACATATATGAAACTAGTAACTTTACATGCTTTTCTACTCATTTTATTAACATAAAGCTTAGTTACACATAAAAACATACTTTCTCATCATTTGTGGCACCAACATACAAGACTAAACTTACTCATGCACTTGAAGAATCCCTACTTCCTGAGCATTTAGTATCAAAAATTCATCAACATATATATACAACTAGAACCTAGATGGTAACTAACTTGTAGTTACATCTTGGGATCTAGGAGGGAAGAATCAAGAGCTAACATAAATGGCTAACTTGTGGACTAGGCAAGATTTCTACCTTTTGAAGACTGTTTGAGGGAAATAAGGGGGTATATAGAAGGCTAATAGGTATATATATTGAAAAAAGTGGGGTTTATTTATATATATATATGTGTGTGTGTGTGTGTGTGTGGAAGATATGCTATAATTAGAGTGTTTTGTGTGTTGAGAGTGGAGTGAGTGTGGGTGTGTATGTTTTAGGAGGGATTTAGTGTGTGTGTGTGTGTGTTTGGTATGAAGAAAATGGGGTGCCAAGCTCTCCTATTTATAGTAGTTTGGGCAAGACACAGTCTTTATTTTATTATAAAAATCTCTTGCAATAAATGATGAAAATGACATTTGGATAAGGATGAGATTTGGATAAGGATGATGTTTGGATAAGGATGGCAGTTGGATAAGGATGATATTTGGATAAGGATAATATTTTGGATAAGGATGAGTTTTGGATAAGGATACATGTGATATAAAAATGATCTTCTTATATAATATATACATAAATTCAAAAATTTACATATATATATATATATCTAAATATATGTTTTTGAAATATATATAAATATATTTATCTATATATTTGACTTTATTACAAATAAATTAATAAGTTGTAATTCTTGAAAATACATGTATGTACATATATATATGTATTATAAATTCAATTGTTTATGATAAACATAATTATCATATCACATAATACAAATATAAAATAAGGATCATATAAAACATGCATATAAAATATGAAACATAATTAATCATGCACGTATATCATAAGAATTGATTTTTAATCAGTATATAGTTGTTAGTCCTATTTTATGTGTAAAAATCGGGATGTCACATTCTCACTCTCTAAATTCTCTCCTTCCTCGTCACTCTCAATTTTCTCTATCACCTCTCTCACACAATCATCAGTTGCATCTATCCTCATGCAGTGATCATCCTCAATATGACATTTAACCGCTTTGAACACGTCGAAGTCGATACTCTCATCCCCAAGCCTGAGAGTTAATTTTCCTGCATTAACGTCTACTAGTGCTCTCCCGATGTTCATGAAAGGCCTCTCTAAGGTTAAAGACACATCTCTGTTATCCTCAAAGTCGAGCACCACAAAATCAACGAGGAAAATGAACTTCCCAACTTTCACCAACACATTCTTTACAACCTATATAGGCCTTTTGAGTGATTGATTAGCAAGTTGCAAGGAAATGGTAGTAGGGGACAAATCTCCAACTCCTAATTTACTGTAAACAGAAAGAGGCATCAAGTTAACGCCAGAACCTAAATCATATAAACAATTAGAAAACTCAAATTTGCTAATCACGCAAGGGATGGTAAAACTCCTTGGATCTTTTAATTTCAAGAGGAAGCTTTTGAGAGATGATGCTGCTACACTCCTCGGTCAATGCCAGCAATCTGGTATTCCTTCAACTTTCTCTTATTTGAGATAATCTCATTCAAGAACTTGGTGTAATGTGGCATGTTCACCAATGCCTCGGCAAACGGGATATTGATGTGTAGTTTCTTGAAAATATCCAAGAATTGCTTCCTTTGGTGTTCCTGCCTGAGCTTGCCTCAAACGTTGTAGAAAGGGCACCTTAGTCTCATAGGGGTTTGTTTTTTGCACAAGCTAGAGCTTGATCAATCTGCTTCCCCACTTTTTCTTCTCTGCCCTTTGCATTCATCACATTCCTTAACAACCTCCTCTTTCTTGCTTTCAACTTTTGACCCTCTCGGTGGATAATTAAATTCACATATATAACTTTCAATTTTTTTTGGTTAAATAAACAAATAAAAAGATGAATTATATTTGTTAGGTGCCATCAACTAAGTTTATCTTACACTGGTCATCATTTAAATTTTCTTTCATTTTTTATCAAATATATTTAATTTTTATTTGTCAACTAAAATAAAATTTAAATACGTTTTAGCATATGATTAAATAACAAAAATTAAAATTTACATTAATATTATTTTTCAGGAAACATTGCATATTAATTTCAACTCCTTCTTGATTGCAATATTTTATTAAGTTATATTAAATGACTTTAATTTAATATATCTAAGGAGAGTGATCGCTTGTTAGTATATTATTTGGAAGATTGAAATTTAATTTTCTTTTATCAATTTTATGTTAATGGAGTTGAAATTAATAATTTATTGCAAAAAAAAATCAACTTTTTAGTCAACATATTTATATGTAGAAATTTAATGTGGGTTTATAATTGGAGACATTAGATAGTATTACTTTGTGTTACATTGTATAAACTAGAATTAGTATCAGTGCTCATCTATCATACAATTGAAACAGAAGTTATTTTTAGTGTTATTCGAATTATATCATGTATTATAAATTTTATGCACTTTACACCTCATTAACCATGTTTTTATGTTTTTAACGTTTGTACAAAATTATAATAGTAACATAAAGAATTAAAAATTGATCAAGATTTAAAATGGTGTATCCATTACCGTTAAAACAAAAAGATGCCGGATCTCAATTAAATTAATATTTTTAAAAAGTATATCCATAAAATAATTATAACATTGTGATATGTATTTATCTTAGGAAACAATTTATTTTTCTTCCATACACCCAGACCTCTATTCATCATAAATAAATTTATGTCTATTCGATAAAATCAAAAATTAAATTTCATAGTTTTCATAAATCAATAATTAGTATTGTTGGCGATTAAATTTCGTCCAATTAAAAGATTGATAAATATAAATTAAAATATTTAATATTAATTAAATTTCCTATTTGTATTTTGAAATTCCCTAAATTTAATTTCAACATTAAATAGTTGATTTTAATTAATATTTTAATATTTATTTCATCGAAGAATGAGAAGCTGCCAAGTATCAATATGAAGTGTCCCGGCCAATCAAATCAAGTCAGTCAGAAAGTCCAAAATCAATCAAATGGTGACAAGTGGCGCATTTGGACTGCATGGACCCTATACAAATTTTGGCGCATGGTATTTTCTCTTTAAAATAAATTTGTATTAAAAAGATAAGTATCTTAGATGTCTTGTAGCAATTCGAAAGACCTATACAAATGCCTATAAAAGGAGGTCATTTGCGGCTCAAAGAACATCAATAAGTCTTCTAGAGCTAGAGAAGTTGTAGAAAGTTTCAAAGTTCTCTCAAGTTAAGTTCAAGAAGATACGTGAAGATTTAGGTAAACTTCGAGGCGTTAATTGTGAAAATCATCAAATTAAGGCATTCAATACACGATCGAGGTGTTAAGCTCGATATTGGCATTTCTACCAATTCAACTTCACAGTGATCAAAATGACGTTCAAGGCGTTTTTTGCAAAAGTCATCCAAATAAAGTGTTTGATGTGCAATCAAAGTGTCAAACCAGCAAATTGGCATTCTTCCCCAACTCAAGTTTAAATAAAGTTCACTTTGTTCACGGCATTCTTCATGGCGTTCATCAATTCTCAGGATTCGATTTGTAATCAAGCTAAACAGCCTACGAATCACGTTGTTCAAGGTCAAAACTCATTTAGAGAAAAGAAATTGTGTGAACAAATTTTGGCACAACCAGTCGTACGAATCCTACCTCTTATCTCTTTTCTCCTAACAAATGTATCGAATCACTCTTTCAACAATTTCAATAGCTCCCAAGAAAAATCAACTCGGTTTGGCCTAGAAGGATGCCTCTAACAAATTTGCTAAGGATGCCCTTCTACTAAGGCCAAGGTCTCTAAATCCAACTCTTATAGCGGTTCTGATCCTAGTGGCAAGGATAATGTCTTTTTTGTCATTTATGCCAGTGGGGGCATCAATGATTCAATTTGGGAGTTATGACCCCAGTTTGTTTAAAAACATGTCTACTAATGCAAACACCAAGTCAATAATGGAGTCATCTACTAAGACTGAATATGGTGGCGAGTGGATTCTAGTGACGCGCCAAAAAAGGCAAAAGAAATATATCAAACAATTTCACCTAATATGGTCAAGAAAACCAACTCCAATCAAGGGCAAACATCACAAGTCAATGAAAAGCTCTGAAGTTCGACATGTTGAAATAAAGAAATCATTGAGCAGCTGCAAGCCGGATCTATTAACTTTAGTTGACTTCTTCCATAAGGGATATTTTCAATCAAAAATTGAAATAGTGCATGCCACATCTGATGAAGGAGGAGGCAAAGATTTTGCTTCTTGTTGTACTATCGATACGCCTCATGCCAACAAAGTTGAAGACGTCGTCAACTCTTGTTATGCAAGTACTATGGAGAAGCCAAGAGTAAGGCCTCATCATCGAGCTATGAATGAGTTTAGAAAGCTTAGTGAAGATGGTTTTGTATATCCAACAAGCTCCAAGTTGAAGCCAATCCTCATCCTAATTATGAAAGCAAATGGAATAGTGAGACAAAGTCTTGTCTTCTAAAGGTCAAAAATCCCTGAGGATCATGGAATAGGTGTACAACCTCATGAAGATGCTCGGGGCAAGTAAGCTTATATGCAAACTGCAAACACTCCTAAATACGAGCATATACTATGTTATGTTCATAAACAAAAAAAAAAAGTTTGTCAGGATACTCCTCAACATAAGTGTAAACCGTTAAAATCAAGTTCAAGTAAACTCCTTGTCATGAGTATAAAATGTCTATAGATTTAAAAGGATTACTTTTGGCCCACATGAGTATAAATTGTGTATAGTATCAAAATAAATGAAAAAATAAAATAAAAAAGGAAACAAAAAAAAAACTAAAGAAAACAATTAAAAAAAAAGAAAGTTAGTTTTGTTGAACCTATGTAATGACTTGATCCCCTTGGGGTATGTAGGCAGCTTAGGATTTTATTCACATTTAGTCATACCTATTTAAACAAAGATTGTTTGTTTGTGATGATACCTCAGTTCTTAAGGTCATGAAGCGCTAAATTCGTTAAGTCAGTGCTATTAATGATTTCTTTATTCAAGTATGTAAATTAGTGCGCGAAGGAATAACAATGTTGCAAGCAAAGTATATGGATGTGAATGTTAAAAAAGAAAACAACTTTTTATTGCATATCCACTAGGCTTTTACATGAAAGCGAAACAAAAGGAAAGGCACCGAAAAAGATGAAGACACCGAAAAAGAAAAGATACCAGAATAGAAGGAGAAAACACTAGAAGAGAAGGAAAAGAAGCCGTCTGGAAAAGTTTTCCCGTAAATTCCAAAAACTTGAAGAAGAAGAATCGCCAATAACTCAACAAGCATTCTACCAAGTTCTACAAATTTGTGGTTGCAGTCAACAAGTTCCTGAGCTAGCTTCATAGTCAAATCCCCAAAGCTCCAAAATGCGGTCAATGATAAGTCCGTAATTTTATTTAATTTTTATGTGTATTTTGTCGGACTTATCGTGTATTTTTCTCTATTTGAACCCTATTATGCCTAAATTCGAGCTAAATCGTTGTTTTGTAGGTGAGGTGGGAAAAATACCATCAAGTAAATGAAAAGTGGAAGTCAAGAGTTGTGTACTTACACAAGATATTTTGGATATCAACCCAATTTCAGCCATTTAGAGAAGCAATGAATCTGTATGAATGAGTACATATATTTCAAGTATGTACCCAATTTCAGTCATTGGGGAGTTAAACAAATGTGTAAGTTTGGGGTGCGTACCCAAAATATTTTGGGTAGGTATCCAAAGTCCGCAACAGTAATTAACAGCTTTCCAAGTTCGATTAGGACTCTATTTTTGGAAGGGGGTGCTAGGGTTTTTTTGCCCCATTTAAAGTCTAGATACAGTCCTACTTCTGGGAGACAGGTTTTTTAGCCAGGGTTTAGGTTTCAGAACAATTCTCTTTGATATTTTTTTTATCTTTTGGGGATTTTGGGGGAACGAAAGAAGGAAAAAACCAAGAGACAAACGAAGAACAACCAAACAAGGGAATTTTACGTCTTAAATTTCCATCGAATAAGTTTATTTCTTCTCCTTTTATGGACCCATTTCCAGATTTTCTTCTTATTTTTAGATTCATTATGAACTAATTCAATTGCTAAGTGTAAGGATGGTGTAGTTCACATTTTTTCACTACTCTATGAAAATCCCATGATTTTGAATATGTTTTCATGTGTTTTTGTGTGATTCTTGTTTAATGCTTTAATGCTTGGTTAGGGTTTGATCACCCCTAATCAATGAATTTGAGAATCGTTGATGAGGTCGAGAGACGATTCACGATTGTAGCTCTAATTAGACAAGATCAATTGGTATTAAAGGTGCATGAGAATGAATTTAATATTGATTGAGCCTTAATGCAGGTGATTAAAATTTATACAAATATTTTCTAAAGATTGGATTAATTGAATGAGAATTGGTTAGTCTTAAGGCTCGAGAGAGATTGTGGATATATTTGTTCTTAGGCTTCACACAACCATGAAACCATTGAACTTAGGGATTGGATTAGAATAGGATTTAGGTGAATGAAACCACCTTGCACTTGCATTTCTCGCTTTGGATATTTTGTTGTTATTGTTATTCGTGAGCTGTTTTAATTTGAATTAGCTTTCATTTAGAAAAACCAACCACTCCTCAAATTTGATCAATTTAGCTAAATAAAACGAGTCACTTTCACAGGCCAAATCACAATCCCTAGTGGGATTCGACACTCTACTCACTTTGTATTACTTGTACGATTGCGTGCACTTGCGCAGCCCCGAACAGTCAACAAGTCTTTGAGATGTTTACAATTTCAAATCCACAAATCTAGATTGTTGTCAACAATCTCCTAAGCCAGCTAAACGGTCAAATTCACAAACCTCCAAGATGTAGTCAACAAACCTTTGAGTTGACTGCAATGCCAACTCCACAAATTTCAAGATACGGCTAACAAGCTTTTAAGCTGATTGCTACTTCAAATCCACAAATCTCCACCTGTGGTCGACAAGCTTTTGAGCTAGTTACATAGTTAAATCCACGAATCTCCAAGATGCAACCTCCAAGTGTTCAAACAGACTTCACAAGTCTTGCAAATCAAATTCATCAAGTTCAACAAGTTTTTGTGTCCAAGAAGAAGAATTGGTCAACAGATGTTTTTCTTTGCAATCCATTTTAATTCTCCAGCATCCATCCATCAAATAAGCTAACAATGAGAAAAGGGATTTGCATGAGTACGTATCAAGTGCCAATAGAGATCTATTTTTGTTTCAAGAAAAATCCAAGTTTTTTCACTTTGCAAATAAATATGTATTGGCCTATTGTTTCTATATATTTTTTTAAAATTTTAATGAAGAATGTAGAATATCAAATCATCTTTGCCATGATTGTGTTTGGCAAATTGGGAGATAGTCATGGAGAAAAATTTGGAACTTAAAGTTCAAATATTGAGATGAGAAAACTAGTGAATAGATTGTAGGTAAAAAATAAATTGTAAACTTAATTCCACAAAATCCGTATAAATTAAATAAGACACGAGGCAATAATAGGGATGGGTACCTAATGTTTGATGCCATGGTCTAGTTATTATTAAGATGTGAAAATATGATTAATGCTCTTTGTACACTTGAGATTTTGTATTAAGACAATTGACATTTACGATAGTTAGAAACCAATCTCAACAACAACGTTCTCAATTATTATCTAAGTAAAGTGTCTTACTATCACAAACTCAATCTCAAGATATGAAACTCTTAAGTTCTAAGGTCATCTCTTTAACCAAAGAACTCTTAATCAAATAATGCATCAAATGCAGCAAAGCAAATACAAAGACACAATTTGCACAAAAACAAAAAGATGTATAAACAAAGTACATAAATTGTCATCCACTACTAGAAAACAACCTAATAGCGACGAGTCTATATTGGTTAGCCATGGAAATAGCAAAAGATTTTTCTATGACTAAGTGTGGCATGGCTAAACTTGGCCACGGATTTAGCTACTTATTTTTGGCAACAAAAAAGTTCCGTTGCTAAATTCATCTCAATTTGACTTAAGTTACTAAATACAACATTTCACACCCCAACTGAGCTAATTCCATTTTAATTGATAAGACCTAAACTTATATGGATAAATAATAAATAATATGATATTTAGCTCAATTTCAATCTGCTAAATGATCAAAACTTATTGATTTAAGAATCACTTATCATTCAGTTGCTGGGTGGTCAAAATTGATCATACTTTTTGTAGCACAATTTCAACTTTTAATTAGCCAATCCTTTGAACCATACTCTTTTATAATCCAGTTGGCCACTTAATTAGCCAATCCTTAACCATTCGTGCACCAAGATGGGCAATTATTTAATACTTAATCAAGCCCTACCTATTGTAAATTGAAAGCAAATGTGTCGAGGTGTTGTTGGTTATCATGTCAGTCTAACACGTTGAAGAACTTTCGTTTGAGTCCAAACGACACTATTTGAATGAGGTTGAGATGGTCGAGTTCGTCTAAGGTGCTAGATTGAGGTTATGGTCTGAAAGGGCATGGGTTTGAATCCCACTCTCAACAACATATGTTTTCTTCTATGGGTCTTTGGCATAATGGACAAGCGTCCCTTCTTCAGAGGCGTGGGGGGTTTGTGTGCATGTTACAAGAAAATTCAAAAAATAATAACCTATGGTAAATTCGTGATTCAATTACACATGAGTTGCTAGGACTATTCTAGCCTTACTATTTATTTAATAAGCCTAATTTTTTTTTTTATCTCATTCACCATTTCTACCTATTGCTGTCAATGGGTGTAGTTTGAAGCGAATTTGAAAAGATTGAATTCAAATTTTGATTACATAATTCAACAATTGAATCTCCATCCAGATCCTATGGAATCTTAATTCATCAACCAAAGCCCGAATGTGATAAAACTTTGAGGACCCAATAAAAAAAATCTAAGCCCAATAACAATAAGAAAATGAGGAAAAAAAATAAAACTAAATAAAAAGGTTCTCAAAATAAAAATGAAAAATGAGTCTGAGTATAATGATTACAAAATAACTATCATATTACACGATTTTTCTATACATTTCAAATATGATTGCTTAAAACTCGAAACAAAATCTATTAGTAGAAAAAAACGTTGGACCGAAAATTTTAATGAAATACAATTAACTACATAACTAAATATACTAGCACATGTATTGCATACTGAAGAAATTTTACTTATATTATACATATAAGATTACAAATTTAAAATTTCTAACGATTCGGATTGCGTTATCCCAACTCTAATCCAATTATTTTCAATTCCATGTATTTTTATTTAGATAAAATTTGTTATTGTTTTAATGAATCCCAAATACTTAAATTCGTACCAGATTTGTATCCAATCCAAATTAAATCCACCCCTTTGTAGCCTATTTAGAAAAATAAAAATAAAATGTATTGTGAAGCCAATTAACAAGATCAACATTCATAGAGAATAGACCGACTTGTAATAGTTCCAAACGAATTTACCCAAGTCCAAATAATTTAAAAGTATTACCCAAGTTGAGGCTAAAACTTATAAAAATAATCCCTGAGTTCATTAACCCCAAAATTATCTAGATTGGGCAAAATCTTGACCAAGTAGATGGCTCAACGCCATTATAGAGAGGTGGGATTGCAATAGGAATTTTCGATGGATAGGGCTTGTAACAAATTGCAATCCATTTTGCAACGAACAAACCGATTTTTCTTGACCAAAAAACATGGTTTCAAATTTCAAAATATCCATCACAAAATTTTTACAAATATTTTTATTTTATTTATTGAAAATTTAGCATGGGAAAAACTCGTCTCAAAGTAGATCGAATGATTTTTCGACCAACATGAGCCGCCACAAAACAAAATGAATATGATATTGTGACCAACCTATCCCGTCGCAAAATCTATCTAAAAATTTTGTGATAGACCCTGGCATTCATATCCCATCACAAATATGAATTTCAGGGCTGAATCCGCTGGCAGAAAATGAAAATTGAGACGAATATTTGCTGTTGCTATTTTTGAATGGAGTCTTAATGTCAATTAATGTATATCTTGAAATGAATTTTAATTTAGACATTTCTATTTTGCAATAAAGTAAATTTGAGGCTTTTATCTAAAAGTTGATGAATTTTGAATCTATGATTTAATTTTTCCCAAATTGATTGTCAAATCAATAAAGATTACTAATTAATATAAATATGCATATATTATTTCATAGCAATTGCTCAAATCTTTTCAAAACAAACTATGGGGCCATAACTCTAATCAATCCCAAATATAATATAATAGAAAATACCTTCACTTTATTCCTCCAATTCTAGGTGCCCAACCTAGATTGAAGAGAATTAAATGACACGATCAATTATATGTTGATCGAAAACTAGTTTTTGGAGCCAAAACTTTTCCAAGGTGTTCCCACATGTATCATAATGTCCAATAGCATCATTAAGGGCAGTAGAAATCAAAAAACGCAATAGAATACCGAAGACTTTTCACAAAATATAACAAAAAAAAACTTGTTATGCCTCCAGAAGTGCCAACAACAAATATCCAATAGCCTCCTGAAATCAATCTAAATAGAAGTTTTCCTACAAATCACAAATTGAATGCATCTAATCAAATCTGATTTGTTGTTGCTATATTAATAAAATAATAAACCACTCAATCACAAAATTATGTATGCTACATGAGTTTCATCGTCATAATTTATAACGTATAGGTTCTTTCCTGAACAAGGAAATGAGTATGAACCGGACCAACTATTTGAGCTCACTATGCTAGTCCGGCATTCCAACTCGCTCCACTAAATATTGTAACATAGGATATTGATTTACATAATTTGTCGCACATTATTTGGAATAATCCTTTTCAATATTTAGCTACTTTACATCCCCAATTATCCGTTAGATTATCCTGATTGTTGAATTTTCAATTTGAACCTAGTTAATACTAGGACAATCTAAATCGCATCTCAATTTAACTTAATTTATAGAATACAACATTTCACACCCAACTGACCTAATTTCATTTTAATTGATAAGACCTAAACTTATAGGGCCAAATAATACATAGTCTAATACGTAGCTCAATTTAAATGTGCTAATAGATCAGAACTTACTGATTTAAGAATCAATTTACATTCAATTGCTAGGTCTAAATTGATCATACCTTTGGTAGTACAATTTTGACTTTTAATTAGCCAATCCTTTGGACCATATTCTTTTGTGGTTCAATTTGGTAGTCAATCAGCCAATCCTTAACCACCTTTGCACCAAGATGAATAAATTATTGAATACTTAATCAAGCCCAACCTATTGTGAATTGAAAGGAAAGGTGCCGTGGTGTAGTTGGCTATCACGTAAATCCAACACATTGAAAGAGTTCAGTTCAAGTTCGGGCAACACTATTTGAATGAGGTTGAGATGGCCGAGTTGGTCTAAGGTGTCAGATTAAGGTTCTGGTCCGAAAGGGCGTGGGTTCGAATCCCACTTTTAACAACATATATTTTCTTTTGTGGGTCCTTGGGTGTTACAACAAAATAAGAAGAACAAAAACCGATGGTAAATTCGTGATACAATTACACTTGAGTTGCTAGGTTCGCCTATCATGCCACCCTTACTAGTTATTTAATGAGCCCAATTTTTTTTTTCGTTTTTATGACATTCACCATTTAGACCTATTGCTGTTATTGGGTTCAGTTTGGTGTGAATTTGAAATTATTGAATTCAAATTTTGATTACATAATTTGATAACCAAATCTCACTATAGATCCTATGGAATCTTAATTAATTAACCAAAGCCCGAATGCGATAAAACTTTGAGGACCCAATAAAAAATTTGAGCCCAATAACAATAAAAAAATTAGAATAAAATCTGAGCATAAATTTGAATTTTGCGTATAATTTCTTCTCTCTTAGGGATTGTAAAACTATGCTAAGGTGCCCTCATGTTCTTCTTTGCTATATGAACATGCCAGGGTATCATTGCTAGAAACTACAACAAATTTGTCAAGGAATGATTAGAAGACTCGGTTCATGAGGTCCATGAATGTAGTCAGGCATTCGTTAAGCCAAAAGAAAATAGTAAAAATTCATAAGCTCCATATCAGGTCCTGAAGAACATCTAAGGGATATCTTTATCCTTGATCTTTAGCTGGCGATATCTTGATTTCAAGCTGATTTTTGAGAACAACCTAGTCCCTTTTAACTAATAAAATAAGCCATTAATTTAGGATAGAGCGTAGTTGTTCCTTATTGTGATCTTGTTCAGCACACGATATCGATGTATAGGTGCAAGACTATCATTCTTCTTCTTTATAAACAACCTTGGAGCTCACCATGGGGATACACTAGGTTTGTCACAATTACATATTTATTGGTAACCAATTTTATGTTGCCATTTTGGTTAATAGTAACTAAATAATTTGTTACTATAGCAATGGTAATGAGGTCATATATTCGTTACCTGTAACAATTGGCGATGCACTTTAGCTAAAAAATTTAAATGTAACGAAAACTCATCACTAATAGATATGGTAACAAAATGTGGTGTTTTTGTAACGAAAGAAGTGGTTACCTAAAGTACATTCGTAACCATTATGTAATTATTGGTAACCAATTATTTCATTACTATAAGCGACCAAGGGTAACGAAACTGCTTCGTTACCAAAGAAATGGTAACGAAGAAATAGTTTTCATTACCTAATACAAATGGCTATGGGCTTTAGCTAACAAAACATTTGCAATGAATTTTTCGTTACAAATTACCTTGGTAATAAATTTTGAACTTTTGGTAATCAAATTATTCATTACCAAAAGTGTAATTTGTCGTAGTAACTTGTTGTGACTAAATGTATTTAACTAGTGCCAACTTTTATATAATCTTTTGTTATGTTGTCACCAATTTTTGTTTCGATTTTTTCTTACAGCGATATGTTATGATTTCACATTATGACCTATTTATGTCCTTAATATAATTAACACTTTTGGGTAGACAAGTACAATACTATAAATCCTGCAGATACTTCAACATATCATAAAAACGTTTGTTCCATGTTCTTTTTTTTTTTTTTTGAAATTAAGAATAGTGATGTGGTCGAAACTTGGAGCTTCTCCCTAAGCTGATTGATAAGTCCGTAATTCTACTTGATTTTTATGTTTATTTTGTCAGTCTTATCATATATTTTTCTCTATTTGAACCTTATTATGCCTAAATTTGAGTTAAATCGTTGTTTTTTAGGTGAGATGGAAAAACTACCATCAATGACATGAAAAGTGGAAGTCAAGAGTTGGGAACTTACACAAGATATTTTGGGTATCAATCCAATTCAAGCCATTTAGAGAAGAAATGAGTCTGTACAAATGAGTACATACGCCAAATATTTCAAGTAGGTACCCAGTTTCAGTCATCAGGGAGATAAACGAATCTGTAAGTTTGGGTACGTACCCAAAGTCTGCGACAACAATTAACAACTTTCCATGTTTGATTAGGACTCTCATTTGGAAGGCGTATCTAGGCATTTTTCTGCCTCTTTTTAAGTCCAAATACAGTCCCACATCTGTTATTCACGTTTTTAGCTAGGGTTTAGAGTTTAGAACAATTCTCTTTCATATTTTTCATCTTTTTGGGGATTTTTGGGAAGACGGAAGAAAGAAGGAACTAAGAGGCGAAGGAAGAACAACTGTTTGAGGGAAGTTTACATCTGAAATTTCCACCAAATAAGTTTATTTCTTTTCCTTTTATGGATTCTTTTCCAGATTTTGTCCTTGTTTTTAGATTCATTATGAACTAATTTGATTGCTAAGTGTAAGGATGGTATAGTTCTCCTTTTTCTCTATTCTATGAAAAACCCATGAATATGAATGCGATTTTGTGTGTTTTTGTGTGATTCTCGTTTAATGCTTAAATGCTTGGTTAGGTTTTGATCACCCCTAATTAATGAATTTGAGAATCGTTGATGAGGTCGAGAGACGATTCGTGATTGTAGCTCTAATTAGACGAGATCAACTGGTATCACAATTGCATTAAGAGAATGAATTTAATATTGATTGAGCCGTAAGGCGGTGGATTAAAATTTATACAAATATTTTCTAAAGCTTGGATTGATTGAATGAGAATTGGTTAGCCTTAGGCTTAGAAGGGATTGTATGAGTTAATTCCATGATGCTCCAGAGAGATTGTGGATATATTTGTTCCTGGTTTCATACAACCACGAATCCATTCAATTTAGGGATTGAATTGGAATAGGGAATTATGATAATGAAACCATGTTACACTTGCATTGGCTATTTGTTATTTGTGAGTTGTTTTTAATTTGAAATTAGCTTTTATTTAGAGAAACAAACCACTCCTCAATTTGATCAAGTTAAACAAAACAAGTCACTTTCATGGGCCAATCATAATCCTTGTAGGATTCGACACTCTACTCACTTTGTATTACTTGTCCGACTGCGTGCACTTGCGCAGTCACAACACTGATATAGAAGTTGTCGTCCGACAAATGACGGTGGGTCGTTGTCCTGCATGGATGGAAAATATGTTAGTGTAACCGGAAGTATCTCCAAAGAAAACCTCTGATGCTTAAGAGCATAATATAGAAAGATATAATAGATTCAATAGAAAACTGAGCAGGGTTTCTATATAAAAAATGTATGTTACCTTTTTGGAGATTTCCCAAGAGTATTTATAGTAGGTTGGGATCTTAATCAACTCCTCGAGAGTAGGGTTGAGTTGGGAAACCTAGGGATTTCTAGGAAAACTCGGACCAATATTAACATAGGACATCCTGCCCATGCATGGTGGTTGTAGGGCAGGTATATCCACTACTAGAGTCAGTGGCAGATGTCAAGGATCATAGGGTACGGTGCCATACTCCTTGCTCGATGTGCTAATATGAGCCTCTATAAAACACTCTAGGAGAGCAACCTCTTCGAGAATAATGTCTTTTAGAGGCGTGCATGTCCACCTCGATTGTAGTCCACAAGAAAGAAAATCATGTTGGGCCAAAGTCTAGCTCCTATGGGCGATTGGCCAACACGTGGCTAGATATGTGGCCGCCAGGGGATAGCCTACTAGTACACGTGTAGGATATCCTGTATCATTAGCCCTCCCCTCCCCCCCCCCTCCATGGACATGGGAATGGTTACAGCAATGTTCATAAGTAAGAAATGTTTTGGTAGGATATCAAGGAGACTAATGGATAGAAATTTCCATTTTGAACTTCAAAAGCCACATAGTCGAAGAGAGCAACAATCACTTTTGATTTGACTGCAGTAATATCGAGCATGTGGTAACGTTTGGCATTCCCAAGACTATTTTTACTGCAGTTTATAAATAGGTGGATGCCAGACAATGCGTGGGCTCACCATTTGCTACATATTATGATCAATTTTCTCTTAGGCAAATGGAGATTTTTAAGCCCTAACTTGCCCATTCATTTTTGCTCTCCAAATTCTTAGGCACTCCTTTTCTCTTAATCTTCCTTTTTCATTGCTTGTTGAGTACCTTGAGAAGATGAGTAGAAAAGGGTCTGATTCCCAAAATGAGTACCATAGTCGTAGCTTGCTGGCAGAAGAGTTGCCAGCGATAGAGGAATCTTTTAATAGCTGCCTGGAAAGGGATACTCAAAGATTTAGGGTTGCTCTTCAGGGCAAGGTTATCAACGTTGCCTCTTTGTCTAGTACTTAAGGTGGTGAGACAATGGTAGTAGTAGGAAACTTAGTTGAATCCCGCTTTCGCCTGAGGGATAAGCCTGATCTGGAAAAGGAGGTTGGGGAAAAGTCTCATGAGATTACGAGGAAATGGTTGAGGAGAGAGGGCCAAGGCATTGCTGGTTCCAGGAGGACGATGCTCCATTAGTTAGAGATCTAATCCTTCGTTGATGACCTAGAGTGGAACTGGATCAATAGGGACTTTTATATTTGACACCCCTTCTTAGTGATTCGACCAGGGCCTAATGACCAGATACATCGTCCCCCTTAGGGGTGTATCACAGTAAACTTTTACCAGTTAGTAAGAGGGCTCTGATTCCCCATTCCTAATGAGATTGCGGTCGTCCTGAATGGTTTGGAGATCTTTCTCGTAGAGATGCTCCCCAACTTATACGCCTTGATGTGCATGTTTTTCATCTATATGCTATGTCAAGGGGAGTCAGCTTCCATTGGGAATTTTGATTTCCTATTCCTAGGTAAATGTATCCACGAGACCGACAACGGGGGACAATTTGCAAGATAGTTTGAGATTTTTCTTCATCTTGGCAAAAAATTGAAGAAAGTTGCTCTATGCCCCTACCTCCTCTCACGGCGTCGATTGGAAGGAAAAATGGGTGTATGTGAGGAATGAAGGCTGGTGGATTGTTAGAACCACCTGGAACAATTCTAAACAAGTGTCCCTGGCCGGGTTGGTGAGATTGATCACAGATATGGAGTGGGATAAATGCCACGAGGGGTCTACAAAGACCACGCTCGAGTGAGCTCATGCTTGAGCAGGTATTGTCTAGGGCAAGTCTCTCGCCTGCACGTTTCGAAAATAACCCCATATACTTGGGTACATAGGCTTGACCCAGGTCTTATTCCAATTTCAAATTATGGCTTGTGTTTGACCTATTTCTCATTAGATTTTCAGGTCTTCACTTACTCCCCATATCGAGCTCCTCCTTACATAGTGCGGGGTACTCCCTGGCTCGGGTATGAGAAGGTGGGGGTCACCACCCCGCAAGGTACTCCACAAGGTCAAGGGACTCCCTAGTCTTGGGTTACCCAAATGAGCAAGATATACAGTCGCCCAAGCAAAGGGCGCGGTCGATGAGGATGGTTCTTCCACCCATCATAATTCGCAAGCTAGAGCCCGACCAAGTGTGCAAGAGAAAGGAATTGCCAGACTGTCAAGGCAAAGGAAAACACCCAATAGTCGAGAAGCTGGATAAGAAAAAGAAGAAGAGAAAGAAAACTCCTAAACCGAGTAGGCTGGAGTTCCAAGAAGTTACCCCTTGGAGACGTCCCTCTACTTCTGTCTAGGCTGGACTCCGAGATCATCAACTTCCCCTTCCCCAATGAACCATGGCTTGGAAGCCTAGGCGGTGAGGGTGCCCCTATCCTTGGAAGAGGGCATCGAGAGGTGGTTAGAATACTAAGTTTGTATTCTTAGTTCAAGAATTACCACGAGACGCTAATCAAGCTAGCTGGTCGGTAGCTCGAGGACAGATTTATCTCCCTTTTTATAGGGTAAGTACCTGATCGATTTTTGCTTAATCGTCTATCTTTCTCAATTTATGATTGTTGGATGTACTCACCCATGTTTAATCATGTAAGGTATGGTCCAGATGGCTTTCCATGCTTTCTGCCAGATAAGGAGTTATCACAGGCATCTTCTTGACCTCGAATAGCACATGGCCTGAGTACCCTACCACGGTGTCCAATCTCCAGGATGATTTGGCTAGGGAGACCACTAAACTACAAAAATGTTTGCAAGAATACGCCAACCAATTAGCCCAGCTCCAGGGGGCGTTGAAGAAGTTGGTTGAGCTGAGGGATGTAGTGCATAGGTTGAGGGAAGAAAAATGCAACGCGGAGAAGGAGATGCTTAAGCTCATCCGTGAGCTTACTAGGGAGAAAAATGAGAGGCTGGAACTCTTGAAACACCAGCCTCAAGTTGAGAAGGACACCGTCCGACGCTTCATCGATGGCAAGGTGTTTGATCTTGTCTGCCTGAGGAGAAGGCGGGCGTGACTTGGTGGATGGCTTTGAGAAGGCTATCCAGCAAACCCTCAATGCCGACGACTTCAGGGATGAATTTTACATCGAGCGCTTGGACATCACAAAAGATGAGTTCCTGCGTGATTACCCCGTGGATGAAGTAGCCCCGCCAACCATCGAATGTAAATAGTTCAAGAAGGCCAACAAAGGCGAGTTTGTCCTGACCATCAGTGATGAGGAGGCTAGGCCAG
The DNA here is from genome assembly GCA_026212405.1 of Petrea volubilis. Classification (NCBI taxonomy): domain Eukaryota; kingdom Viridiplantae; phylum Streptophyta; class Magnoliopsida; order Lamiales; family Verbenaceae; genus Petrea; species Petrea volubilis. The sequence continues at coordinate 3,906,141 of CM047879.1, forward strand.
CGCTTGAGGAGAGATTGGCTATCGTGGCAGTCAGTTAAGGGGTCGCTCCTGTGGAAGTAGTTGAAGCTCTCCCCTTTGAGGCAACTGGCCAAAGGGCCGAGCAAGGCCAAGACGCCATCCAACTGGAGGCCCAAGAGGGCGTGGATGCCGGGGATAGCTTACTGGCTGAACTCAAGCAATCGAAAGCATAGGAGGGTGGACCCAGAGGTCTTGGAGAGGCCGTGCCTAGAGGCGATGGTGTTGGCACACTCAAAGATGGTAGCAGCAATGCTGGTGAAAGAGCCTAGCTTGTTTCCCCCCAAGTCCCCCCATAGATTAAAGTAGTGCATGCATCTGCACGAGCTAATGGTTTGTGAAGGGGCACATTGCAAAATATGCTTTAAAAAGTATTTTGTGTAAATGTTTTTCCTTTACTTATGAAAGTTTATGTTTGATTTACTATTTCAGTGCAATGCAATAGCCTTTTTCCCTTTATGCGCTCGATAATTAGATAAATAATTTATGTGCTAATAATGAAAATGTTAATAATATTCTCAAGGTTATGCTTGAATAGTGCACAAACTTCAGCAAATTGAATTCGTTTATCTTAAATGAAAAATTAACCAATTTGAGCATACTCCAATCGTGTAGAGTAAAGAATTTTCCAGTGTAAAACTTTATCGAATTGTTGAGCATGAATACAATCGAATGACTACAATTTGAGCTAGCGTTAAAGATCGAAGCAAAAGCGTGCAATTTCTTTAGGGAGAAAACATGTATTCTCATTGAAGTTTTTTGAATAGGAGATTACAATGCAATGATGGAGACAATTAGAACTTGGTCTTACATTTTATCCTTATATGTTAAACTTCTTCAAGTTGGTTGCTTCCCATAGTCAAGGGAGCTTCTTTCCATGTAGATCATAGAGGCGATAAGAATTGTTCTTGGAGACCTTGACGACATGGTAGGGACCTTCCCAATTGGGGTCAAGTTTCCCTAAGTGCCTTGAGACTTCCACTCTTTTGAGGACCAGGTTCCCAATTTAGAAGCTTTGCGGGGGCCACATAGGCTATTGCATGGTCGAGCCGTGGTTGCTCAAACATTTTCCATGTGCTTCCATAATGCATGGCTTTTTTCATTGAGGAAATCTAGCTTGAGAGAGCATGCTTCCTCATTTGTTGTTTCTAGTGACTTCTAATTAGCCATTTGCTCGTGGGTTCCCAATATAGGTGAATCCCTACTTGATTTGTAAGCCCTGACACCTAGTCTTGTGTCTTTTTCCTTTGAAATTAAGTCTCATTATCGGATATAAGAACTCATGGAATCCCAAACCTACAAACCACATTACTCCACAAAAATTCAATGATGGCCACATCGGTGATCTTGGGCACGGGTTCGGCATCGACCAATTTTTTGAAGTATTCAACCTCTACAATAATGAATTTCTTTTGTCCCACGGAGGGAGGGAATGGACTGAGGATGTCAATCCCCCACCGATCAAAGGGCTAGGCTATTTTTATATTCTTGATCAGGGCAGTTGGTCAATGGGAGAGATTGGCATGTTTCTGACACTGGGTATCTTCTCACGAAGTCTGTGCATTCCTTCACTAGAGTAGGCCAGAAATATTCCGCTTGGGAGATCTTTTTGGCCAGGGACTTGGCGCCGTTATGATTTCTACAACACCCAGCATGTATCTCCTCATCAACTTCTCTAGCTTGGTGGTTGGTCAGACATATCCTTGGAGAGCATAGGAAAGACTTTCTAAAAAGTCACTCTTGTGAATCCAAAGAGTATTTGGAGTCGTGGTACCTTACCGATTTCACCTTTCGGGGATCTTCTAGAAGGGTCCCATCATTCAAACAGGCCGCAAGCTCAAGCCATCCACTCTGGTAGTTGGTCAATGGTCATTACCCTAGCGACGAGTCAACTAAGTAGGTCGACGGACAGGGTTGGAAGAGACAAGGAGGGTGATCTTTCTTCCTTGAGTTCCCCTTAGGAGCTAGCCAGCTTGGAGAGAAAGTAAGGTTGCTCGTTCTCTATTCGAGGAACCTGCTGAAGTGCGAACGTTCTGAACTCTCCGCTCAACCGCTTTACCTCTTCGAGGTATTTTATCATCGATGCCTCCTTAGCTTCAAAAGAGTCATCAAAATGCCCAACCACCAGCTGTGAATTGATGGGGGCCACCAAATTTCCAACGCCAGCTTGCAAGGCCATCTTTATTCTAGCGATTAGGGCCTCATACTCGGCTTCATTGTTCATTCATGAGTAGTCCAATCGGATCACAAAGTCAAACTCTTGGCCATCGGCATTGTGGCGCCCCTTTTGTAAGGACCCTTTCTATATGATTGGAGTCCACCGATGATCATACCAAGTATCTAACTTGCAATAGATAACCAATATGAATGTCTCAAACTAAAAGACTTTTGTGGCACAACAGAGGCAAGATAAAACCGTAGCGTGATTATTATATATGAAACAAAAAAATACACTAAAAGTACAATATTAGCATGACTGAGCTTGTAACATTGAGTAGTAAAACATAACCTTTTCTAATAATTGTTCTAATAACTGAACAAAAGAGCTATCAACTGAGGCATGACACCTTTCTACGGACATCCTTTATCCCAAGTCTAAGGTAGTGAATAGGAAGTAGCAAGGCAATAAGTCCAAATAACTTAGTGAGATCAATCATAAATATATATATAAGTTATAACATAAATAAGATCTAAAAACTATTAAAACACGATAAGGTGCATCGTACTGTAAAGTGTGTATTTTAGTAATAGTTTGAGCAATAATGATAGTGAGCCCGGGACGGAGTCTCAAACCTTATGGCTACCCAAAATAAATAAATCATGATAGAAACCCTTATGCCTCCCTCGTCAAGGAGTAACCTTGACATTAAACTGGACGGAGATATACGACTCATCCGTGCAATACCTCAATCTAACCCTACTATAGTCAACCTATGACTATGCATAGGAATTAGATTCAACAGAATGGTATTATGTAAGAAGGTTCTATCAATGGTCCGTTCGGCCCAATATACCCTTCTCACATGTATTTGGGCCCAAACTTCACAAGGGTATTAGTAGATCATATCAAGACAGAATGGCTCACAAACTTTCAACAAAAGACTAGCTTGTTTCCACACCGGGATACATAAAAACATAACTAAATATGGTATCCCAAGGGTGTCAATAAATTATTTTGGGACGGATGGAGTTGACACATTAGAAATGCAATATTTTCGGATATAACTTGACTTATAACTTGGAGAAATATTTCATTGGAATATAGAGAGCAAAATATAATTCTGAAAGAATTGGATAACGTAAATCAAATAGAGTAGGTCATACGACAATATTTATATCATATAGTTTAAAGCCCTAGAAAAGAGAGTAAAGACACTCACCTTAGAGCTTATTGTCTCACCAAGTTTATGCCGACTCACAATCGCCTAAATTTTGCATTAACGGCTAGGGTTAGAATATTATGCCGTAGTTGCTCATAACTAGTAGTTATTAGTCAGGGTATGATATGACTAATTAGACTCTAGAAGTAATATGATACTCACATGGTTATTACAACCTAGGGGTGATAAGTAAACTAACTTGTTCTTAACAACTACTTTAAGAAAATATTGTACATAAACATGTGAATAGGCGATCTTTATACATAGGTACACATTTATAGTTTTTAAAATAACTTTATGTACATGTATGCATATAGTTTAAAAGAAGAGTTCTAGTTTTTCCAAATATGTATGCATATGCTTGGGCATATAGACAAGTCTTAAGTTACTCTACTTATGCATAATTAAAACATGTATATGAATGCTTTCATAAACTAACTAAACATAAACATATGAATATCTAGGCATGAATTAGCTACTTAAAATGAAATAAAATTGTATCCAAAACATATAGGGAGTCTAGGGTAAAGACATACCTTCTACTTGTGTGTATGCAACTCTAGGATTTTCTTCTATATGTGTATTTGTATGTGTGTACCGTGTGTGTATATAACAGCAGCTGTTGCTTGTGTGTAGTGTGTGTGTGCCGTGTGCATGTGTTCTGTTTTCCAATTGAGGGGGAGGTTTGCCCTAGATATGCACATTATTTATTAGCAAATCTTGGTCCTTTTCAAGTCAATTATGGAGGCAAAATTTTTGGTTGTCTAAATGTCCAAATTAAGATATGATAACGGTTTAGGTGTAAAGAATCCTATCTCTTTCATATCTAAATGTGTGTTTGTGGCTAAATCATAGCCATTGATTTTTACTCGAGGACTAAGACCAAGATTATAGACCTTGGATTAAGACAAAGACTTGTAAGTATCTGTCAAAGTGTTATGATAATTTAGTCCAAGTAAGTGCACATGTGTGCTTTCTTTTTCAAGTGGTATACATAAGTGTCCTAGGGTTTATGATGATGAATACAAGTGTTCCTACATTTGTCTCCTATGTCTTGAAGATTACCTTACCTTAAATTGATGGGTGCGAGTGTCTTGTTTCTTCAAAATGGCAAGAACAAGTGTCTTGTGAATTTTGAAAAATCAAGATTCTAGAAATTTTATAAGAACAAGTGTCCTATGACTTGTAGTAACAATGAAAATGACTATCCTCCTACAAATTATAAGAATAACATGTGTTCCCTAGCATATCTTTGCTAATGAAAATGATAGATGCCTAAAATCTTACTTAACATATAATATAAATAAGTATTCTAACACATGTAGTAAATGGAATTCTTCTAATATATTAAAATAATAATAAATTTGAAATTTATACATATTTTTCATGTAATTTTTGAAAATATACATATATATTTTATATAATTTTCAGATTTTATGTATCAAAAATATATTTTCGATTTTACATACATAGATTATAAAATTTCGGTTTTGATGCATGTACGGTATAGAAATTCAAGTTTTATTAGTATAACTATAGTTATTAGACCTAGTTTATGTATAAAGGCATATATTTGGTCTTTACTTGCATATACTATATAATTTTGGTTCTTATATATGTTATAGAAATTGATATAAGTATAGTTAGTATACCTATTTTGTGTATATAAAAATCAGGATGTCACAGGCACTGCGTAGGTCTGCTCCTCCCCCCAAAGAAGTCCACGATCCATCGACCATACGTGTCCAGCTAGAACTAATTGGAGGCTCTTCCTTGTGGGCGACCTCGAGGAGAAAGTCTGTGACAACTTGCGCAGTGAATGTTGTCCTTGGTTGGAAAGATATATCAAATTCACCTAACTCCATTGCCCACTTGGTTAGTCTCTCGAATACATTGGGCTTGGAGAGGACATGCTTCAGTGGCTAGTTGGTGAGAACCACCATAGAATGGGCCTGGAAATACTGACGGAGTTTCCTCGCTGAATGGAACAGAGCAAGCGCAAGCTTTTCAATGTGGAGATAATTCTTCTCTGGTCCTCGTAGCAGCTTGCTCAGTAGTAGACTAGTTGATACTTACCCTTGACCATAGTGATAAGGACTAAACTGATGGAGTAGGTCGAGACCGCCAGATATATGTACAACGGCTTGCCTAGAGTTGGCTTAGATAGAAAGGAAGGTGATGCTAGGTATTGCTTAAGTTCGAGGAGTGCCTGGTCGCACTTGTCTGACCAGACGAAGTCTTTAACCTTCCTCAAAGCCTTGAAGAAAGGCAGATTCCAATCGGCTGATCGGGAGATTAAATGGTTGAGGGCCACCACCCTACCAATGAGCCTCTGAACGTCTTTAACCGATTGCGGGGGATAAATATCGAGGATGGCTTGGATTTTTTTTGGATTTGCTTCTATCCCTTAGTGGCTAACCATGTATTCAAGGAACTTGCCTTCTCGAACCCTGAAAGTACACTTGGCCGAGTTTAACTTCAATCCATATTGCCTCAGGATCGAGAAGGTTCTGGCCAGATGTTTAAAGTGGTTGGCCTCCTTCTTACTCCTCACGATCATATGATCGACATAAACCTCCATGGTTTTTCCAATTTTGTCTTTGAACATGAGGTTTACTAACATTTGGTATATAGCGCCTATATTTTTTAGTCCAAAGGGTATAACCAAGAAGCAATAGATCCCATTCGACACCACAAAGATTGTCTTATCCCTATTCTTAACCACCACAAATATTTGATAATAGCCTTGGAAGACGTCCATCATGCTCAAGAGTTTGCAACCTATAGTTGAATCGACCAACATGTCAATTCGAGGGAGGGGATAGGGGTCATTTTGACAGGCCTTATTGAGGTCAGTAAAGTTGTTGCACATCCTCCACCTTTCGTCACCCTTGGCGACAAGTACCATGTTTCACACTACTAGAAAAACAGCTAATAACCACAGATTTTAGCCACGGAAAAAATCCGTGTCTAATCCGTTGCTATTAGCCACGAATTAGCCACGGATTTTTAAAAAAAATGAAAAAAACTTAGCCACGAATTGGCCGTGGCTATTTTTGGTGGCTAAAATTGGTGCGAAACTTGCCGCCAATTTTTAGCCACGGATTAGCCACGGCCAGACCGTGGCTAAAAATACGTGGCCAAGTTTTTTTTATTTTTTTATTTGGCACTAAGTATGGTTTGAACTCTTGACTTCTTAGTTGAAATTAGGGTATTTATAGTGGAGAATGAGGGTAGAAGGCAAGACTTGGGGACCAAGGTTTAATAAATGTAAATCTTTCCATTTAATGCAAATCTCCCAACTAGGCTTAGAATTAAATGCCAAATTAAATGAAATCTTCCACTTCCCTCCTCTATTTCTAGCCTTGGTGTAACCCTAATACATGAGTCATGAAGCTAGATGATAGAAGACCACACAAGTATATAATTTCTAGAAGAAATTCATCTTGTATTAGTGTAGGATATTTTAATAAAATATTAACACAAAATCAAATAAAATCAAATAAAATCTGATAAAATCTGATTTTGATTGTCCTCATCTTATAAAATCTGAAATCATATCTTTATTTCATTAAAAAATTCGAATTTGTATTTATTATTTTTGTAAAAACCAAATATTAGGGTTTTAGAGCATAAAATTAGGGTTTTTGGGCATAAAATCCGAAAATCCATAATTAATTTAGAAAAAAATCCCAAAATTATGAAATTTAATGTTTATAAATCTAAAATTCTATGTATATTTCTCAGAAATTAAAAATGTTTTAGTTATACTTTTGAAAATTGCGATTTAGGACTTAGAGTTTCGAAAATTGTGTTAGAATGTCTAATTCTTCTAAAATTTGAAAAATCATGTAATTTATTCAAAATTGATCTTCTCCATGCACAAAAGTCTAGAATACTTATTTATATTTTTTTGAAAACTCATAAGTATTTAATAGATGAATTTTCCAAGACTGGTAATCGAATATCGAAAATTAACACTTTATCGTTCACATTATAAGTAAATCTCAAAAGCAGACTAAAATCTGAAAAAAAAAAACAAGTAATAATAACATTTACAAGAAGCAAAAGATTTTAAATCAATTATTTAAATATTAAATATTATCGGGTCGTCACATCCTCCCCTCCTTAAAAGAATTTCATCCTCGAAATTCAGCTTTGTTTAGTAAAATAGTTGAGCGTATTTTTCCAAAAATATGTTTTCACAGTAGATTTTGGAACCCAAAATATATTTCAAGTCAAATACAAAATCCAATAGATACACTAGAAGTTTTTAGCAAAAGTCACACATACCAATACCATCTTCCAGTCGTCGGGACTCTAGAGGTGGCTCTCGCGGGCTCAAGAGACAACTCCCGCACACGTAGCACGTTGCCATGTAGGCTCATAACATTCAAGATATAGTACTTGGCCTCATGGGCTCAAGACTTTCAAGACATAGTACTTGGCCTCGTGGGCTCAAGACTTTCAATACATAGCACTTGGCCTCAGTGGGCTCAATACGTAACATTTGCTCTACAGGCTCAAGAGGTGACTCCCGTGTGCGAAGCACTTTGCCCTACAAAGCACTTAGCTCCTGGTATTCCGGCTGGCAAGCGGCTCTGATACCATTTATCACGACCCGAAAAAATACCATTTCATTTTATGACAATAAATAATTTACATAAATATATTTTCAAAATACAAAAGTTACATTTTATAAAATAATAAAAAAAGTAACTGTAAAACGTCGTAATGCCTGGTGATCTTCCGCTGCGCACTCTGATACAACATCCTTACCTAAAGAATGTTCATAAAACGTGTCAACACAACGGTTGAGTAGAACTATTACACAATCACATAAGGTGCAAGTGTGTGAAAATTGCATATAAACATGTAAGATCACATAATACTCCCTGTTCGTCACATATAGTGACGTAATACCTTATGACTCCCAGCATGATCAAACAATCAATATTCCAACCGAGTCACTCCACGATTCCACCAATCCCAATCGAGTCACACCAGTGGTCATATTCCGGGCATATGCCGAATTCCTACGACCCACTCTCACATGGAACACTCCATCCATCACTACTAGAAAAAGGCTTTTAGCCACGGATTTTAGCCATGGATTTGGTAAAAAATCCATGGCCAAGGGAATTAGCCACGGATTGGCCACGGATTTTTTTCCGTGGCTAAAAGTGGCGTGGCTAACCAGGGCCACGGCTTGTTAGCCACGGCTGGGCTTAGCCACGGGCGAGCCGTGGCCAACGTTGGCCACCCAAACATCGCACGGGGCCTGGCCGTGGCTAAGGGCCACGGCTTAGCCACGGTCAAGCCGTGGCCCTTAGCCACGGCTCCGTGGTGGCTAAGCCGTGGCCCTTAGCCACGGTCAAGCCGTGGCCCTTAGCCACGGCTCTGCGGTGGCCAAGCCGTGGCCCTTAGCCACGGCTCTGCGGTGGCCAAGCCGTGGCCCTTAGCCACGGCTCTATGGTGGCCAAGCCGTGGCCCTTAGCCACGGTTCTGCCATGGCTAATCCGTGGCTAATTCGGCCAGAAATCTGTAAATTTGGTTTTTTTTCGTTCCGAACCAGCTTGCAATCAAAAAACCCAAACATGCCAATGTATCCAATCAAGATGACGATCACGGATCGTCCAATACCAAATGTATCATCAAATAGAAACATAAATAACGATCACGGATCATCCAACAAACACCAAATATTTCGTTGACTAAAACGTAGAAAGATTCAACTATTGCTAAGTTAAAGAGTACAAGTTATTAAAATATCAAGACGTGTCAATGTCTAAAAAGGTCCAACATCATCATCATCATTATCATTGTGCTCGTCATCACGTATGTAATTTGGAGGAGTGTGTCTAGAGGTAGATCGTTGTCCTCCCGATAAAGTCCTACGAGAACCCCTCTGTTGGGAGGGGGTGGACTGTACATGTACATGAGGTGAACCAGCTGACGGGTGTGGCTGATTAGGTGAAGAGGCGACTGCTCCTTGGGTAAAAAGTTGAATGCTCTGAAGCACGGCATTGAGGGTCTGCTTCACCTCAGTTAATTCAGATGATTGTTTCTTCTCGAACCTGTCGAATCTTCGCCTCAACTCAATCGTACCCAGATCCTCCCATTTCGGAGGATAAGTCTGGGAGCTCGAACTTCCCGTACTAGGTGATCCACCTGGCACGCCGTACCACCGACCCTTATTTGGTTTAGCCACAGTCTCCTTCCACACCTATAAATCCGTGAATATAATTAGATTTAGTCATAATATATCATTAATATGTATCTATATATTATATTAAAATATGAAAAAAATGAAAGTTATTTTAACTTACACTGAGCTTGGATGGTCGAGATAGGGGGGTGCCATCAGCAGATTGAGGAGGCGGCTGGGAATTAATTTCTTCCCACTTCTCCTTAAATGCGTTCTACGAGTTTTGAGGTTGAAACATTGGTTGATATGTCAAAAAAACCAATTTTAAAATTGAAAAATAATGAATACTCACAAATGAAAGCTCCGCCCTCTGATCAGCCCATTTCATTTCCCCATTCTCATCTTTGTAAGAGTAAAGATGTAGGAATGACTGATCCACGGTAGGACTATACCCCAATTGAGCTTCCTGTGATAAGACATGTAATATTTTAATACTATATAACACAATAATCACCCGTAAATCATCATTTTAAAGTACTTATGAAATACACATACTAACCAGCTCGTCATTATAAGTTAGGTGAGATTTGGAACCACCTTTGTGGCCGGTCATTCCCCTTCCACAAGAATCAGATGCCCGATTAGCTTTGTTCACTGTGCTCTTTTTAAGAAAACTGGGCAACTCCCATTTTGCTTGCAGCTCTTGCCAAGCGTCATCTCCGATCCACTCCGGCCTCTTATTATTACGACGAGCCTTGTTAAGCCTATTCTTTAGGAGCTCCGATCCCTTATGCTCAAAAGTTTTCCAAATAGCGTCATGTTGGTCAGGTCGCCAATAATATACCCTCTACACAATGAAAAAACAGAGAACTTATAAAATTACGAATGAAAAAAATGTAAAAGAAAATTTGTATACGCATCAAGACTTACTTGGAATTCGCCGAACCACATGTGTCTAGTTTGTATAGGGATCTCTTTCCACCTCTCCCATGGCTCTGTATACCCGTTTGTGAAAATACGGGCGATCGTCCTCACGGTCTCCAAAGCAAGATTGAACCTAATAAATATAACTGTTATTTAAACAACAATCAAAAAGTGAATAATTATAACTTAAAGGCAATACAAAAGCAAACTTACTCATGTCCCCGTGGATAAATAACCATCTTTCCATCAATTCTGTTATTATCGAAAGTCTCCGTCGGCATATCATCAGTAATAGGCTCATCATCGCTAGGGATTGGTGTCTGATGATGAGAGTCATCATACGGCTCATCTCGAATATGAAGGCCCGTTGTAGGGGGCATGTGGAGGCCAAGGCGGTTGGAACCTCCTCCACTACTAGTGACCTTGTCCTTTCCCTTTCTAGAACCTATCATCTGCATTCATAATAAAAATATCAAACAGCACAAACCTGTTATATTTATATTAAAAAATTCATAGCAAAAACATCACTTAACATGAGTCTTTTCACATTACATTAAATATTTCAATCAGCCACTAAACAACAATCATAGCAATCACATATATATATATATATGTTTATAGCAAAGAAAAATCAAACCAAACAAAATATTCATTCATAGTAAATTTTACTCATCATCATCTTCGTCTTCTTCATCTTCATTTTCTTCACCTCCGTCTTCGTCTTCGTCTTCGTCTTCAGCATCATCATCATACTGAGGCATATTTTCATCATCATCCTCCTCATCTTCTTCAAACTCAAAGTTTAATTCTTCTGCCTCGACACTTTGACCCAATTCATCAACTAATATATGATCATTAGCCATGTGCTCAGTGTATAATTGATTGACCTCTCCAACAGCACCCGTAGAATCAGCAAGATTACCCGTCGGTTCATTATCGATGACACCATTCACGCAGCCAGATGATTCTTGCAATGGGTCATTAGTATTATCTTGGCTTACAACTCGACTCCGTGGTCTTGTTTTGATAACAAATTGCCACTGCGATTTATCTCTTCTAGTACCAGGGTGAGGGATGTAATACACTTGAGATGCATGTTGCGCAAGGATGAAGAGATCATCTTTCGGGTATCTCTCATTTATTTTTATTTCAACAATATCATACTGGGGGTGTATCTTTATACCCCTATTCGATACCGAATCAAACCAAATACATTTGAACATCACAACCTCTTTTTGAGGCTCACCAGGATACTCTAATTTGATAACTTCCTTGAGCATACTATAAAAGTTTGTACCCCCATCACTTATTACACAAACGCCAGAATTTGAGGTCTTCGTATGTGGGGTCATATCTTTTGTATGAAACATATATCCATTACAGTAGAACCTATTGAAGGTCTTGACCTTCTTCATTGGACCCCATGCCAAATCAAGCAAATACTGATTTTCAACATTATTTTTTGGATTATGCGCCAACATATACGAATATTTTCAATCAATATATTATATGAAAGATTTTTTTTAAACCACACAGCGTGTGAGACGCAAATACGGCTAATTATTTATTATGTATAATAAATTACTCACATAGAGTTTAAACCATTCAACAAAATTATTCTCGATGGATTCCTCAATCTCTTGCTCAGTTAGGTGTGGCCAATTGTATCGAACGGCTGATCTATACATCCTACAAAGTATTGGAAATTTGTCAGAGTCATCTTAACAAATTATATATAAATTGTTAAAGATAACACTTACTCAAGTATGGGGACAACTTCTTCACAATTGATGAGTACATGTAATGCAGCTTTGCTCCACTCATCATCAGTCAAATAACATTCCTTGCATTTTCTTCCTGACTTACCAGCTCGTTTGAATACAAACAAAGTATAATGTCGGTCATCATCAGAACAGACGTCGTCCTCATTACGACGAGGTCTTGTACTTTTGGTGTGGATGTTACTTTCAAAATAATAAGATGAAAAATACGACAACTCTTGGTTTAAGTATGCATCACGTATTGATCCTTCAACTTTTCCTCTGTTCTTCACCATTCCCTTTAAGTTATGTAAGTACCTACAAACGTAAGTTGTTTTAAGTTTTTATAATTGATAGTTTCCATTATTTATTTTAATACATGAAATTTAAAATTCATAATTATTTAAACTACCTCTCGAAAGGATACATCCACCGGTATTGCACTGGACCACACATCGCAGCTTCAAACGGCAAATGTACAGTCAAGTGCTCCATTGAGTCAAAAAATCTAGGCGGAAAAATGTGTTCCAATTTGCATAAAATAATAGGAATGTTACTATCCAATTGTAATAGATTTGCCGCACTTAACTCTGTTGAGCACATTTCTTTAAAAAATTGACTTATTTCCGTTAAAGGCTTCCAAACATTAGGTGCGAGTGCATTTAGCGCCATTGGGAGCAAACATTGCATAAAGACGTGACAGTCATGGCTCTTCATACCAAGCAGGTTTGTTCCAGATTGATCAACACAGTTTCCCAAGTTCGATGCATACCCATCAGGCATTTTCAGACATTTAATCCAATCACATAATTCGCGGCGTCGTTCAATGGTTAAAGTGAAAGTGGCCTGTGGCTTCAACACTTTACCGTTTGGAAGATATTGTAGATGTAATTCCGGACGCTTGCAATACTCCAACAAGTCAAGTCTAGCCTTCTCGTTATCTTTTGTTTTGTTTTTTACATCCATGACAGTATTTATTATGTTTTTTTTCTCAATGTGCATTACATCCAAATTGTGGCGAACAATATTATCCTTCCAATAAGGCAACTCCCAAAATATGCATTGTTTGGTCCAATTGTGGTCCACACCGTAACCTGAAATTTTAGAGTATTTGACGGGCAAGTCGGTTACCTTGGGCAAGTGCTGCACGACATCCCAAGTTTTATCACCCGTCATTTGAGAGGGAGCCGCAGATCGCTCTTGTCTTCCTTTCAAAAAGGCATCTTTATTATGCCTAAAAGGATGAGTCTCTGGCAAAAATCTTCTGTGGCAATCAAACCACGTTATTTTTCCACCATGCTTCAATCTAAAAGATTTTGTATGGTGTATACATATTGGACATGCCAGTCTCCCGCACGTCATCCACCCCGACAACATTCCATATGCAGGAAAGTCATTAATTGTCCACATAAGGGCAACTCTTAAACGAAAAGTTTGTCTACTCGAGATATCGAACGTTTCAACCCCGTCTGACAACAACTCTTTCAACTCGTCAATTAAAGGTTGCAAATACACATCAATTATGTCCTTTGGATTGCGCGGCCCAGGAATCAAACATGTCAAAAACATATATGGGGTAGTCATGCACATTTCGGGAGGTAAATTATAGGGGGTAATAATAACCGGCCCACAAGAATATGATTTCGAAGTTTGGTTGAAAGGATTAAATCCATCAGCACACAGTCCAAGTCTAATATTTCGCGGTTCAGCGGCAAAGTTTGGGTGTTTCTCATTGAAATGCTTCCACGCTATGCCATCCGATGGATGGCATAACGTATCAGACTTTGCTACATGCTCATGGTGCCACCTCATTTGGTCGGCTGATTTTTCAGAGGCATACAACCTTTTCAAACGTGGGATTAGTGGCATGTAGTGCATTCTTTTGTAAGGAACACGTCTATTGCTCCCCGTACGAGATGGTTTAAACCTAGGATGCTGACAGAATGCACATTCATCCAAGTAAGTATGTTCTTTATAAAACAGCACACACCCTTGCACGCAGCAATCAATTTTCAGAGATATCAATCCTAATTTTCTCGTTAATTTTTTGGCTTCATAATAATTGTTGGGAACATGATTGTCTATCGGATTTGATGTTTTTATAAGATCAGTCATTCTATTGAAGCATCTATGTGGCATATTATAATCTGATTTCAATGTCATCATTTAAAGAGTCAGTGATAATTCCGTGTGTGACTCACATCCTAACCATAACGGACGGTTTGCTGCCTCCAACAAATCATAAAATTGTTGAGCTTCGTTATTATGAGGTTGTTCATTAATATGACTCATTCCAGCAGCATTTCGTTCAGAATTTTGCCACGTCCTATTTTCATGACCACAAGTCTGTCCCATAGCATCATAGACCATATTTTCGTAATTTCTTAACCCTACTATGATATTGACATGATTGTAAGAACTTGGACCGACACCATCAACATTCCAGTTTTCTAGAGCAATCTCCCCATGTGCAGTCCGTTACCAATAATTTGGTTGAAATCCATACTTTAAAAGATAATATTTTACATTGTTAGCACTCTTGTATTTTTTATTTTCACATATAAAACATGAACACCTAATACAATCGTTGTCAAGTTTGTATTGTGGTTGTGATGTTGCAAACTCAATAAACTGACCCAAACCCAATAAAAATTCATTCGTAAGATCTGTTCGATCGGGCAATAACCGATTGTACATCCAACTTCGACTCACACGTATATTATCCATTTTCTGTAACAAATATAATTATGTCATTTAGTCACTACTGAATTTCGTATTTAAACTTTGCCAACAAACATATATGTAAAGACAATATCAATAACACACCGCAAAAATACACATCTCATATTTCAAATCATATTTAACGAAAAAAACAAACGTAATCATCAAAGCATAACTCAAAATATTCTCATCAAACCGTATTCATCAAAGCATATCTACAAACAACATAGAATCATCACAACATATCTCATCAAATCATATTTATAAACTTACATATCTCATCAAAGCCTATCTCATCACAACATGCATCTCATCAAAACATATCTCTAAATGTATATACTACCGTACAAACATGCATTTCATATTCGTAATCAAATTTTATGAACAAAACAAACAAATATTACACTTCTCATTCACCAATACCAAATGTTTCCAAAATAAAATATATCTCAATTAATACATACACACATATACATTTTTAAATACATATATATCTCAATTAATACATACACACATATACATTTTCCAATACATATATATCTCAAAATAAATTTTGGGTAACTTAAATCATACCTTCAATTTTGGAGCACCAAACTTGTGAATATTTAAAAACCTAACAATAATTACCAAAAAAATCAAAACAAACAAACAAATATTAGGTTTAATTCAAATTAAAACACAAAAAATTCAAAAAAATAATAATGAGGGCGGGGCGCGGGGGGGGGGAGGGGGGGCTCGATTTGGGCTGGGGATTGGGGGGGTTGGTGCTAGTGGGTGGGGGGTAAAGGGGGAGGGTTTGGGGCTGCTGGGGGGGGGGAATTGGGGATTGGGGAGGGGGGGCTGGGCAAGGGGGAGGCGGTGTGGGGGGGGGGGGGCGCGGGTTGGGGAGATGGGGAGAGAGGTGGTCGGGGGAATGGGGGGGGGGACAGAGGGGTAGGGGAGGGGGGAGGGAGGCGCGGCAGTCGCCGGCGAGGAGGCGCCACCGCGCCGAGGGTGGGGGTTGGGGGGACGGGGACGGGGATGGGGACGGGGGGGGGGGGGGGGGTTACCTTGGATGAAGAAGAGGGAGGGGAAAGAAAAATTGGCTAAGTTATGTATATATATGTTGAATTTAGCCACGGATTAGCCACGGCTTAGTCGTGGCTAAATTATTCTCCAATTCAAATTAGCCACGGGCTAGCCGTGGCTAATCCGTGGCTAAGTCTAGCCACCGATCTATGTTAGCCACGGATTAGCCACGGCCCAGCCGCGGCTAACATATATTTATATATATATATTTTTTTCGTGTTTTACATTGATATTTTTTTATCCGCGGTTGATACGTTTTTAATTTGCGTTATTCCTAACATTTCAAATTAATTACACTAACATAATATTATAATATAATTAGAGACATCATTCATAAATCGAAAAATTATATATAGATTATATATATATATATATAACAGAATAATAAACATAAACGATAACATATATATATCGATCGCATCCGTGCTTATAAATAATCTTCTATATATAATACTCTTCTATATGTAGTAATATTATTGATTGTAATTACGAAACTTAAATTCAAATTAATGTATATCTTCGTCGATCGATTGAAATGATAAGAGCACATATATATGTGTACATATATATACATTGCTCATATATAACACAATAATGAATATTGTAAACATAGATTTTATATATATATATTTAGTTATGATATTTTATTTGAATAATAATCAAAATTGAAAGAAAACATTTATTGGAAAAATAGATTTAAATACAGATTATTAAAATTTAATAATATATTTTTTTTTAAAAAGTCGTTAGTCACGGTCCAGCCGTGGCTAGACCGTGGCTATTAGCCACGGCTGGACCGTGGCTAACGGCCTTGGCTAAAATATATAAATATTCTTTAATTTACGTTGGAATTTACGATCAAAATATATAAATTTATATTTTATGTTTAAAATATATAAATATATATAATATCTACGTTTAAAATATATAAATATATAAAATATATGAATATTTTTAAATAATTCTATATAAATATAAATATATATAAATGTATATATATTGATCGACGCATCCGTGCTTATAAATAATCTTCTATATATATTACTCTTCTACATGTAGTAATATTATTGATTGTAATTACAAAACTTAAATTCAAATTAATGTATATCTTCGTCGATCGATTGAAATGATAAGAGCACATATATATGTGTACATATATATACATTGCTCATATATAACACAATAATGAATATTGTAAAAATAGATTTTATATATATATATTTAGTTATGATATTTTATTTGAATAATAATCAAAATTGAAAGAAAACATTTATTGAAAAAATAGATTTAAATACAGATTATTAAAATTTAATAATATTTTTTTTTAAAAAAAAGCCGTTAGCCACGGCTGGACCGTGGCTAACGGCCTTGGCTAAAATATATAAATATTCTTTAATTTACGTTGGAATTTACGATCAAAATATATAAATTTATATTTTACGTTTAAAATATATAAATATATATAATATCTACGTTTAAAATATATAAATATATAAAATATATGAATATTTTTAAATAATTCTATATAAATATAAATATATATATATAAATGTATATATATTGATCGACGCATCCGTGCCTATAGTCTACATATATATATAGTTACGTATATATAGTTTTACACATATAGATATATCTACACATATATATATAGTTACGTATATATAGTTTTACACATATAGATATACATACATATATATATAGTTACGTACGTCTATATATACATATAAGAACAATTAATTAATTACGTATTAATTTATTTGTAATTTTTTTTTAAAGTTATAATAGGAAATGGAACGGACGCATTTATCGTCACAAAACGATTTAAATTGAGCACTTCGAAACTGAATAAGTAAAAAAGAAAAAATAAATAAATAAACAAACCGTAGCCCTTTAGCCACGGTGAAGCTGTGGCTAACGGACACGGGCTAGCCACGGCTTGGCCGTGGCTAATGGACACGGACAGGCAACGGATTACCCATGGCTCATTTAGCCACGGCTTGGCCGTGGCTAGGCCGTGGCTATCTATTGGCGGCTAAAACCGCTCCAATTTTAGCCACGACATTTGGCCACGGCTTGGCCGTGGCTCATTTAGCCACGGCTAAGCCGTGGCCAATCCGTGGCTGAAGCTGAAAATTTGTTTTTCCCATAATCCTTAGCTAATCCGTGGCTAATAGCCACGGCCTAGCCACAGATTTTTTCCGTGGCTAAAATCCGTGGCTATTTGCTCTTTTTCTAGTAGTGCATATGAGGAGGGATTAGGAGATGGAGGGTTGGAACATTTAATACCGGCATCTACGATAGAATGTCCCGGCGGAACTCAGCCACATCCATTCCGCAATATTTTGGGCCCAACACACAATTGAGAAATAATTTCTCACAGCACATAGATTTTTATCAAAGCATAAATAAACGTATCATGTTTATGCATATATCTTTACAAAAGCATAGTAGCACGAAGACAACTATCATGATATTAATATGTATAGCAAATAATTCGAAGCATAAAATCGTAAAATGTGAACATAGGCAATCACTTGGTATTTTACCATTATTTTGGTAAACCCAAGTTAAAGCCTTGTTTATGGAAATAATCTAAGATCATGTTGCCTAAACTACTTATGAGAAAGGAAATAATTCTACCTTCAAATGTTTTAGAAAAAAGAGGGTTTATAAAGGACTATATGAAAGGTTATTAGGTATATATGGATGAAAATAGAAGGGCTTGTGTGTACATATATGTGGGTGGAAGATAGTTTATAAATAGGAAGTATTTTGGGTGTTGAGAGTAGAGTAAGTATAGGGGTGTGTTTTTAGGCGGGATTTGTGTGTTTGTAGAAGAAACTAGAGAAAGTATAGTGTGTGTATGTGTGTGGACGTTTTTGGGGGTGGAGAAGTGTGTGGGAGGTCCTATTTATAGTGGAGAATGAGGGTAAAAGGCAAGACTTGGGGACCAAGGTTTAACAAATGCAAATCTTTCCATTTAATGCAAATCTCCCAACTAGGCTTAGAATTAAATGCCAAATTAAATGAAATCTTCCACCTCCCTCCTCTATTTCTAGCCTTGGTATAACCCTAATACATGAGTCATGAAGCTAGATGATAGAAGACCACACAAGTATATAATTTCTAGAAGAAATTCATCTTGTATTAGTGTAGGATATTTTAATAAAATATTAATACAAAATCAAATAAAATCAAATAAAATCTGATAAAATCTGATTTTGATTGTCCTCATCTTATAAAATCTGAAATCATATCTTTATTTCATTAAAAAATTCGAATTTGTATTTATTATTTTTGTAAAAACCAAAAATTAGGGTTTTTGGGCATAAAATCCGAAAATCCATAATTAATTTAGAAAAAATCCCAAAATTATGAAATTTAATGTTTATAAATCTGAAATTATATGCATATTTCTCAGAAATTAAAAACGTTTTAGTTATACTTTTGAAAATTGCGATTTAGGACTTAGAATTTCGAAAATTGTGTTAGAATGTCTAATTCTTCTAAAATTTGAAAAATCATGTAATTTATTCAAAATTGATCTTCTCCATGCATAAAAGTCTAGAATACTAATTTATATTGTTTTGAAAACTCATAAGTATTTAATAGATGAATTTTCCAAGACTGGTAATCGAATATCGAAAATTAACACTTTATCATTCACATTATAAGTTAATCTCAAAAGCAGACTAAAATCTGAAAAAAAAACAAGTAATAATAGCATTTACAAGAAGCAAAAGATTTTAAATCAATTATTTAAATATTAAAGATTATCGGGTCGTCACACATGCGATAGAGATAGTGTAACATTTCCATGCATCAATGACTCGACCGTAGACTTCTCCTACCTCAGTGGTCATTGGGAACTTAATTTTCAGGTGGTACGTGGACACCATGGCTTGGAACTAATTTAAGGGCCGAGTGCGCGAAAATTATGTGGTAAGCAAATGGCGTATTGACCACCATGTAGGGAACCATAATGGTCCGCCTCATCGAAGCCTCACCTAGAGAGGTAGGCAGGCGAATATGGCCTAAGAGAAGGACTTCCGATCCCCCGAACCCAACCAGGGGGGTCCACACTGATTCTAACTTATAGTTGCCCAGATCCATCTTCTTCAGTGTTGAATAGAGCAGCACATTGGTAGAGTTGCCACTGTCGATTAAGGTTCGAGCGATAGCATAGTTAGCCACATCGATGATGCTCATAATTTTCGCTTGTGTTTGGGACTGCTTGCAAGTGACGTACTTCACATAGTCCCTATTTCTTAGAGCATAGCAAAGGATATCAAGGAGAAATTCCATCTCCACGTTCTCTGCCTTCAAAAGCTCCCTGTTGAATCTGGTGACGAATGCTCTAAGGGATTCGCCTTCACTCTGTTCAGTATGAAAAATGTGTGTTACCTTTTTGGAGATTTCTCAGGAGTATTTATAGTAGGTTGGGATCTCAATCAACTCCTTAGGAATAGGGCTGAGTTGGTAAACCTAGGCATTCCTAGGACAACTCACACAACATTAACATAGGACATCCTATCCATGCCTGGTGGTTACAAGGCAGGTATATTCACTGCTAGAGTCAGTGACAGGTTTTAGGGATGATAGTGTACGACATTATACTCCCTGCTCGATGTGCTAGCGTAAGCCGCCAAACGAGTAGCAGCCATAGAACACTAGAGGAGAATGTTTTCTCGAGGAGCGCATGTCCTCCTAAATTACAGTCCTTGAGGAGGATAATTATGTTGGGCTAAAGTCTCGCTACACAGGGGACTGGCTGACACGTGGCCATCGAGGGATGGCCCACTAGTACACGTGTAAGATATCCCATATCAAATAGTGTTTGTTTTTCTTTTCCTCACTAAACATTTGTTTGTTAAGATGCGTAGGAAAGAGTTTAGATATTGGTCGATGATCCATATCTTGTCTTACACTACAATTCTTATCACCAAAAACACTTTTCTAAATAATTCCTTTGGCTATTTCAGACATGAATTAAAGAGAACGTATTTCCAATATTACTACTTTTTCCCTCTTTAATAGTGCCAGTATTAATACATTGATGTTATCAAACCCTTGTCTTTTTTCCTTTTTTTTTCATTTATGTGTTATTCAAAACTTAATCTTATATATTTGATGTGGCTCAACACGTCTAAATCGATAGTTGGATCAGTGCCATGTTTTCATGTAATTAAGATATATTATTCTTTTAATTCATTTGAGTTTAAAATTACAACATGACTTTTAAATACATAAGAATCGTATTAATTGCGACAGGACTTTTAAATGTACCAAATGCAACAAGGAAGACACCATATTAATTTTGACAAAAAAGCATCACTACAAGAAAACACGCTTTTTCGGCGAAATATTTCGGCGGATTTGAGTAGTTGTTGAGACTAGTCAGGATTCTCCAATAGGCTTCGCTCCTTATTTTCGTTCTTTTTTCAATGTGAGGGACTTCTTTCAATGTCAATGCTTGGTGTACTACTAGGCACAACATAGTGAGAAGTCGCTTTGCTTTGTTCAGCTATCCCTAAAAATAAGAAGAGGGGGTGCTAAGGTTCAAATCTGTAGTGATCTCTGCTCGTGTATCTAGTGTGTCATGTTAGGTAACTTGACTCATTGCCATCAATGAAATGAATCAATTGCTATATGTCACGACATTTTGGCGGAATTCCAACGGGACACCTTCTGCCGGAATCCTGCCAAAATTTTGAAGAAATTTGGATGAAAAAGTTTGGCGCCAGAATTTTATTGAATTTTTCTGAAAAACTTTCGGTGGAAGTATCGGCCAAAATTTTCAAAAAAATTAAATATACATTGAAAACATTTCAACAGAAGTTCCACTGAAAATTCAAAAAAAAATTCAACGAAAATATTCAGCCAAAATTCTGCCGATTTGTTTTTTATTTTTTATTTTCGACGAAATGTTTCCGCTGAGATGTTGATTCTTTGTTTATTTAATTCATAATTATTTGTATATTTGATATAACTACTTTATACTTAATATAGTTAATTAGTATAATGGTGTTTAAACATGCATGTAAATTATTACATGTAATCTAACTTGAAATATATATATATATATCCATATATATATATACACACACATATATATAGCAGACTCAATTCATTGAATTGCACTAAATATTGTTCCATTGAATTGGGAAAACACACGATTATTTCAATTGAACTAGGCAAAACGTTCAATTGACTTAATTGAATTGAGTACATCCTCTAATTTGATCAATTGATTGATGTAAGTGAAATGAACAAAATGTCCAATTTAGTTGGGGGGGAAACACACGATTATTTCAATTGAACTGTGAAAAAAATTCAATTGACTTAATTAAATTGGGTACATCCTCTAATTTGTTAATTGTTTTGTCGGAAACAAGCAATTGACTCAGTAATTGAATGTACCTCAAATGTGCAATTGACGTGTGAAATAAACAAAATGTTCAATTGAGTTGGGGGAAACACACGGTGATATCAACTAAACTGGGTAAAACGTTTAATTGACTTAATTGAATTTGACACATCCTCTAATTAGATCAATTGTGTTATGGGGATGGTCATGTGGTGAAGAAAATGTCTGATATGTATCGATCAATCAGATTTGGGGATGGTCGTGCACTGTGGGTGTTGGGTCCAGTACACTGCAATCTCAATCAATGTCGGGGGAGGTTCGTTGTATGCCGGTGGGGGCAAATTGATTTACCAACATCAAGCAAACTTGGTAATAATTCTTGTCTTGGGATGTATTTGAACATTTTAATCTTAGTCTTGCAGGAGAAGCAGTTAAAGAGGCTTGCTCTTAGCGCCGAGATCCACTGGGATAGTTTTATGAGGAAAAAAGATAAGGGGCCGGCAAAAGAGCTGGCACATGGGTTCATCCGAAGGCACCACAAGTTAATGTATGTTAAGGTTGTTTATTATATGCAAATTTTGTCTTTAAAGTGCTAGGATAATCGAATTATCAAGTGAATGACGCATATGAGAATCTGGTGGAGAGTGACCGAGAAATCCAAGATACCGACTTATCGGACCACTCCATACAGGAAAGCTTGAACGAGTTATTCAATCAGTTGACTATCAATCTAACAAAAAGGGCCATAGATATGGAAAAAACTACCAGTCGAGATCGAGCACCCATTACCACAACTATTTGACGCCCGACAACTCTTCCTCCCACTCCGACTCGGTGGTACTGGAGTTATAGGAGCAAGTCACTCAATTGGAAAGCAAAATGATGTATCAGAACACACAGATGATGCAAATGATGCAGGAGATGTTCTCATTGATGTCTTAGAACTCAGCGAGCGGCTCACAATAGCACTTTTAGGCACCTCTGCCACCCCAGTACAGTGCCGATGACGACGACGACAATGTTGGTGATGACGGCGCAGGTGATGAGGATGACCACGATTAGTGTTGATTTTGAATTGAAACAATTTGGTTTTAACTATACTACCATTTTGTTGGAGTACGTTATTTATACATTTGGATAAATTGTTGGTGTTTCGTATTGTGGCATTTGTATAAATTGTTGTATTGATACATTTTAAATTTTAATTATAATGTTTCGTGTTCGTAAATTGTCAATATTTGATGTTATCGGTTTATATAACAGGAAAAGAAAAATACAAATAAAAAATATTTTTAGAAATTTAAAAATATTTCTGCGAAAATTTCACATAAATATTTTCATTAAAAAATGAGAAATATATCGAATTTTTTAATGAAAATTATTTTGGCATAATTTCAGTAGAAGCTGAAATTCTGCTGAATTTTAAAAATATTTAAATAAATGTCGTCAGAAACTCGCTGGAAGTCTGCCGAAATGTGTTTGCCGATATTTCGACAATAATCCGCCGAAATTTGAAAATGGACGAAGGTTTTTTCGATAGACACAATTTCATTGAAAATGCCATTTGTCGGTGGAATTCCTCTGATATTCCACGGAAAAAATCATCAAAATTTCTCTGATATTCCGTCGAAAGAATCACATAAATTTCCGTTTTTTTTTCTTGTAGAGCATTAGAAAAATAAACTTCTAGAAAAAAAATACTATTAATTATAAAATGATAAAACTAAGATATGTTTTCTTAGAAATACTTTCACATTTAATTTAAAGACTGAGTAGCTTCGTGAACCTCATTTATAATTATTAATTCAAGGACACATAAAGGCATTGTCTTTTTATTATTTAATATAAAAAACTTCATATCCAAACAAAAATCAAGCCACAAGAGCACTTAATTGCTTAAGCCTTCAAAGGTTGCAAATTCCCGTGCCGCAGTTACTTTGTCACTACATTCCACTACCATCCTCTGTCTCTGTCTCTGTCTCTGTCTCTCTCTCTCCCTCTATATATATATATGACGGCTTGTGAGTAACAGTCTAACAGTGTTCTTTCTTCTCCAAATTGAAAATGTCAGCTACATTGCATTCTCCGCTGTCCTCTGCCCTCTCGTCTTCATTCTCTCTCCAGGTAAATACACGCATTCACACACTTCTCTGCGTGTTTGATTTATACTTGCACGTGAAATTCTTCGGAGCATTCAATCGTGTGATTGACTGTGATGTTTTTGTTGATTGAAGGAGGAGAGGAAATCGATTGGATTGGCAGCTCAATCTGCGAAGCCGAGCCTTGTTTTCAGGCGTCAGAGATCCTTTACTTTGATTAGAGCTGCCACTAACTCTTCGTCTCTTGAGACCGGTAGATTTTTTTGTAATTTTTTTGTTTTGATTTTGGCTGATATTGATGCATTATACATGTACCTTTTGGAGTTTCTGAGTTTTCCTTTTCCCCTTTTTCTTTTTCTGTTTTTTTTTCCCTGTTTGGTTAAAATGATGATAGATTTGAGCACTGAATTGGATGTGGTGACGGGTTACAGCGAGATCGTTCCTGATACTGTTGTTTTCGATGATTTCGAGAGGTTAAATTTTACTTTTTTTATTTTATATTTTTTTGTCAGCTGGATGATGATCTGGAGCTTTTCTTGCATTTTCTTTTTAATTCTTTCTGTTAATGAGTTGATGATGTGAAATTGTAAAATGTTTCAGGTTTCCTCCAACTGCTGCCACCGTTAGCTCCTCTCTACTCTTGGGTATTTGTAGCCTTCCTGATACCAAATTCAGGGTAATTAGTTAACGTTTTAATTATCTTGATTAATTTCATTTGGGTGATACCTCAAATTGGATTTTATGACTAGTTGAAGTCTGTGAGATTGTGAATGTACGTATATGTGGATTTGTCTATTTCTGCAAGTAGGCTTCTATCCTGGGAGATACTCAGAAGAGTGTTATAGATAATATTCTGAGATTGTAATGGGTGTCTTGGTGTTTGTAATGTACTTTTATGTTTGATCAAACTTAATGAATGTGGTAATAAAACAAGCTTTCAAGTTTGAGAAGGATTCAACTTTATGAATTCTGGATTTGTATGAGTATATGTACTGATATCTCTTTAAATTTCTTTCTTTCTTTATATGATGATCTGTAGAGTGCGATAGATACTGCATTGGCCGCTTCAGAGTGTTATGGTATAGAAAATTCTGATGATCGTATGTCCTGCTTCTTCAACAAGGTATGTTTTTTTCATTTGCAAATGTTGGAAAGATATCTTCTTGCAGTAATTTACGGCTTACTCAGGACTATTGATATGCGAAACAATAGGCTTTGGTTAATGTTGGGGGAGATCTTGCAAAGCTTGTGCCTGGTCGTGTTTCTACTGAAGTGGATGCTCGTCTTGCCTATGACACACAAGGCATTGTTCGGAGGGTAATTATTCCCTTGAAAGCATCCTATGTATTGGTTTAGCTCCTGCAATATTCCACCTGCTATGGAGCCTTTCAATCATAATCTTAGATATTTTTATCAATGTAAATGCATTCTTTCTGGGGAGCACGTCCTTCTCTCTTCCATCAATAAATTGGCTGATTATGAAGTGGAACTTGATTTTCAGGTGCATGACCTTTTGAAATTGTATCATGATATTCAAGTACCTCCAGAACGTTTACTGTTCAAAATTCCTTCGACTTGGCAAGTTAGTGCTACAGACACATATATATCTAATTTGCTTTCTAGAAGGAGTATCTAACTTTCAGACCATACTTCTTTCTCATACTTTCTGATACTTTGCCCTTTGTTTGTTTGTGCTTGCTTATTTTCATAGGGGATTGAAGCATCAAGGTTGCTGGAGTCAGAGGGCATACAGACTCATATGACTTTTGTCTACAGGTATAATATGCCATACTCCATTTTAAGCAATGAAAGTGAATAGATCTTTCGGATTCGATTTAAATTTGAAAAATATGATACCATGGCTGTCGCAGTAAGTTCATAGATGTTCTATAAGCTTATTTTCTCTTTATTATTTGAGAATTTGCTTGTAAAAACATTAACTGTAAACAATCTCTTTGATGTTTTGGCATTGTTTAGATCTGTTTATACTATCAGTTTGATGGTTTTGTCATTCCTTTTCATTTTTCTTCACTCTTAACTAATCGTTCATCCTGAGGATTAGGTATGAGTTGTGCTGCTCATAAATCTCCTGTTATAGAGCCTCATAGTTAGATCTGGCATATCTTATAAAAGTAACTGAAACCAGACATGTAATTTGTTGAATGACCACCTCATCTAAAAGTTTAAGTTGTTGGGGAGGAGAATCATCAAATATTTATTATCTCCAACATGCCCCTGCACGTGTAGGCGGGCTTCTTTTTGTTTCAAGCCTTGCACGTGAAATTCTTTTTTCATAAATGGTGGTTCCGAGATTCAAACATAGGATCTCTTGTTTGGCTTGGCTCTGATATCACGTTGAATGGCCACCTCATCTAAAAGCTTAAGCTGTTAGGGAGGAGAATCATCAAATATTTCTTATCTCCAACATAATTGATGTGTTTACCCATGTTTGTTACAGAAAGCTTCTATGTCTGTTGATTAGTCAAAGGAAGGGGTACATTTTTGTGCTCTCATTGAACTGCTGAAGTCAGCCTCAAACTGTAGAGTCTGAGATAGGCAATTATATTGATGTTTTATCTTCATAATGCTCTTAAACTTTGCCATAGTTTACTAGTAGGTAGCTCCGTAGGGCAGTGGCTTCTATCTCCTTGCTTCAATAGTTCTCTTCATGTTTCATCTGCTTAAGATGCATCCGTCGATGCACCACTATACTTAATGTTTTGTATATCCTTTGGCCCTATTTCTTGATCTTAATATTTATGAGTAAACTATCGCATGCATACATGTAATTGCAATACATCTGGTAGAACGCATTAATATCCAAGAACTGTGTCTCATGACCCTTGTTCAGTAATATTGATATAATTACCCATGCCCCTGAGATTTCTCAGTTTGTCTTTGTCTCCATGACAGATATCTAAGTATCTCAGTCATTTTGTGGATTATAACTGGAGAATTTATTCATCAAAGCTTACTTAATTATCTCTCACTAATTTTAGACATTTATAATGGATGCTTTTGGCAATATTTATGACTTATGTCATGGTTTCTTAAGTCATTCCAGTACATTCTGTGTACCAGTTGCTTTTATCTCTTATGATCTATAGAAGGCTGGTTTTCCTTTAAGATGAGATAATTATTATGATTGAAAGGTACACTCTATTGCTTGTATAGTTTATGTCTTAAAAACCACGTCTCTGCGATTGTATCCTTTTCCTCAACTTTAATCTTGAAATAAAGTTTTCTCTCGCTATTCCTACTCTTGGTTGCTGTAAAGGCTTTCTGCAGAAACATACTTGACACTTTGGTTATGCATCAACAGTTTTTGTCAAGCTGCAGCTGCAGCTCAAGCTGGTGCTTCTGTTATTCAAATTTTTGTTGGTCGCCTTAGGGTAATATGTTCCTCTAACGAAGCATATACCAGATTGAAAATTTTTATTATGATTCTGATACCCAATTTAATCTGTCATCCTTGTTAGGACTGGGCACGCAACCATTCTGGAGACCCTGAAGTAGAAGCTGCACTTAAAAGAGGAGAAGATCCTGGATTGGCTTTGGTCAGTTCAACCAGCTGCTTTTTTGTTTCTAATACTTTTGAACTGTGTCTTGCTATCAATGTTTCAATGTTCGATTCAGCAAAGTGATTCTCATGTATGTATATCAACCTGTTGATTGTGTTTTGTCTTTCAAAGAAATTTGCCTGCATATTGATTTCCAATGGAATCCTAAACTCAGCCT
Organism: Petrea volubilis; assembly: GCA_026212405.1. Classification (NCBI taxonomy): domain Eukaryota; kingdom Viridiplantae; phylum Streptophyta; class Magnoliopsida; order Lamiales; family Verbenaceae; genus Petrea; species Petrea volubilis. The sequence continues at coordinate 3,934,364 of CM047879.1, forward strand.
TAACAATCATTTAAATTATGACATAGATATTGATTATAAACTCGTTATCTATTCTCTTAATACTTATTCTGAATTTCAAGGTGTGTGTATTTTCTCCAGTTGCTGCCTGGTGACTCTTGCCCCCGAAGACCTTTTCTTCTGTTTCTTTTCTTACCTTTTTAACATTTTGTTTGAAGGAAAAAGTGGAACAATAGAGAGCACTAATACTTTGAGGTTTATGTCCTGTCTCATTTCAGATGACAAAAGCCTATAATTACATTCATAAATATGGGCACAAGTCAAAATTGATGGCGGCGGCGATTCGTAACAAGCAGGACATATTTAATCTTTTGGGGTAATTACTTGTATGAGCATGTTTTTAGTTCTTATCCCGTACCTGAATATAATATATTCTTTCATTATACTTTTTAACAGAGTTGATTATATTATCTCCCCATTGAAGATATTGCAGTCTCTGAAGGGATCTGTCACACCTCCTGATGAGAAATATTCTCTTATGAGGAGGCTATCCCCAGAATCTGCTGCCTCCTACAATTTCAGCAATGAAGAGGTTTGAACCAGAACTAATTCATAAAGAGAAAAAGAGAAAAAGAATACACACACACACAAAAACACACACACTTTTTTATCCGCAATTATTATGATAGATAGTTTACATTTTCTCATGGGAATTTATGCATTTGGTAACTTTGATTCTCATTTTACTCCATCTTGCATTGAGATTACTATCTGTTAACTTTGTTACTCAAAAGCGCAGCTTTCTACCAGTGCCATGTTCATCTCAAATAAGTGCAGTGTATCTTTAGAGCACATATTTCCCTAACCAGGCTGTAAATAGATTGTCATTACTTTGCTACTGAATTATTTATGTGAGTTTTAGGGTTATTACAGAAATTTAATTACGAGTTATGTCTAGTAAGTTTTATTCTTGTCTAAAGGCTTTGTCATTTACCTAGCTATATAGTGTATACAATTTTCCTTTAGATTTATTAGAATTCAATTTATATTTTCATGGGTGCCAATGGTATATCCAATTTCCCAACCATCAAACGGACATCAATCTCCTGCATGCCTGTTAAAAGACAGGGGACTGGATCATATGGACCATACAAGTCCTAGTTACATAGGGGTCAATGACTACAACATCTTTATAACTCTAAAATGTTCCTTGAGAAGTTTTGGTCAGAAGAGTTTGAACTTTGAAAGACCCGTCCTTTCTCCTTTATACTTGAACAAGATGGGAGTTTTGCATACAAGTTGGAGCCGTGAACTATCCTCAAAATGAGACTCTTTTCACATTACATTGTAATAACATCTTAACACAAAGATACTGTGGAGCTTCCTATCCTTTGATTTACAATAAAAATGGGTCACAATGATACTAGTTGTATCTTTTGTGATCCATACGTCTATTTTTAATAGATTTTACTCTATGAACAATTGGATTACGTTGATGGTTCATGTGATCTTGCTAAATTGGATTGTCAGCTTGTGAAGTGGGACCAATATAGCTTTGCGTCGGCCATGGGGCCTGCAGCGGTGGAGCTCCTAGCAGCTGGGTTGGACGGTTATGCTAGCCAATCGAAGCGAGTAGAAGAATTATTTGGAAAGATATGGCCACCCCCGAACGTGTAACGTGTATCCGTAATAACAAAGAACATGTTGCCTCGGTAGAATAAAGGAACCAATTGCGAATTCTCCATCGGACATTCCTACATCGATCGGTGGAAAGAGAGCTGCTCGCTATGTTTATGTTTATGTACCTTTCCTAAGTCATTCGGATTTTAAGTTCTGCTGGCATCATTATTAGCACTGTGTTTCTCCAAACAGCATATGTTCTTTAAGCTATCTCACGGTGTCTTTGTGAGTACATTTGGATATTATGTGGACTAATGTATTTACAAAGATTCATCACGCCAGGACGTGGAGTTGGATCTTTAATGCTTTCAGGATTTGATTGTCTCTCGAGACATCTTTTAATAGAACAGCCTTCTCGTTGTTCTGACGAGTTCACTGCCTTAAATCTCTCCAACAGAATTAGTGGAAGTTTCCGAACCAACACAAGTATTATGTGTTTGTATTTGGGTTTGGGTTTGGGTAGGGGTTGGTTGGGTAGAAATTAGACGAAATTTGAAAATTACGGGACGGGTTGGGTTGGATTGGGTCCGTGGTTGCAAGAGCGATTTTATTTTATTTTTTTGTTTGAAAAAATGTTCTGGGTGAGTGATTGATATGTACATATTTGTGGCCAAATAATGTCTGTTAAAATTGATTTTAAATGGTCACTAGTACGTTTGCTGTAGAAAACAAATAATGATTGCAGTAAAATCTGGACATTGGTTGCTAATATGATTGATAAGAATAATTTCAAAATTATTAATAATAAATTATCACATCACCAAAAAGACCATATTTTTGCAATTATTGATCTCTATTTGTGCATAGGAATGACTTGCAAATAAATCAAAAAGAAAATATAGTGTTATTTTTGATATACTCCATAGAAAATAATAATACAAATCTCTAGCTACCTCAAGTACGGTTCTATCTCCACGCAATTATTTAGAACAAACCAATGCAATCCACTCTACTCTTGAGGGATCATTTGGCTAAAATTTGTTTTGCAAAAAACTCCAATTTTACTTCTAAACACATATATTGTTGCATTTGGATGTTCTTAACCATTATGATTTTTTTGATCATTATTGTATTTTGTCTCGTTATAAATTTCATAAAATCCCCATATTTTTGTTAAAAAGTTAAGAACCCTTCATGGTTTGAAATTCAGCGAAAACCCCCCTCTGATATATTAAATATGACACAAAACTCCCATTCCATCCAAAACTAATGGAGATTGGAGTGCACGCGCGTAGTGCGCAAAAAATGAGTGGTTGTCCAATTTTTTTGGCACCTTACAATATAAGAATATTGACCAAAATACCCCCTCTCATGAATTTAACAATACTATCTTTTTCTTTTCTAAAAGTTCAATTAAACCCCTTTACTTTGCTAAAATTTCAGAGTAACATAAATTTTAGCATTTTTTTTTAGTTTGATAAATTTTACTTTTTTCAAGTTTTGCTTATTATGCTAGGAGTAGGGGGTGGGGGAGGGAAGAGTTTTGTTTTTGGGGGTTGATTACTTTTTATTTTTTTAAGAAAAAAGAAAAACACTGGAAAAGGAATATAATGGAATTGTAAGGAGAAAAAAAGTTAATTCGGTGGTTAATATACATGAATTTACACAGTTAGAGTGTGTGCGATACATCAAAGTGTTGTGTGAAAAATTTCAGAAATACAAGGTTTTTCAATATTTTTTTTTCACATGATTTTTTTTTTGTTTTTTTGCTCTTTTTGCAAAACACAGAGTAGTAATTTACTGTTCACTCTATATTATAGGGACCTGTTTATTTCTTTGTCTATTGTGACGTTCTCACTCTATTGTCTAATTTTATTTAATATGGTTCTAGGGCATCTCTGGTTTATTTATTGAAACATATAAGTATAAATATATATCCAAGGGGAATTGTCAATGGAGGTATTGATTTCTTTTGCATATTATTTACATTATTTCATTAAGACTTTTGTTCACACTTTGAGTGTAGAAATTTGCTAAACAAAATTTGTGGATTGATCAACTTGATAGTCTCTCAAGAATTCCCCAAATAAATATAAAGAAAATACATCTTGCTCAAAAAGAAGATACTCAAAGGCAAATATCTCAAATCACAAATTAATATTATCCTTTGATGATATGAGAGTCTAAAATTAGTTCCGATAGATGGCGTCCATAAGAAGTTCTAGGTATGACCTAAAGATTTTGCTAATAATATTTATTTTGTATTAAATAAGCAAGACAAAAAGAAAGGTAAAACAAAATATGAAAGAGTTAACATTAAGGTTGTGATCTCGTGTGTGTGTGTGTGTTTTATAACATAAAGGTAAAATTGATTAACAATAAAGAAAAGGATATATATGTTGTTCAATTTAATAAATAGTGTTTCAAAAAAAAGGGTATTTTAGTCAATTTCAATATAAATAATAAAATAGAGTGCCATTAACAATTTCCATATCCAAATATTATAGGTTTTTTGGATAGGGGGAAAATAATAGGAAGGGTATATAGAAAAAATTATCGCACCGACATTTTCCATTAAAAACACTGATGGAAGAGATAAGTTTGTTAAAAGAGTTGAAATAAGAAGGGAGGTTACTATAATTATGAAAGATTGAAGGGGAGATGGTTATTTAGATATCTTAGATGTGGTGGCAGCATAATTGAAGTAAATAGATCACATATAGGATCAAACAACAACTTCCTGATATAAATTATACATATATATACACATATATTAGCCGTCGGGGTACACAATTGGTGTGCGCATAAGTTTATACAAATTGTAATTAATTTTTTGGTATATAAATATTAGGGTTAATTACATCTGGACCCCCTAGAAGTTTATGAAATTCCCAACAGTACCACTCTTAGATGAAAAATTACACATACACCCCTATGAAAATTTAAAATTACAGATGCACCCCATTCGGTAGGGTTCCAGTCAAATTTTTGAGTGATTTGACTATTTTGTCCTTGGTTAGGGTTCCAATAAAATTTATTCGCGAGGATGCCCTTGATAATTTTATAAACTTGGTTGGAGTCTACGTGTAATTTCTTAACCTAAGAGGGGATGTATGTGTAATTTTTTTCAATTTGTAAAAAAGCCCATTTGCGATTGTTTATAGCCGTTTTTTGTCCATTAGAAATTTTTAAAATGGTTGTTGATGACCGTTGGAGCTATTTTCTCTTTATATATATATGCACTTTTGCAACATCATTTGATATACTTTTAGTTTAAATTACACAAATATGGCTTCTTCTAGCTATTCTTCTAGTGGTATGAGGTTAAAGTACAAGAAAGAGAGATGCTTGAAAAAACAATGCGGCTTGAAAATGAGTATTATGATAGCAGATACGGATGAGAATTGTGGTAGATTATGGTATTGTTGCCCAACTCATGGGTTCTCTCATTCGTGTCTACCCTACTCGGGTGAAGAAGAAGAAGAAGACGTTTCACATGATGCCACACGAATGAATGAGGCTGTAAGATCTACTCGTCAAGAACCTCCACCCAAAGATGTTTATAGGGGCAACGTTGTGCAAAAGCCCGTGGCACTTAATCTCATCTTGCTCGCTGTATTCTTATTTTGTCAAATTGTTAAGTCTATCGCTAATTAAGTAGTGTTATTGTTGTACCTTTTATTGTAATAATGTAGTATCTTTTCTCTTCTTTTCAATTTGTTATACCTTTTGTTGTACCAAGTAGGGTAGGCACCAATGAGAAAACCCATGAGTTGGGCAACAATACCACAATCTACCACGATTCTCATCCATATCCGCTATCATAATACTCGTTTTCAAGCCGCATTGTTTTTCAAGCATCTCTCTTTCTTGTACTTTAACCTCATACCACTAGAAGGATAGCTAGAAGAAGCCATATTTGTGTAATTTAAACTAAAAGTATGTCAAATGATGTTGCAAAAGTGCATATATATAGAGAAAACAGCTCCAACGGTCACAAACAGCCATTTTTAAAATTTCTAACGGACCAAAAATGGCTATAAACAGTCACAAAAGGTATTTTTTACAAATTGAAAAAAATTACACATACACCCCCTCTTAGGTTAAGAAATTACATGTAGACCCCTACTAAGTTTATAAAATTACCAAGGACATCCTCGGGAATAAATTTTAGGGTTAATTACATCTACACACCCTACGCGTTTACGAAATTTCCAATAGTAACCCTCTTAGCTGAAAAATTACACATACACCCCCTTTAAAATATTAAAATTACAGATGCAACCCTTTCCAGTAGGGTTCCTGCAAAAAAGTTATGACGTCAGCCAAAAAATTATTTGATTTGACTATTTTACCCTTGGTAATTTTGCAAACTTAGAAGGGGGTTGTATGTAATTTTTAAAGTAGAGGGGGGTGTATGTGTAATTTTTTATGAAAGCAATTAACCATTACATTTTCAAAATTTGATTGTTGAGAATTTAAAAATGACCATTTATGACTGGTTTTGACTATTAAAGCTACTCTTCTCTATATGTATCACTATTACAACTTCATTTGACATGAATTTAGTGAACGTATATATACATGTTTTTTCTTTTTCCTAGCCATTCTTCTAGGTTGCGTTTTGTAGGGGTTTATGCATGGGATTATATGTGTATCCCACGTATAATTATGTTTGGTAGATTTTTTTTAGCCTTTTATAAAGCATAGGTCCGGTTTCTTATCCATCCATTTATGGGATAGACCATCCCACCATGGGGATAGGATGTGTAATCTACTTGATTTGGATTAGGTTGATAAACTATAAATGATTTCACTATCACACACAATCCTATACTACTACCAAATGCAACCCTAGTGTCTTATGTTGAAATACAAGAAGCATAGATGCCAAAAAAGAAAAAAAATCAATTCGACTTGAAAATGAACATTGTAATAGTGGATATGAATGAAAATCGTGATGATTGTAGTATTATTGTCCAACTCATACGTACCCCCATTGGTGTCTTCCTTGCTTGCATGAAGAATAAGAGGCTTCAAATGGTGTGAATGAATGAGGCCGTAACATATGCTTGTTAAGAAACACTACCCAAAGATGCTTATAGAGGCAACATTGTGCCAAAGCTTCTAGCATTTAACCTCATCTTGCTTGCTATTTATTTATTTTTCCAAATTGTTGAGTCTATCACTAACTAATTAGTATTATTATTGTAACCTTTTTTGTCAATAATATAGTATCCTTCATTTTTTCATATACTTTTGGTAAGTTATTTTGTATGTTTTTCAATTGAGAATGTATATATGGTTAGACTTGGGTATTAAAAAGATGCTTGATTTTTTACTCACCTCTTTTGGCAAAACTCTATTACATAATACATACAAAATATATTTCAAGGTTACAAGAACAATATGGAAATAAGAAAAATACAATATCATTGACAACATATGAAAATAGGAAGTATACAATATTTTTCAACAAATTAAAGCGTATAATAATAATACTAATTAGTTAGCATTAGACTTAACAATATGACAGTAGATAAATAACAAATAATATGATGTTAAGTGCCACAAGTTTTGGCACAATTTTGCCCCCATAAACAAGTTTTGCTAAAGTTTCTCAACAAGTACATGTTACAGCCTCATCCATTCGCGTGACACCATGTGAAGCTTCTTTTTTTTCTTTCAAGTAAGGTAGACACTAATGATGGTATTGTGAGTTGAATAATAATAACTGTAAGGACCCGAATTCTCCTTTTGATATATATATATATATATATATATATACACCTAAATGAGAATAATTTACATGTTTTTATGTATAAGTTTTCATTATTTTCATACTCTGTGGTACATGTTCGTTTTAAGTGCAACATGCACAAGTTTAGGATTCATTCTTGTTTTCATTAATCACCATACAAACTATAAAATTCAAGAAAATGCATGGATACATATATATATATATGGTTTATATACATATATATATATATATACTTAGACTTTGTAGATTTCTTTGTAACTTTTCTAACTTTTGAGAAAAACCCTAAAGCCTAGGTAAATTGTATTTTCTACCCCTACATATTATTTTCTTCACTAAAATGACTTATTATACATAAAATAAGAAAAAAAATCTACATTTTGGCTGAAGATTAGGAGGGTGAACGAATTTTAGCTCTCTAAAATAGAAAATATTAAATACTTGGTGAATATGAAGTCTTATCCTCCAAGCTTGCCAAATACAATGTACTTATACACTTGTTCAATATCTTCTAGATACAAGACTAAACACTTGGCTCATGTTGATGTAGAGATACACTTAGGCTATGTTAGACCATCTACTTGGCCAATTAGGGTATTAATTGGGAAAATGACTTGAGATTATTTTAATGATATCTTCTATGTCTAATACTTAGGAAAAAACATAAAAATCATCCTCACACACACAAGGAAAAATCCGTCCATAACATTCCCCATTTCCACTTGTTTCTTTCACTTTTTCCTACACTTTTTCAACTTTTCAAACCCTCTCCCAACTTCACACACTTTCCTTCTTCAAAACCCCTACAAAGCAAAGAAGACATCAAGGTAGAAATTTGCCTATGGCATGAGCCAGGGCTAGGTTTTTTCTTAATCTATTAGCATGTTATCTTCCCTATAAGATCTAGGAGGTCACCACAAGTTGGTTTCCATCTTGGGTCTAAGGGATTTCAAGATGTGTTGGTTATATATGTGTATATTGTGCATATGATGTTTCTATGAGCATGTTAGGTTAAAATCCTTGAATATGCATGCTGGAAATTGTTGTAAATATGCTTAAGTGATGCTTGAATTCTAGTTTATCATGTTGTATACCTTGTTAAAGTCTTTTTTATGTGATAGAAGCTAAAATTTTAAGTTGTGAAAGCTGAAAATTCAAGTTGTGCATATGCTGGAATTACTGTTCATGCAGAAACTCTTGTTTTCAAAGCTGAAAAGTACGATTTTTGCACGACTGAAAAATCCAAAAATTTCCAACCAAAAACCTGGTTTATATAATTTAAATTCAGTTTAGAATAAGCTGTAGAAACAGGTTTTTAAAAGATGGAGGTTTGGGTTACGAAAGCTGGAAATTTCAGCGGTTGCGCATTAAAATGTTTCGCATCGCAGTCTGAAAATTCCAGGTTTCACAAGCTCGAAATTTGAAAGTTTGTTAACTAAAAGTCTATTTTACAACCTTGGGAATATATATGTGGATTTCCAGTAGGTTCTAAGCTGGATTTTTAGTAGTTTGAAAGTTAGAAATTTCAGTTCGAAGTTGTAGATGTCGATTTCGCAAAACTGTGAATTTGGTAGTCCATGTTGAATTTGAGCTGAAACAGTTTGTATTGTGATGAATTTGTGATTAAATGTGTGGAATTATGTGTATAAGGGCCCGATGTGATAAGGGTGGATGTAGTCGAGTTCGGCCGGGCGGCAAAAGGGCTTGCCGGTCTTAAAAGGTTCTCGACTCTCCATCGTTGCCTAATCCCACCTTGCGTGAACGGAGTGTTCATGTACTGAAGTGGGTCATAGGATTTTGGCATATACCCGGGATATGACCACCGGTGTGTTTAGGTTGGGATGGGAGTATCGGTTGGAATTGAATTACGGCACGGCGAGATAAGGTAGCCGCCCGTCGAGGTGGAAAACGGTAAAATATGTTGCAATGTGATACTTTTACGAAAGCTGAGATTCATGTGATTTATCAAATATGAAATTATATGGTTTTATATGCTTTTATGACAATATGCAATTTCACACGAACACCTCAGGTTCTATGTGAATTTCTACTCAACATGTGTATATGTTGACATTGTTTTGTTTATTATGTTTTTAGCCTGAATTGAGACACCGGAGGATAGGTACGAAGAGAATGTAGGCGGACGCTTCGAGGCATTTAGTTAGTTATGTATATAGGTTATGCTAGAAACTTGAAAGTCAAGCTTCTGTACATGTAATAAAAGAATGATGTAAACCTCACTTTTGGAATATTAGTATGTATGTTTGGTTTCAAAACGTTTTATGCTATCATGTTCTAAAGAAATGGTGGTATGTTAGATGATGCATGATTAGCTAGAGGTTTCGGGGCGTCACAATAACACCATATTTATCATGATTGTCATTCATATTCGCTATCATAATGCTACGTTGCAAGCCCATTTGATTTTGTTTGCTCTTGTATTTCAACCTTATACATTAGAAGAATGACTATAATAAGCCACATGTGTGTAATCTAAACTAAATACATGTCAAATAAAGTTGTAATGGTCAAAAAACAGCGTTAATAGTAAAAAAAAACAATCATAATGGTCATTTTTAAATTTTCAACAGTCAAATTTTGAAAATATAATGGTTAATTGCTTTCATAAAAAATTACACTTACACCCCCTCTCTACTTTAAAAATTACATACAACCCCCTTCTAAGTTGCAAAATTGCCAAGGGCAAAATAGCCAAATCACATAAATTTTTGGCTGACGTCATCACTTTTTCATCGGAACCCTATCGGAAAGGGGTGCATCTGTAATTTTAATATTTTGAAGGGGGTGTATGTGTAATTTTTCATCTAAGAGGGATACTGTTGGGAATTTCGTAAACTTGTGGGGGGTGTAGATGTAATTAATTCTAAATTTTATTGGAACACTAACCAAGGGCAAAATAGTCAAATCACTCAAAATTTTGACCGGAACCCTATTGAAGGGGGTGCATCTATAATTTTAAATTTTCATAGGGGGTGTATGTGTAATGTTTTATCTAAGAGGGGTAGTATTGGGAATTTCATAAACTCCCAAGGGGTCTAGATGTAATTAACCCTAAATATTATATATTGTAAAAGCAATTAGTTAATAGCACATATCAATATAAAATACTTTGCATGTATTAAAGATGTAATTGTTACAATTTAAAATGAATCAATACAAATTTTAAACAACAACCTATATTTATGGCCAAAAATATCTAAAATTGTTTTCATAAAATAACTACACTATAAACAAAAGACAAATTTCTACTATGAGATGGATTTGATGGCATGCACTTTAATATCCAACAATTTAATGATTTAAAGTCACAGATTATAATTCTATTTAAAAAAAATAGCCGGCAAGTAGAAGATCAAACCTATTTAAAAAAGAATAACAAAAAAAATACACATATACATAATACTTAATTTTTCTTGAATTTAAAGACATGAGACAGAGAAATTAAAAGAAGATTATGTACGGCTAAAAGCAGAAATGTTAATAATCACAAAACACGGGGCTCTTTCTTTGTACATGATAATTTATTGATGTAAAAAAAAAAAAAATGTAACCGAACTACCTTGAAACTGGGGTAATGCATGTGTAGGGAAAAAAAAGGAGATCATGGGGCAAAAAGGTTATATTAATAGAGGAGTAAATGTTCATTCAACACCTTAAGAAAAATTTACATTCAATAAAGAGTTCAAGGGTATAATAGGTATATCAAAATTTAATGTGTTGGTTTCAAAACTATCATTTTGAGTATGTAAAGCTCCCCTTTTTTAATATATATACTAGCAATGCTGCACACTCTGTGCGTGTGCAATATATAAAAAATATATACCTTAATTTAGTACTTAAATTATTTTAGAATCAAAATATAAATATATAACTAAATTTCTTTTGTTAGAACACTTTTCTAAGAACTATTTGACACAATTTATTAAATAATAATAAGCTACAAATAGAATAATTATATAAAATAAAATTACATGATAAAGAAATAAACACAAAAAGAAGAAAAAAACGCTGGATAATTGTAATTAGAGAAATTATTTTGTGTGTGTGTGTGTGTGAGAGAGAGAGAGAGAGAGAGAGCTAAAAACATTAAATATTGATTTAAAGGAACTTTTTATTAAAAATGGATTTCAACTTCCAAAATCAAAAATAATCGAAAAAGTGGTTCGTGGGTTGAGAAAATGGGTTTTCAAATTGTATTGTGATATTACAATATTATCTTCTCTAGCTATTTGCATATTGATAAAACTGTATATAAATAAAGTGGGTTTTCAAATTTCAAATTGTATTGTGAAATTTTTAAATTTTCAACAATAATAAATAAAATTGACATAAATTCACATATTGATGTATAATCAAAACTCAAAATGTGTTAAAATAGATTTTTTTTTTGTCTCCCTGTTATCATAATCAAAAATTATATTCAAAGCTCAAAAAATATCTTTAATTTTTTTCCGCTATCACATTCCCCAAATCACTCCCAATTAAATATGAAGTGTCAAATTAGTAAAATTCATTCAAGTTTAATAACCCAACAAATTAACATTAAGACTCATTAAGTTTAATATTGAACAACTATCAGGATTCATACCAACAATTCTAAGATTTAAATCTCTACACAAAATCAATTACAAAATAATAAGAATAATAAATAAATGTATAAATTCTAAAATTAGTACACAATACCTCCTTGTACATTGCTTTCGAAGAAAAAGTTGAATACCGTACGGTTTGTGAGAAAAGAAAAATTATAATAGGATTTTTGGTGTTTTAATTGGGATAGAAGAAAGAAGTAAAATCTAATAGAATTTTTTATATTTTAATTTGAGGAGAACAAGGAACAAGAGAGGAAAACAAAAGAGAGAGAATTTAATTATTTTGGTAAATGAGATTAGGTAAAAATAAATCACCAAAAATAAAATAGAGTAAAGAAAATTAAAAATTTTATTATGTAACTTAAATCAACGTCAAAATTTTATTTTGAGGGGGTGAAAATTTGAAATTTTAATAAATATATATACTAAAAAATGAATTATTAAAAAATTGAGGGGGGTTGCTGCCGCCACTAACGCCCCCCCCCCCGGGCTTCGTCACTGCTGTCCATGGCTCCATGCAGATCACTTATAAGTACAAGAAATAAACTTTCTCCACTCGTAAAGACAATAAAACACACTACATTTACTAAAATAAAATTAGAAAATAAAGCAAATTAGCAAACAAGTTTTATAGAAAAATAAATTATATTCATTAAGTATCTAAAAAAATATCAAATAATATCTTGCAAACAACATCAATAAAACCTTCTGTTGGAATTTCAAATTACTAGGGTAATTTTAGGGGCACAATATATATATAACATACAATACCAAAATATAGGTCTATTCCTAATACCAACTAGACATATCACAAATAGCCAATACATAACCAGATTTGCTAGTCTAGATATGGTTCAAGATCTGCACCATGTCTCTATTCATAACTTGGATGTGACACCTGAAGCATGTATAATTCCTATTATAAAACATATATGTATTTGAGATAAGTAAAAGTTCAAATACACCTATGATCAGAATTAAGATAGACAAAGAACCAATTTGAAAACTTATATTTTTTAGCATCTGATATTGGAAAATATCATTCCAAGCATTGGTGAATCTCGTTTTGGTAACTTATTTCTATGACTGAATCATCAGCTTTTGCCGACTTGCCTTAAAGAAATATTCGGCCCACTATACGGTGCGTTGGGATAGTGTAATTCTTTCAAAGATAAGACAGTTCAGAGATTCTTCTACAAGCAGCATAGCTACACAAGAATCTCACTTCGGAAACAAAACTAATCAACTCTTTATCGGTGTATACAAGTACTTGATCTTACAAGCAAAATAGTAACGAAAATCCCATACAGGTTGTGGATGGAACAAGAAGTCTAGTATTAGATACTTGCATGTCCAAGGATGTCCAGCTGAGGCTAGGCCTCCCAGGCCTAAGTAAGAATAAACTGGACTAAAGAACAATAGTTAGTACGTTGTAGGATACTCAAAATCAAGGGACTTTAAATTCTATGATCTCTCACATATGTCCTTTTTCGAAAGAGGAAATGCCACGTAAATAGAAGTTGTTGGTTATAGTGGGAGATGTCAAAATAGGAAGGTTGTGTTTGAAGAGGAATGTATTAGCATTCCCACTATGATTACAACTGAAATGGATTGGATAGTCTATCCTAGCACTCTTCAGCTTGTAAGTTAGGATATTACGTAAAACACAACTATATTTAAAATTCCCACTAATCAAGTAGGGAATCATCATCTATTAAAGTTGATGAACTCCAACAACCTCAAACCTAGAGTGCCAATAAGGAAATCCACTGGATGAAGGAGAAAATTGATTTCAGATGACTATATCATCTATCTCTATGAACACAAATTTGATATGAGATTGCAAGATGGTCCTACATCTTTTAGTTAAATCAAATTGTGTTTGAATTCTGATGCATGGATTAAGGCCATAAATGAGGAGATGAAATCCATGAGAGGCAATGGTATTTGGGATCTTGTCGAGTTACTATAGGGGATGCAATTCATTGGTTATGAATATAATTTCAAAATCAAACGGAATTCAAATGGTAACATTAAAAGATACAAAATATGCCAATGGATTTACTCATAAGGAAGGCATTGATTTTTTAAAGAGGCTTTCTCATCGGTTTAGACAAAAGGCTCTTTTAAAATTGCTGAGGCACTTGTGGTTCATTATGATTTAGAGCTGCATCAAATGGACATAAAGACAATGTTTCTGAATGGAGACATTGAAGAAAAAATATACGTGGTGCAACCGGAGAACCTTGAGTCCAAAGACTCAAAGTACCTAATGTAAATTGAAGAAGTCCATAAACTATCCGAGTAGGCATTCCATTCGTGATACCGAAAATCTGATGGGGTGATGCCTTCTTTTGGTTCAAGGAAAACACTTTAATTAGTGTATATATCTCAAGATTAGTGGGAGCAAATTTACCCTCTTGGTGTTGTATGTAGATAATAATCTACTCGCAAGCAACAATATAAGCCTATTGCATAAAAATATACTTAAACGCAAAAGACCCATATTAGTAAGGTGCTCAGCTATTTTAATATACAAAATTGTGCACCAGGAGACACCTCTCTAGCGAAGGGTGACAAAGTTTTTACTCCAATTTCATATATGCATTAGGATTTAACATACGTAGTAGGGATGTTAGGCAAATATTTTAGTAACCCAAAAGTGGGTCATTAAAATGATGGGTTGTGAGGTATTTACAAAGAATAATAAATATATGCTCGCTTATTGGAAATAAAACCACTTAAAGAACGTGTGGTATTTCAATTCAGTCGTTTGTTGGATGCTTGGATAGCAAGAGATCCACATTACGTTATGTATTCACGATAGTTAGAGGAGCTATTTCGGAAAAGTGTTAAGAGACTAATAGCTTTTCAACTATGAAGGTTGAATGTATAATTTGCTATAAGACATCCAATCAAGGAATATAGCTTGTATTTATCACTAGATTGAAAGTGATCAATGGTGTTGACACTATAAAGGATCATTTTTGATAATAAGGTCTCCAAGCTATATTCGAAGAACAACTAGATTTTGGGAAAATCTGATATATAGATATTAATTTTCTAGTTGTGAATAAATGAGTTCAGAGTATTCGAGTGTTAATAGAGCATATTAATATAAACTCAATAGTACGCCACGTTAGTGGGAGTTTGCTACCTGATTTCATGCTCTTTGTACATGTTTTTTTATGGTTATGTTCTGTACAGACTAAGGTTTCATAATTAATTGAATATTCTGAAATAAGGATATTAACTTTCCACTGTGATTTTGCATAAAGATTGGAAAGTGTTGAGGGACTCTTTGAGTCATAAGATAGGACCAGTTGGAAATAGATATGATTGAGATCACGTTACATGTACTTTCCATGCTACACATGCATACTTGATCTATATCATTAATTTTGCTAGTATTGTGACTATTGTTCGGTTTAGTTACGAGTTATGTGATAAAAGCCGCTTTGATCCTATATTAGCATAATTGATGGACCAGATTATTTTGGGATATTTCAAGGTTAAGATGGCATAAAGTTTGTGCGCACTAAGGTTTCAACTATGTAGAATTTTCGGAAACATATGTGGACCAAGTGGGAGATTGTTGGGTTTTTCCTCTAATTTGCTGGTCTCACATATTAATTTATTGTATATTGCTATCTCATTAAAAGGAGCCCAATTATGTGATCCATTTAAGAAATAAATTCAATGGGCTTACAAAAATATTATATTAAGTATGGGTCTTTTATGTGTAGAAGCCCGGTCACACTTTAATTATATTTGATGGACCATTATTTAAATTGTGACGTATTAGGTGTATTAGGGTATGGTCCCTAAGCCATAAAAGGACGACGTTTTTTCTTTCTGCCCTATCTAAGAGAGAGAATACAGAAAGCTTACGCCGTTTTTCTTTGGCTTAGAAGACCACCAACCCTAGCTCCATTTTCTTCCGCATCTGTAATGGACCAAGGTTAGTGATTATGGTTAAAAGCATTATTTGTTTATTTACTATAGATCCTGTGCTTAATCGATTCGTAGGAATCGTATTTTTCACATCTTGGATTATTATGTTTCAATCCATGTTTGATAAAGTTTTCGACAAGCTTATCAAACATGCATGTGCAAATGATCTGTGGTCCTCGACCAAGTTCAGAATCAACATGATCAAGAATCATAGTATTGTTACCTTCAAAAAAATAAATAAATAAAATAACAAAAGAATCATAGTATTGTTTTTTGATTTATCTAGGTAAGGTTCTATATTATACTATTTCACAATTTGATTTTTATATAACCGACTTTTTGTTTAATAACCATAAGACAAATACAGCATTTCTAGATCTTGGCCAATTAAAAAGGTCAAGTTATTTACTGCATGTGACCGTCCACATGCTTTCTGCTTAATGTCATCATACAAACTAGCTGGTTGGATCTCAATTTTTTGATACTAGTAAAATGTTCAATTATTCTTGTTCATGAATGAAATTATCACCGGCATTTATTCTTAATTTATTTGCAGAAGTGCTTGATTAACATTGTCCTAATTAATTCCTGGCACCACTAATTTCAAATAATTAGATGTAGCATGACCAAAGCTGAGAACTAATTCCCGCCTGTGAAAACACTACCAAAAAGTACTACATCCGTTACTTTCTAATTGTCATTTTAGTAAATAAAATTTATTTCAAAATATGTGTCATTCTCAACTTTCGAGAATGCATTCATTAATTTGTTCCTAATTTACATCTTTTGTAAATTTCTAAAAAAACATTCAACAACTCATTAATTAGAGTATGACTCTTAAAGGGTATTTTAATTATATTAATATAAATTTATTATTATATGTTATCTTTCTCAATCTTTTATAACTAATGACACTTCCATTTTGACATATTAAGGACAAGAAAAATAAATCATCACTATGACTCATAATGAGTGAAAAGATTTCTTTGTTATTAAACCAACACTATTGCTGTCCCGATAATCAACAATGACAATTTAAATATAACTTTTATTATTTACTACAAAAAAATTAATATTAATAACAAAATATAAAAATAACATGAAAAAGTTGTCACCAATCCTATGTATTAAATCATAATATCTTCTTTTTGTCACTAATTACTCTTTTTGGTGAAAATAATATTTATTTTGTCACTAAATACTTTAAGGTGACAAGATTTAATATTTTATATATGTTATTACTGTATACAATTAGTGATACCTCTATTGAACAACAATCTAGTAACAAAAAAGTTGTCACTATAAATTTGTGACAAGATTTTTTGTCACTAAATGTTTATAATTAATCAGCCATAACTTTTCTATTGTCACCAACTTCTTGTTGTTTTTTTCTTTTTTTTTTCTGACAAAATGCACAGTACTCCCATGTAGTTTACAAAAGTAGCATCCTGAATCTTGTAGTTTTCTAATTGTCAAATTTAACCCTGTAGTTTTAAATTGTTGCTGACCTCCCCCTTGACTTGTTTGGGAATTATGTTTAAGTGGAGTGACGAGAATACCCTTATATTTAAACTGGGTCAAAATGTTGTCTTGGCTCATTCAGACGATTCAATTCAATCAAAAGAAAAAACCACAATTATTCAAAACCCTTAAATCCTAAATCGATTTCAAGAAAATGGAAACAAAATCAAAAACATTGAAAGTGATCAGATTAATGAAGGCAGTGGCAAATATGTCTTGCCGTGTGCCATCTTTGCCTCTCTCAATTCCGTGCTTCTTGGCTACGGTTCGTGCATTGTGTGAGATGTGTGTGTGTGTGTGTGTGTGTTTTGGCTTTTCGATGGATTCTTGACTCTTTATATTTTGTCAATTGTTGTTGTTTTCGATCATTGTGATTGTGGTCAATCAAAGAAAAACCTTAATTTTCATGGGCAAGAAACTATTTTGTTTGTTGAAATTGAGTGCCAAATTGCGATATGGAACCAAAGAAGCGTTCTTGGATGATACTTAGACATAATCAGAAAAGGGGTTCAGATTCTATTCATTATATTGATATACCATAAATAAGAAACAAACACAAAACTTTCATTCAGACACAAGAGCACTTTTGAGTAACTTTTGTGATATATCTTATCTAGAACTGTTCTTTGACAAAGAGATTTGTAATATGATGGAGGAAAAAAAGTGATTACCTTCTTGTTTGAGCCCAAAAATGAATTTTTGTATAAATTCGGAGTGGGCTGATTTTGGTCCTTTTCGCCACGCCGAAATAAATTAATTAGGCCCAGGCCGGAATGAAATAACGGCCCATGGCCCAATCGGCCAAAAATATAAAATAAAATAAATAGAATAATAGATTTAAATTCAAATCCCTCACAATTAGGGGTTGTTAGGAGAGCAATAACAAAATGGCTAAAAATAGGCATTGTTATATCTGCACATGCCTAAAATAAAGGCCATGTGTTGCTGAAAATTTAAAATTCAAATGAGATGGCATAACTGCCATAGCAACAAATAAGGAGGTCCATCTATTTCAAATAATCAAGTCTTTTGAAGTCATCCAACTCCAAAAATAAAGGAATGTAGTTGCAGCTTGGAGCCTATAAAAGGACATCATCAACAACAGAAATGAACACACACAACGTCAATCAATCAACTACAACAACATTCTCTCAATCAAGAAGTCCATACTTCTCTGATTCCTTAGCTTAAATGAACAAAGAATAACTTTAGTTCAAGTAGGTAGAAAACCGCTACGGGGTGTTTGTAGCCATACCTCATTCGGCTCGAAGTGAGGATATCAATGCACTCATTCCGTAACGTCACGAGGTCGTAGCCATCACTCACTCGGATTGGGCCCGGTTCGAGGTGAGATATCAATGCGACGGAGTGGTACCCAGCATTCATATCGAGCGCATGCATGAAGGGGAGTACAGACGAAGTCAATCAATGCTCGTCGGAGTGAACAGCCTTTGAAGACATATACAGGTAGATATGGCCGAAGTCATCAATGTGTCCGATTTGTAGCTAGAGTTCTCAGGGACTGCTCAATGCATCTCTGTCATAGATATGGCCCGAGTCATCAATGCGTGTGTACGTAGTCGAGTCCTGTACGGTCCACATGGCGAGTAGCTATCGTCTTCTAATGTACTTCCTTTTTGATTTAAGTTTTCTGACCCTTTTCGATTCTTGAGAGTGCTAAATTATTAAGTCCTACATTCAGTTGTAGGCAAGTAGAACCTCAGGGGAGTAACTGTAATTGTCCTAGTGCAGGGGAGTTTTTGCATTGGGGATTTAGGCTTCTGAATTTGGTTTATTTTGAGATGATTGGTGCTATTAATTTTAATTTTGGCTGCTGTTTTTGCAAGGATGGCTATTCTAATACTTGGCCCACGAGCTACAGGATTCAACATAAGGATGGATTCCTTTTGCAACGTTTTTTGGCAGTTCAACATTTTGGCCTTTGTCCCCACCTATTTTTGCAGGTTTATTTAGATGATTTTTCTTCATGCAATAGGAGTTGTAATCCTATTTTTTGCGTTTATTCTACTCATAATTTTTGTAAAGGGAGTGGTACTCCTTATTTACGGCTCATTAGGCTTCTTGTTATTTTGATCATGTACTTTATGAACTTCCCATTGTAATCTTCTTTATTGATTAATTTAGGGGTGGGGTCCCCACAGAAAACCCTACGGCGGGCACATGCCGGTTTTAAAAAAAAAAAAAAAAAAAAAAAAAAAAGTAGAACCTCAGGGGTAGTGTTTGCCTACTCCAATTCAATCGCTTTTCAGATAGAAGTCTTAGGCTTATCACTATTTCACTTCGATTCACATTAATTCCAATTCGAACCACCTCACATTCACTTCCACTTGTGTGCTACTGCACACTGGCACGCCCGCACCCGAACACGAAGAAGCTCACTTCGAATCGGCTGTTTTCCCATCGAACTCGGCCGGTTCGAACCCTGAGCGGCCACTTCGGCGCGGCCGGAAGAAATTTATGCAAACATATCTTTCTGGCACGCCCAGTGGGACAGCATTTCAGTTTTCGAAAAGGTTTTGTCAGCATTTAGGTCTTAGGAAGCACGTTTTATTTCGGTCAATTGCATACTTGCATTCTTTATTAAAAACTCACAAAAAATTAAAAATTAAAATTCAAAAACAGCAAGTCATGGCACCACCATGCTTAAGGAGCCAAACTCGAGCTGACCTCGGTTCAGACAGTGGAAGCGAGGCAGCCAGTGATCAGAACGAAGAGATGAGTGGACATAATCCACCTCCCAACATTCAAGTCATCATTGACAGGCTCGAGCAAAATCAAAGAGCGCCTGAAGAGGCGCCGATTCAAGAAGCACCCGCCTTACTGGCCAGAGTGGCCAACTGTGGCGAAGACGCGCTATATGTAATGGAAAAGTGGATCTTGGAATCCAACCGGAGATTCCAGGAGTTGATGGAAAGACAACGTAAGGAAGAATCGGAGAGGGCCGAACAGATGGCCACCATGTTAGAATCACTCCAAGTGATAGATCCACATTACAAAATGAACTTGCGCAGCGTGGCGTCAAGGATGGACAACGTTCCACAGGTAAGAGAAACCCCACGACGAAATGAGGCCGAACAGCATCACAGGCCCGACCTCGCCGATGCACGGCCAGAACAACTGAGCATTGGAGGAAATGATCGTCGTGGAAGGTACCCTAACATTGATACTGGCAAAAGAGTGGCATTCGAATCGAGAGGAATACTCTTGGAAGGGGAAGGATCGGGCTCCAGAGATCATTTCGAAAGACCTCAGATCCCCTATGCCATGCCACACATGGCAAGAAGGCCCCAACCTGCCACCACTGCGACAAATCCCACCAATCGAAGTGACAACACAGCCGTGTCTCGACAAGAGATACAGGAAATGTTGCGACAGGAGTTGGCAAGGCATAAACGATCAGCCTCGCCACCCAGGTATTCTCGTCCCTACCCCCCTCATATCGACACGATTCCTTTTCCCCCAGGGTTTAGGGTCCATATTTTTACTTTGTTTAGTGGGGATGGGTCACAAACCACAATTGAACATATTGCTAAATTTACCACACAATGTGGTGAGATCGGAATGGATGGTGACTTAAAGCTACGTTTATTTCCGAATTCATTAACTGGAGAAGCTTTCTTGTGGTACATTAGACTCAGACCTGGGTCTGTTCCCGACTGGCCAACTATGGAGAATCTCTTCCATAGTCATTTCTATCGACTACCCCCTGAGGTATCCATTTCGGAATTAACCAATATGAGACAAATGCCCGGGGAATCAGCCGAAGAGTACATGGGGAGATTCGTCCGGGCCAGACACTTTTGCCCAGTGATTATGGCCGAAGAAAGTTATATAAGCTTGGCCATAGGAGGCATACACCTCGAATTAAAAAAGAAAATGTTTGGCCAACAATTTGCATCAATTTTTGACTTAATGAGGCATGTCACTGAATATGAGAAATTGTTAAGAGAAGAAAATCGAAGAGGGCATCACGGTAAGGCCACTCATTATCAAGTTGGCCTAGCCGAAGTCCAAGATGACTTGGTTAGTGTTGAAAAAGAACAATGGGAGAACGAAGTGGGCCTAGCCCAAGTCGTTTGCCAAAAGAACACGGTTTGCCCGGCTTTAATAAAACCAAGAGCATTACAGCCTCATATCAAAATGCCTCCTGGCATGCTAAATAAAACAGAGTTTCGTTCTGAAATGGAGAGGCGCTATGGTTTTGATGTGTCGAAAACCGAAGCTATTTTTGACCACTTATTGGCTGATGGCAAAATAAAAGTACCTAATGATCATAGAATGCCAACGGCCAAAGAGCTGGAAGGCAAAGTATACTGTAAATTTCATAATGCATGGACTCATAACACTAATGATTGTTTGGTTTTCAGGTGGATGATTCAGAGTTGCCTAGACAACGGCACGTTGCGCTTTCTGCCGAAATGGATGAATAAGAAAATGGGAATTGACAAAGAAACATTCTAGGCGGAAGGAGTAAACATGGTCAACGTTCAGGATGACCCAGCCGAAAAAGAAAACCAACAAACTGAGCAGGAAATAATACAGTCAGGATGGCAATTAGGCCTTTGCGCTAGATGTCATTCCGAAATGGCAACAATGCCATGGATCTATCCAGTTAACGCCTACTATCCTTGGGCCAATCCCTTGGCCAATTTTCCCATGGTTCCACAGCCGCCTATGGTACCATATCCCCCTCCAATGCTCGGGGGGCATTGTGCCAATGGCGATCTATTGCGGGAAAATGGAAATAAGCGGAATCGAAGTCCTCCTCGAAGGACTGACATAAGTGATAAAAGGAGGGCACCCTCTAGCCCACTTCGAAGGCATGAATCAACTCGAGAACCGGTCCATTCCAGGTTCATTAAACCGCCAGCAGTCCAGGAAAGACGTTGGACGGCAGTAAGGCATCCTAAGTTCCCAAACGGAAGAAGTCCTCGTGATATGACGAGAACACAGTATCGAAGACATTTGAGGCAACGGAAAGAAGCTGAAATACTCAAAAGGGAAACAACAAAACCCATCAAGGGTAAGGCAGTGATGTCAGCAGAGCCAAGAAGCCATAAAATCACCCCAACCGACATTCAATCGAAAAGAAAGATTGTCGATCCAACGATATTGGAAAGTGATGAGTCAAAGAACGGTGTCCCAAACAGACCAGACAATATCGGAGTGGACGATCTGAGTGAATGGATCGTAAAGATGGAAGAACTAAACCAGGTCGACAAAGAGTTGCCAATGGAAACCACAGGCGTACCATCATCCAATGGCGATGCTATCAACATGGAGTGTAACATGGTATGGGCTTTCCTTTCCAACACTAATGCTAACAACAATTCGCAGGATAACATAAGAGAGAGCAGTGAAGTCTGGGATGACAGTGAGCCGGTAGCCTTCTTTGTCAGCAATCCCGAACAAACGGTCCAGAAGAGCAAAACGGTCGAAGAGATCAAGGCTTTGTTCCAGACGCCACCGCCAAGCATGGCGAAGCATGTAAAGCCTCTCTTTGTGGCTGGCCATCTCGATGGCAAGCCTACTGGAAGAATGCTGGTTGACAATGGAGCCGCAGTGAATATCATGCCTCTCCAAACCATGAAACGCATAGGAAAGGAGAAGGCTGATCTTCTCAAGACCGATGTGGTGATTAGCAATTTTGCCGGAGGTAAAGCGGACATAATGGGCATCCTGCCAATCGAAGTAAGTATTGGAAGTAAGACAGTCACTTCCGCCTTTTTCGTTATAGACGCAAAGACTTCGTACAATGCCTTGCTAGGAAGGGATTGGATTCACTCCGCCATGTGCATCCCTTCGACCTTACACCAGTTCTTGGTATTTTTGGGAGATGGCGAGAACGAACCAGAAATGGTGAAGGCAGAAGAAAGGCTGTTCACGGCCAATGTGAACGTAGTAGAAGCTAGGTACTACTCCGACAATGTCGGACCATATAGGTTTATCGGACAGGACAAATATGGCCGTCCGCTTTGTGCCACTTCATCCGTGGCGCCGGTTAGTTTAGAGGTAGCAATGAGTAAAGAGGTTAGCAGGCCTTGCAACATCGAAGAAAGGCCGCTTTCTACTTTTCAAAATGTTAATCATGAATAACGTCGACATAGACGAAATTGTAATAATTCCGGATAACGCCGGATCAATAACAATAAATAACACTTTGGCCTTATTGGCAAAAGATCTTTCCGATTACTACAATTGTAATGCGGATGTAATTTATGAGCATGATCAAGATCTCACTTCGACAGATGAGATCACATTGAAAGAACTAAGTGCCGCTCCGGCAAAGCTCGATGACGTTAGGATTCAAGTTCAGGATCCTGTAATCGAAATGGAGCTTGGCAATGAAAATGATCATAGGCCCACTTACATTAGTACTTTATTAAGCCATGAAAACAAAGAGGCCATGATCAACATACTCAAAGAATACAAAGACTGTTTTGCATGGAACTATGATGAAATGTCCGGTCTCAGCAGAGACTTGGTAGAACATCGAATACCCATTTTGCCTGGGTTTAAGCCACGCAAACAGCCTCTCCGACGCATGTCCGACGAAGTCTGTATGTTGATTAAAGAAGAGATTCAAAGGCTTCTTAAAGCAGATTTCATCGAAGTGGCCAGATACCCTGAATGGGTGGCCAATGTCGTGCCAGTAATCAAAAAGAATGGCAAACTGAGAATTTGCATAGATTTCAGGGATTTAAATTTGGCATCTCCGAAAGATGAGTATACAATGCCAATGGCCGACGTGATGATAGATGCCGTTGCAGGGCATGAGTACCTAACTCTTGTCGACGGCAATGCAGGATATAATCAGATCTGCGTAGCTGAAGAGGATATCCCAAAACTGGCATTCCAATGCCCGGGGGGCATTGGTACCTTTCAATGGAAGGTTATGCCGTTTGGCCTTAAAAATGCTGGAGCTACGTACCAACGAGCTATGAATTGCATTTTTCATGACTACATGAATGACTTCGTCAAAATCTACATCGACGATCTCATCATTAAGTCTACTAGCTTTGCTCAGCATTTAGATCACCTGGTTAAGGCCTTTGACAGGATGAGAAAATTTCAGTTGAAGTTAAACCCGCTAAAATGCGTGTTCGGAGTGGCCGCACGTCATTTTCTTGGATTTTTAGTACATAAGAAAGGAATCGAAGTGGAAGCAAACAAGGCAAAGGCCATCTTGGCCGCCCAACCACCTCAAACCAAGAAAGAACTTCAACAGTTTCTTGGAAAAGTCAATTATTTAAGAAGGTTCATCTCGAACCTCGCAGGTAAAACCAAGGTGTTCTCGCCCTTATTAAAGTTAAAAGACCATGATCACTTCGAATGGTCAGAAGAACATGGGCAGGCATTTGATAAGATTAAGGAAGCTCTGACTTCCCCTCCTGTGATGATGCCGCCGCAAAAAGGAGAACCGCTTAAGCTTTATATTTCGGCATCAGACAAGACCATTGGAGCCTTTTTTGCTCAAGACGACAAAAATGGTCATGAACGAGCCGTGTACTACTTAAGCAGGCATTTGAGCGACACAGAACAAAGATACCATCCGATCGAAAAGGTGTGTCTGACCTTATATTTCGCATGTATCAAGCTACGACACTATTTGCTACCGGTAAAGGTTCTTGTGATCAGTAGCGTTGATGTGGTCAAATACATGCTTTCGAGATCAGTAGTACGTGGTCGGATAGGCCGTTGGGCCATCCACCTGATGGAGTATCAGCTACAATTTGTTCCACAAAAAGCGGTGAAGGGCCAAGCCTTGGCCGACTTTCTCACCGACCACCCCAGTATCGAAATAGATAACGAAGTAGCTCAGCAAATCGAAATACTATCAGTATTCGTTAAACCCTGGATCCTCCAATTCGATGGATCGCGAACAGACAAAGCATCTGGGGCTGGCGTTGTGGTCACTTCACCATCAGGAATCAAGACCGGCATGTCGGTCCAGTTCGATTTCCCATGCACCAATAATCAGGCCGAATATGAGGCCTTGATCCTTGGATTAGAAATACTACGTGAATTAGGGGCATCTAGCGTCAATGTGACTGGAGACTCCCAGCTTGTCATTAAGCAGATTCAGGGTGCGTTCCAGTGTCGAAATCCCATATTGGACAGATATATTGCCACGGTAAATGCTTTACTAATGGGGTTCGACGAAGTGATATTGCAGCATGTGGCTAGAAAATCCAATTTCGAAGCCAATGAATTGGCTCAGATAGCCACTGGAGCAGAGCTTCCCAAAAATTGCATGGCCGCCAGTTATACCATCATAAGGCAGGCCTATCCCTCTCATTTCGAAAGAACTAATGTCTGCGCCATAGAAAGTGTCATGAAGCAAGTGGAGGATTGGCGCGAACCAATATTAAGGTATTTAAATGATCCTTCCCGAGGAGCACCTCGAAGAGTCAGAATGAGAGCAGCCAATTATGTAGTTCTGGGAGGTAGCTCGCTGTATCGATGAGGTCATGATGAAGTGCTCTTGCAATGTGTCGGACAAGACGAGGCAATGAAAATCATGATGGAAGTCCACGAAGGAGTGTGCGGAGCCCATCAGAGTGGCCGCAAGATAGCATGGTTGATCAAGCGATATGGTTATTTCTGGCCAAAAATGGTGCAAGACTGCCATTGGCTGGCCAGAGGCTGTGAAAAATGTCAACTGCATGGTCCAATTCAGAGAGTACCAGCCGAAGAGATGAACCTAATTGTGAAACCTTGGCCATTTCAATGTTGGGCCATCGACCTAATAGGGGCCATTTTCCCTTCATCATCAAAACAACATACCCACATTATCACCGCCACGGACTATTTCACCAAGTGGGTAGAGGCCATTCCCCTCAAGCAAACCGATCAGGGGACAGTAGTCAAATTCATCAAGGAACACTTGATACACAGATTTAGGATTCCCTAAACTATCGTAACGGATAGGGGTACTATGTTCACAGGGTCGGAGATTCAGGCTTTTGCCACCACATATGGCATCCAACTCACGCATTCCTCGCCATATTATGCACAAGGGAATGGACAAGCCGAATCCACCAATAAAACCTTAAAGAATATCATCTCGAAAATGGTGGAAGAAAATCCTAGGGCATGGCACCTATTGCTTTCCGAAGCATTATGGGCTTATCGAACGAGCAAGCGCTCCAGTACGGGAACTACCCCATTTCGACTCACTTATGGCCACGATGCAGTTCTGCCCATGGAAATCAACGTGAGGTCCGCACGAATAGCCCAGCAGAATAACCTCACTGTTGAGGAATACCATTACAAAATGATAGACGAATTGGACGCCGTAGAGAACATCAGGGTACAGGTGTTAGATTCCATCGAGGCTCAGAAAAAGCAAGTTGCCAGAGCTTACGACAGAAAGGTCAAGGCCAAAAGGTTCCAAATAGGAGACCTAGTGTGGAAGGTGGTCTTTCCTTTGGAGAAAAAGGATGCAGCGTTGGGAAAATGGAGCCCCAATTGGGAGGGCCCCTTTTCGATCCATTCGATAACTAGAGGCAAAGCCTATTTACTAGAAAACCTGGAAGGGAATTTGCTCAGGGATCCAATTAATGGCAAATACTTGAAAAAGTGTTATCCCACACTATGGGAAACGTTGCCATTGAAACGCCGAAATAATCTAAGTCAAAATGGCCACTAGGCCAAATCGAACTTAGAGTCATTTTCTATTTCGAACGAATCATGTTATCGATGCGCTTAAGGGATTTCTTTTCCACATTTAAAATGTTTTTTGAAGGAATCTTAACACAAGCAAATCAGATAACTTGATAGATCGAAAGAAAAATAATGTGTTCAAAAATGAGCCAAAGTATGGCTTAAAATATCCCAAAGCAAAGAGAAGATGGACCCAGAAAGGGGAGCTGCCAACGAAGCGAGGTTCAGGTAACTTAGTTTTATCTTTATTTTATCATATTAATATGGCTTGATTACCAAATTTTATTATGGCAATTGGTGACGTGATAGCCATTGCTTAAATAAATATTTCTTTCTTCATTCTGTTCCTGCCTATGGAGCTAAGTTGCCAAATCGTACATGGCAACATAAATAAAGAAGCTGCCAAATCAATGGCACAAGGTAGGAGGAGTTTTAACCAAGTTATGATCAAATTTTGCATTTAATCACAACTTGCGGGGGGCATTGTTTGAGCCCAAAAATGAATTTTTGTATAAATTCGGAGTGGGCTGATTTTGGTCCTTTTCGCCACGCCGAAATGAATTAATTAGGCCCAGGCCGGAATGAAATAACGGCCCATGGCCCAATCGGCCAAAAATATAAAATAAAATAAATAGAATAATAGATTTAAATTCAAATCCCTCACAATTAGGGGTTGTTAGGAGAGCAATAACAAAATGGCTAAAAATAGCCATTGTTATATCTGCACATGCCTAAAATAAAGGCCATATGTTGCTGAAAATTTAAAATTCAAATGAGATGGCATAACTGCCATAGCAACAAATAAGGAGGTCCATCCAATTCAAATAATCAAGTCTTTTGAAGACATCCAACTCCAAAAATAAAGGATTGTGGTTGCAGCTTGGTGCCTATAAAAAGGAGCTGGATTCATCATTTTGGAACACACACAACATCAATCAATCAACTACAACAACATTCTCTCAATCAAGAAGTCCACACTTCTCTGATTCCTTAGCTTAAATGAACAAAGAATAGCTTTAGTTCAAGTAGGTAGAAAACCGCTACGGGGTGTTTGTAGCCATACCTCATTCGGCTCGAAGTGAGGATATGAAGGCACTCATTCCGTAACGTCACGAGATCGTAGCCATCACTCACTCGGATTGGGCCCGATTCGAGGTGAGATATCAATGCGACGGAGTGGTACCCAGCATTCATATCGAGCGCATGCATGAAGGGGAGTACAGACGAAGTCAATCAATGCTCGTCGGAGTGAACAGCCTTTGAAGACATATACAGGTAGATATGGCCGGAGTCATCAATGTGTCCGATTTGTAGCTAGAGTTCTTAGGGACTGCTCAATGCATCTCTGTCATAGATATGGCCCGAGTCATCAATGCGTGTGTACGTAGTCGAGTCCTGTAAGGTCCACATGGCGAGTAGCTATCGTCTTCTAATGTACTTCCTTTCGATTTAAGTTTTCTGACCCTTTTCGATTCTTGAGAGTGCTAAATTATTAAGTCCTACATTCAGTTGTAGGCAAGTAGAACCTCAGGGGTAGTGTTTGCCTACTCCAATTCAATCGCTTTTCAGATAGAAGTCTTAGGCGCATCACTATTTCACTTCGATTCACATTAATTCCAATTCGAACCACCTCACATTCACTTCCACTTGTGTGCTACTGCACACTGGCACGCCCGCACCCGAACACGAAGAAGCTCACTTCGAATCGGCTGTTTTCCCATCGAACTCGGCCGGTTCGAACCCTGAGCGGCCACTTCAGCGCGGCCGGAAGAAATTTATGCAAACATATCTTTCTGGCACGCCCAGTGGGACAGCATTTCAGTTTTTGAAAAGGTTTTGTCAGCATTTAGGTCTTAGGAAGCACGTTTTATTTCGGTCAATTGCATACTTGCATTCTTTATTAAAAACTCACAAAAAATTAAAAATTAAAATTCAAAAACAGCAAGTCATGGCACCACCACGCTTAAGGAGCCAAACTCGAGCTGACCTCGGTTCAGACAGTGGAAGCAAGGCAGCCAGTGATCAGAACGAAGAGATGAGTGGACATAATCCACCTCCCAACGTTCAAGTCATCATTGACAGGCTCGAGCGAAATCAAAGAGCGCTTGAAGAGGCGCCGATTCAAGAAGCACCCGCCTTACTGGCCAGAGTGGCCAACTGTGGCGAAGACGCGCTATATGTAATGGAAAAGTGGATCTTGGAGTCCAATCGGAGATTCCAGGAGATGATGGAAAGACAACGCAAGGAAGAATCGGAGAGGGCCGAACAGATGGCCTCCATGTTAGAATCACTCCGAGTAACAGATCCACATTACGGAATGAACTTGCGCAGCGTGGCGTCAAGGATGGACAACGTTCCACAGGTAAGAGAAACCCCACGACGAAATGAGGCCGAACAGCATCACAGGCCCGACCTCGCCGATGCACGGCCAGAACAACTGAGCATTGGAGGAAATGATCGTCGTGGAAGGTACCCTAACATTGATACTGGCAAAAGAGTGGCATTCGAATCCAGAGGAATACTCTTGGAAGGGGAAGGATCGGGCTCCAGAGATCATTTCGAAAGACCTGAGATCCCCTATGCCACGCCACACATGGCAAGAAGGCCCCAACCTGCCACCACTGCCACAAATCCCACCAATCGAAGTGACAACACAGCCGTGTCTCGACAAGAGATACAGGAAATGTTGCGACAGGAGTTGGCAAGGCATAAACGATCAGCCTCGCCACCCAGGTATTCTCGTCCCTACCCCCCTCATATCGACACGATTCCTTTTCCCCCAGGGTTTAGGGTCCCTATTTTTACTTTGTTTAGTGGGGATGGGTCACAAACCACAATTGAACATATTGCTAAATTTACCACACAATGTGGTGAGATCGGAATGGACGGTGACTTAAAGCTACGTTTATTTCCGAATTCATTAACTGGAGAAGCTTTTTTGTGGTACATTAGACTCAGACCTGGGTCTGTTCCCGACTGGCCAACTATGGAGAATCTCTTCCATAGTCATTTCTATCGACTACCCCCTGAGGTATCCATATCGGAATTAACCAATATGAGACAAATGCCCGGGGAATCAGCCGAAGAGTACATGGGGAGATTCGTCCGGGCCAGACACTTTTGCCCAGTGATTATGGCCGAAGAAAGTTATATAAGCTTGGCCATAGGAGGCATGCACCTTGAATTAAAAAAGAAAATGTTTGGCCAACAATTTGCATCAATTTTTGACTTAATGAGGCATGTAACTGAATATGAAAAATTGTTAAGAGAAGAAAATCGAAGAGGGCATCACGGTAAGGCCACTCATTATCAAGTTGGCCTAGCCGAAGTCCAAGATGACTTGGTTAGTGTTGAAAAAGAACAATGGGAGAACGAAGTGGGCCTAGCCCAAGTCGTTTGCCAAAAGAACACGGTTTGCCCGGCTTTAATAAAACCAAGAGCATTACAGCCTCATATCAAAATGCCTCCTGACATGCTAAATAAACCAGAGTTTCGTTCTGAAACGGAGAGGCGCTATGGTTTTGATGTGTCGAAAACCGAAGCTATTTTTGACCACTTATTGGCTGATGGCAAAATAAAAGTACCTAATGATCATAGAATGCCAACGGCCAAAGAGCTGGAAGTCAAAGTATACTATAAATTTCATAATGCATGGACTCATAACACTAATGATTGTTTGGTTTTCAGGTGGATGATTCAGAGCTGCCTAGACAACGGCACGTTGCGCTTTCTGCCGGAATGGATGAATAAGGAAATGGGAATTGACAAAGAACCATTCCAGGCGGAAGGAGTAAACATGGTCAACGTTCAGGATGACCCAGCCGAAAAAGAAAACCAACAAACTGAGCAGGAAATAATACAGTCAGGATGGCAATTAGGCCTTTGCGCTAG
This sequence comes from Petrea volubilis, assembly GCA_026212405.1. Lineage (NCBI taxonomy): Eukaryota > Viridiplantae > Streptophyta > Magnoliopsida > Lamiales > Verbenaceae > Petrea > Petrea volubilis. The sequence continues at coordinate 3,965,366 of CM047879.1, forward strand.
ATGTCATTCCGAAATGGCAACAATGCCATGGATCTATCCAGTTAACGCCTACTATCCTTGGGCCAATCCCTTGGCCAATTTTCCCATGGTTCCACAGCCGCCTATGGTACCATATCCCTCTCCAATGCTCGGGGGGCATTGTGCCAATGGCGATCTATTACGGGAAAATGGAAGTAAGCGGAATCGAAGTCCTCCCCGAAGGACTGACAGAAGTGATAAGAGGAGGGCACCCTCTAGCCCACTTCGAAGGCATGAACCAATTCGAGAACCGGTCCATTCCAAGTTCGTTAAACCGCCAGCAGTCCAGGAAGGACGTTGGACGGCAGTAAGACATCCTAAGTTCCCAAACGGAAGAAGTCCTCGTGATATGACGAGAACACAGTATCGAAGACATTTGAGGCAACGGAAAGAAGCTGAAATACTCAAAAGGGAAACAACAAAACCCATCAAGGGTAAGGCAGTGATGTCAGCAGAGCCAAGAAGCCATAAAATCACCCCAACCGACATTCAATCGAAAAGAAAGATTGTCGATCCAACGATATTGGAAAGTGATGAGTCAAAGAACGGTGTCCCAAACAGACCAGACAATATCGGAGAGGACGATCTGAGTGAATGGATCGTAAAGATGGAAGAACTAAACCAGGTCGACAAAGAGTTGCCAATGGAAACCACAGGCGTACCATCATCCAATGGCGATGCTATCAACATGGAGTGTAACATGGTATGGGCTTTCCTTTCCAACACTAATGCTAACAATAATTCGCAGGATAACATAAGAGAGAGCAGTGAAGTCTGGGATGACAGTGAGCCGGTAGCCTTTTTTGTCAGCAATCCCGAACAAACGGTCCAGAAGAGCAAAACGGTCGAAGAGATCAAGGCTTTGTTCCAGACGCCACCGCCAAGCATGGCGAAGCATGTAAAGCCTCTCTTTGTGGCTGGCCATCTCGATGGCAAGCCTACTGGAAGAATGCTGGTTGACAATGGAGCCGCAGTGAATATCATGCCTCTCCAAACCATGAAACGCATAGGAAAGGAGAAGGCTGATCTTCTCAAGACCGATGTGGTGATTAGCAATTTTGCCGGAGGTAAAGCGGACATAATGGGCATCCTGCCAATCGAAGTAAGTATTGGAAGTAAGACAGTCACTTCCGCCTTTTTCGTTATAGACGCAAAGACTTCGTACAATGCCTTGCTAGGAAGGGATTGGATTCACTCCGCCATGTGCATCCCTTCGACCTTACACCAGTTCTTGGTATTTTTGGGAGATGGCGAGAACGAACCAGAAATGGTGAAGGCAGAAGAAAGGCTGTTCACGGCCAATGTGAACGTAGTAGAAGCTAGGTACTACTCCGACAATGTCGGACCATATAGGTTTATCGGACAGGACAAATATGGCCGTCCGCTTTGTGCCACTTCATCCGTGGCGTCGGTTAGTTTAGAGGTAGCGATGAGTAAAGAGGTTAGCAGGCCTTGCAACATCGAGGAAAGGCCGCTTTCTACTTTTCAAAACGTTGATTATGAATAACGTCGACATAGACGAAATTGTAATAATTCCGGATAGTACCGGATCAATAATAATAAATAACACTTTGGCCTTATTGGCCAAAGATCTTTCCGATTACTACAATTGTAATGCGGATGTAATTTATGAGCATGATCAAGATCTCACTTCGACAGATGAGATCACGATGAAAGAACTGAGTGCCGCTCCGGCAAAGCTCGATGACGTTAGGATTCAAGTTCGGGATCCTGTAATCGAAGTGGAGCTTGGCAATGAAAACGATCATAGGCCCACTTACATTAGTGCTTTATTAAGCCCTGAAAATACAGAGGCCATGATCAACATACTCAAAGAATACAAAGACTGCTTTGCATGGAACTATGATGAAATGCCTGGTCTCAGCAGGGACTTGGTGGAACATCGAATACCCATTTTGCCTGGGTTTAAACCACGCAAACAGCCTCTCCGACGCATGTCCGACGAAGTCTGTGTGTTGATTAAAGAAGAGATTCAAAGGCTTCTTAAAGCAGACTTCATCGAAGAGGCCAGATACCCTGAATGGGTGGCCAATGTTGTGCCAGTTATCAAAAAGAATGGCAAACTGAGAATTTGCATAGACTTCAGGGATTTAAATTTGGCATCTCCGAAAGATGAGTACACAATGCCAATGGCCGACTTGATGATAGATGTCGTCGCAGGGCATGAGTACCTAACTCTTGTCGACGGCAATGCAGGATACAATCAGATCTTCGTATCCGAAGAGGATATCCCGAAACTGGCATTCCAATGCCCAGGGGGCATTGGTACCTTTCAATGGAAGGTTATGCCGTTTGGCCTTAAAAATGCTGGAACTACGTACCAACGAGCTATGAATTGCATTTTTCATGACTATATGAATGACTTCGTCAAAATCTACATCGACGATCTCATCATTAAGTCTACTAGCTTTGCTCAGCATTTAGAGCACCTGGTTAAGGCCTTTGACAGGATGAGAAAATTCCAGTTGAAGTTAAACCCGCTAAAATGCGTGTTCGGAGTGGCCGCAGGCCATTTTCTTGGGTTCTTAGTGCATAAGAAAGGAATCGAAGTGGAAGCGAACAAGGCAAAGACCATTTTGGCCGCCCAGCCTCCTCGAACCAAGAAAGAACTTCAACAATTTCTTGGAAAAGTCAATTACTTGAGAAGGTTCATTTCGAACCTTGCAGGTAAAACTAAGATTTTCTCACCCTTATTAAAGTTAAAAGGCCATGACTATTTCGAATGGTCAGAAGAACATGGGCAGGCATTTGATAAGATCAAGGAAGCTCTGACTTCCCCTCCTGTGATGATGCCGCCACAAAAAGGAGAACCGCTTAAGCTTTATATTTCGGCAGCAGACAAGACCATTGGAGCCTTTTTGGCTCAAGACGACAAAAATGGTCTCGAACGAGCTGTGTACTACTTAAGCAGGCATTTGAGCGACATAGAACAAAGATACCATCCGATTGAAAGCTGTGTCTGACTTTGTACTTCGCATGTATCAAGCTACGACACTATTTGCTACCAGTGAAGGTTCTTGTAATCAGTAGCGTCGATGTGGTCAAATACATGCTTTCGAGATTAGTAGTACGTGGTAGGATAGGCCGTTGGGCCATCCACCTGATGGAGTATCAACTACAATTCGTTCCACAAAAAGCTGGGAAGGGCCAAGCCTTGATCGATTTTCTCACCGACCACCCTAGTGTCGAAATAGATGGCGAAGATATGCTCAAGGATCCAGTAAATGGCAAATACTTGAAAAAGTGTTACCCCACACTATGGGAAACGTTGCCATTGAAACGCCGAAATAATCTAAGTCAAAATGGCCACTAGGCCAAATCGAACTTAGAGTCATTTTTTATTTCGAACGAATCATGTTATCGATGCGCTTAAGGGATTTCTTTTCCACATTTAAAATGTTTTTTGAAGGAATCTTAACACAAGCAAATCAGATAACTTGATAGATCGAAAGAAAAATAATGTGTTCAAAAATGAGCCAAAATATGGCTCAAAATATCCTAAAGCAAAAGGGATCTAGAAGGGAAGCTACCAACGAAGTGGAATTCAGGTAACTTAGTTTTATTTTTTATTTTATCATATTAATATGGCTTGATTACCAAATTTTATTATGGCAATTGGTGACATGATAGCCATTGCTTAAATAAATATTTCTTTCTTCATTCTGTTCGTGCCTATGGAGAGAGCTAAGTTGCCAAATCGTACATGGCGACATAAATAAAGAAGCTGCCAAATCAATGGCACGAGGCATGTGGAATTTTAACCAAGTTATGATCAAATTTTGCATTTAATCACAACTTGCGGGGGGCATTGTTTGAGCCCAAAAATGAATTTTTGTATAAATTCGGAGTGGGCTGATTTTGGTCTTTTTCGCCACGCCGAAATGAATTAATTAGGCCCAGGCCGGAATGAAATAACGGCCCATGGCCCAATCGGCCAAAAATATAAAATAAAATAAATAGAATAATAGATTTAAATTCAAATCCCTCACAATTAGGGGTTGTTAGGAGAGCAATAACAAAATGGCTAAAAATAGGCATTGTTATATCTGCACATGCCTAAAATAAAGGCCATGTGTTGCTGAAAATTTAAAATTCAAATGAGATGGCATAACTGCCATAGCAACAAATAAGGAGGTCCATCCAATTCAAATAATCAAGTCTTTTGAAGACATCCAACTCCAAAAATAAAGGATTGTGGTTGCAGCTTGGTGCCTATAAAAAGGAGCTGGATTCATCATTTTGGAACACACACAACGTCAATCAATCAACTACAACAACACTTCTCTCAATCAAGAAGTCCACACTTCTCTGATTCCTTAGCTTAAATGAACAAAGAATAGCTTTAGTTCAAGTTGGTAGAAAACCGCTACGGGGTGTTTGTAGCCATACCTCACTCGGCTCGAAGTGAGGATATCAATGCACTCATTTCGTAACGTCACGAAGTCGTAGCCATCACTCACTCGGATTGGGCCCGGTTCGAGGTGAGATATCAATGCGGCGGAGTGGTACCCTGCATTCATATCGAGCGCATGCATGAAGGGGAGTACAGACGAAGTCAATCAATGCTCGTCGGAGTGAACAGCCTCTGAAAACAACCACAGGTAGATATGGCCGGAGTCATCAATGTGTCCGATTTGTAGCTAGAGTTCTTAGGGACTGCTCAATGCATCTCTGTCATAGATATAGCCCGAGTCATCAATGCGTGTGTATGTAGTCGAGTCATGTAAGGTCCACATGGCGAGTAGCTATCGTCTTCTAATGTACTTCCTTTTCGATTTAAGTTTTCTGACCCTTTTCGATTCTTGAGAGTGCTAAATTATTAAGTCCTACATTCAGTTGTAGGCAAGTAGAACCTCAGGGGTAGTGTTTGCCTACTCCAATTCAATCGCTTTTCTGATAGATATCTTAGGCGCATCACTATTTCACTTCGATTCACATTAATTCCAATTCGAACCACCTCACATTCACTTCCACTTGTGTGCTACTGCACACTTGTGTATGCAAACATATCTTTCTTCCGGCCGCGCCGAAGTGGCCGCTTAGGGTTTGAACCGGCCGAGTTCGATGGGAAAACAGCCGATTCGAAGTGAGCTTCTTCGTGTTCGGGTGCAGGCGTGCCAGTGTGCAGTAGCACACAAGTGGAAGTGAATGTGAGGTGGTTCGAATTGGAATTAATGTGAATCGAAGTGAAATAGTAATGCGCCTAAGACTTCTATCGGAAAAGCGATTGAATTGGAGTAGGCAAACACTACCCCTGAGGTTCTACTTGCCTACAACTGAATGTAGGACTTAATAATTTAGCACTCTCAAGAATCGAAAAGGGTCAGAAAACTTAAATCGAAAAGGAAGTACATTAGAAGACGATAGTTACTCGCCATGTGGACCTTACAGGACTCGACTACGTACACACGCATTGATGACTCGGGCCATATCTTTGACAGAGATGCATTGAGCAGTCCCTAAGAACTCTAGCTACAAATCGGACACATTGATGACTCCGGCCATATCTACCTGTATATGTCTTCAAAGGCTGTTCACTCCGACGAGCATTGATTGACTTCGTCTGTACTCCCCTTCATGCATGCGCTTGATATGAATGCTGGGTACCACTCCGTCGCATTGTTATCACACCTCGAACCGGGCCCAATCCGAGTGAGTGATGGCTACGACCTCGTGACGTTACGGAATGAGTGCATTGATATCCTCACTTCGAGCCGAATGAGGTATGGCTACAAACACCCCGTAGCGGTTTTCTACCTACTTGAACTAAAGCTATTCTTTGTTCATTTAAGCTAAGGAATCAGAGAAGTGTGGACTTCTTGATTGAGAGAATGTTGTTGTAGTTGATTGATTGACGTTGTGTGTGTTCCTCTTCATGCATGCGCTCGATATGAATGCTGGGTACCACTCCGTCGCATTGATATCTCACCTCGAACCGGGCCCAATCCGAGTGAGTTTTTAATAAAGAATGCAAGTATGCAATTGACCGAAATAAAACGTGCTTCCTAAGACCTAAATGCTGACAAAACCTTTTCGAAAACTGAAATGCTGTCCCACCGGGCGTGCCAGAAAGATATGTTTGCATAAATTTCTTCCGGCCGCGCCGAAGTGGCCGCTCAGGGTTCGAACCGGCCGAGTTCATTGGGAAAACAGCCGATTCGAAATGAGCTTCTTCGTGTTCGGGTGCGGGCGTGCCAGTGTGCAGTAGCACACAAGTGGAAGTGAATGTGAGGTGGTTCGAATTGGAATTAATGTGAATCGAAGTGAAATAGTGATGCGCCTAAGACTTCTATCTGAAAAGCGATTGAATTGGAGTAGGCAAACACTACCCCTGAGGTTCTACTTGCCTACAACTGAATGTAGGACTTAATAATTTAGTACTCTCAAGAATCGAAAAGGGTCAGAAAACTTAAATCGAAAAGGAAGTACATTAGAAGACGATAGCTACTCGCCATGTGGACCTTACAGGACTCGACTACGTACACACGCATTGATGACTCGGGCCATATCTATGACAGAGATGCATTGAGCAGTCCCTAAGAACTCTAGCTACAAATCGGACACATTGATGACTCTGGCCATATCTACCTGTATATGTCTTCAAAGGCTGTTCACTCCGACGAGCATTGATTGACTTCGTCTGTACTCCCCTTCATGCATGCGCTCGATATGAATGCTGGGTACCACTCCGTCGCATTGATATCACACCTCGAACCGGGCCCAATCCGAGTGAGTGATGGCTACGACCTCGTGACGTTACGGAATGAGTGCATTGATATCCTCACTTCGAGCCGAATGAGGTATGGCTACAAACACCCCGTAGCGGTTTTCTACCTACTTGAACTAAAGCTATTCTTTGTTCATTTAAGCTAAGGAATCAGAGAAGTGTGGACTTCTTGATTGAGAGAATGTTGTTGTAGTTGATTGATTGACGTTGTGTGTGTTCCTCTGCATGCATGCGCTCGATATGAATGCTGGGTACCACTCCGTCGCATTGATATCTCACCTCGAACCGGGCCCAATCCGAGTGAGTTTTTAATAAAGAATGCAAGTATGCAATTGACCGAAATAAAACGTGCTTCCTAAGACCTAAATGCTGACAAAACCTTTTCGAAAACTGAAATGCTGTCCCACCGGGCGTGCCAGAAAGATATGTTTGCATAAATTTCTTCCGGCCGCGCCGAAGTGGCCGCTCAGGGTTCGAACCGGCCGAGTTCATTGGGAAAACAGCCGATTCGAAGTGAGCTTCTTCGTGTTCGGGTGCGGGCGTGCCAGTGTGCAGTAGCACACAAGTGGAAGCGAATGTGAGGTGGTTCGAATTGAAATTAATGTGAATCGAAGTGAAATAGCGATGCGCCTAAGACTTCTATCTGAAAAGCGATTGAATTGGAGTAGGCAAACACTACCCCTGAGGTTCTACTTGCCTACAACTGAATGTAGGACTTAATAATTTAGCACTCTCAAAAATCGAAAAGGGTCAGAAAACTTAAATCGAAAAGGAAGTACATTAGAAGACGATAGCTACTCGCCATGTGGACCTTACAGGACTCGACTACGTACACACGCATTGATGACTCGGGCCATATCTATGACAGAGATGCATTGAGCAGTCCCTAAGAACTCTAGCTAAAAATCGGACACATTGATGACTCCGGCCATATCTACCTGTATATGTCTTCAAAGGCTGTTCACTCCGACGAGCATTGATTGACTTCGTCTGTACTCCCCTTCATGCATGCGCTCGATATGAATGCTGGGTACCACTCCGTCGCATTGATATCACACCTCGAACCGGGCCCAATCCGAGTGAGTGATGGCTACGACCTCGTGACGTTACGGAATGAGTGCATTGATATCCTCACTTCGAGCCGAATGAGGTATGGCTACAAACACCCCGTAGCGGTTTTCTACCTACTTGAACTAAAGCTATTCTTTGTTCATTTAAGCTAAGGAATCAGAGAAGTGTGGACTTCTTGATTGAGAGAATGTTGTTGTAGTTGATTGATTGACGTTGTGTGTGTTCCTCTTCATGCATGCGCTCGATATGAATGCTGGGTACCACTCCGTCGCATTGATATCTCACCTCGAACCGGGCCCAATCCGAGTGAGTTTTTAATAAAGAATGCAAGTATGCAATTGACCGAAATAAAACGTGCTTCCTAAGACCTAAATGCTGACAAAACCTTTTCGAAAACTGAAATGCTGTCCCACCGGGCGTGCCAGAAAGATATGTTTGCATAAATTTCTTCCGGCCGCGCCGAAGTGGCCGCTCAGGGTTCGAACCGGCCGAGTTCATTGGGAAAACAGCCGATTCGAAGTGAGCATCTTCGTGTTCGGGTGCGGGCGTGCCAGTGTGCAGTAGCACACAAGTGGAAGTGAATGTGAGGTGGTTCGAATTGGAATTAATGTGAATCGAAGTGAAATAGTGATGCGCCTAAGACTTCTATCTGAAAAGCGATTGAATTGGAGTAGGCAAACACTACCCCTGAGGTTCTACTTGCCTACAACTGAATGTAGGACTTAATAATTTAGCACTCTCAAGAATCGAAAAGGGTCAGAAAACTTAAATCGAAAAGGAAGTACATTAGAAGACGATAGCTACTCGCCATGTGGACCTTACAGGACTCGACTACGTACACACGCATTGATGACTCGGGCCATATCTATGACAGAGATGCATTGAGCAGTCCCTAAGAACTCTAGCTACAAATCGGACACATTGATGACTCCGGCCATATCTACCTGTATATGTCTTCAAAGGCTGTTCACTCCGACGAGCATTGATTGACTTCGTCTGTACTCCCCTTCATGCATGCGCTTGATATGAATGCTGGGTACCACTCCGTCGCATTGTTATCACACCTCGAACCGGGCCCAATCCGAGTGAGTGATGGCTACGACCTCGTGACGTTACGGAATGAGTGCATTGATATCCTCACTTCGAGCCGAATGAGGTATGGCTACAAACACCCCGTAGCGGTTTTCTACCTACTTGAACTAAAGCTATTCTTTGTTCATTTAAGCTAAGGAATCAGAGAAGTGTGGACTTCTTGATTGAGAGAATGTTGTTGTAGTTGATTGATTGACGTTGTGTGTGTTCCTCTTCATGCATGCGCTCGATATGAATGCTGGGTACCACTCCGTCGCATTGATATCTCACCTCGAACCGGGCCCAATCCGAGTGAGTTTTTAATAAAGAATGCAAGTATGCAATTGACCGAAATAAAACGTGCTTCCTAAGACCTAAATGCTGACAAAACCTTTTCGAAAACTGAAATGCTGTCCCACCGGGCGTGCCAGAAAGATATGTTTGCATAAATTTCTTCCGGCCGCGCCGAAGTGGCCGCTCAGGGTTCGAACCGGCCGAGTTCATTGGGAAAACAGCCGATTCGAAATGAGCTTCTTCGTGTTCGGGTGCGGGCGTGCCAGTGTGCAGTAGCACACAAGTGGAAGTGAATGTGAGGTGGTTCGAATTGGAATTAATGTGAATCGAAGTGAAATAGTGATGCGCCTAAGACTTCTATCTGAAAAGCGATTGAATTGGAGTAGGCAAACACTACCCCTGAGGTTCTACTTGCCTACAACTGAATGTAGGACTTAATAATTTAGTACTCTCAAGAATCGAAAAGGGTCAGAAAACTTAAATCGAAAAGGAAGTACATTAGAAGACGATAGCTACTCGCCATGTGGACCTTACAGGACTCGACTACGTACACACGCATTGATGACTCGGGCCATATCTATGACAGAGATGCATTGAGCAGTCCCTAAGAACTCTAGCTACAAATCGGACACATTGATGACTCTGGCCATATCTACCTGTATATGTCTTCAAAGGCTGTTCACTCCGACGAGCATTGATTGACTTCGTCTGTACTCCCCTTCATGCATGCGCTCGATATGAATGCTGGGTACCACTCCGTCGCATTGATATCACACCTCGAACCGGGCCCAATCCGAGTGAGTGATGGCTACGACCTCGTGACGTTACGGAATGAGTGCATTGATATCCTCACTTCGAGCCGAATGAGGTATGGCTACAAACACCCCGTAGCGGTTTTCTACCTACTTGAACTAAAGCTATTCTTTGTTCATTTAAGCTAAGGAATCAGAGAAGTGTGGACTTCTTGATTGAGAGAATGTTGTTGTAGTTGATTGATTGACGTTGTGTGTGTTCCTCTGCATGCATGCGCTCGATATGAATGCTGGGTACCACTCCGTCGCATTGATATCTCACCTCGAACCGGGCCCAATCCGAGTGAGTTTTTAATAAAGAATGCAAGTATGCAATTGACCGAAATAAAACGTGCTTCCTAAGACCTAAATGCTGACAAAACCTTTTCGAAAACTGAAATGCTGTCCCACCGGGCGTGCCAGAAAGATATGTTTGCATAAATTTCTTCCGGCCGCGCCGAAGTGGCCGCTCAGGGTTCGAACCGGCCGAGTTCATTGGGAAAACAGCCGATTCGAAGTGAGCTTCTTCGTGTTCGGGTGCGGGCGTGCCAGTGTGCAGTAGCACACAAGTGGAAGCGAATGTGAGGTGGTTCGAATTGAAATTAATGTGAATCGAAGTGAAATAGCGATGCGCCTAAGACTTCTATCTGAAAAGCGATTGAATTGGAGTAGGCAAACACTACCCCTGAGGTTCTACTTGCCTACAACTGAATGTAGGACTTAATAATTTAGCACTCTCAAAAATCGAAAAGGGTCAGAAAACTTAAATCGAAAAGGAAGTACATTAGAAGACGATAGCTACTCGCCATGTGGACCTTACAGGACTCGACTACGTACACACGCATTGATGACTCGGGCCATATCTATGACAGAGATGCATTGAGCAGTCCCTAAGAACTCTAGCTAAAAATCGGACACATTGATGACTCCGGCCATATCTACCTGTATATGTCTTCAAAGGCTGTTCACTCCGACGAGCATTGATTGACTTCGTCTGTACTCCCCTTCATGCATGCGCTCGATATGAATGCTGGGTACCACTCCGTCGCATTGATATCACACCTCGAACCGGGCCCAATCCGAGTGAGTGATGGCTACGACCTCGTGACGTTACGGAATGAGTGCATTGATATCCTCACTTCGAGCCGAATGAGGTATGGCTACAAACACCCCGTAGCGGTTTTCTACCTACTTGAACTAAAGCTATTCTTTGTTCATTTAAGCTAAGGAATCAGAGAAGTGTGGACTTCTTGATTGAGAGAATGTTGTTGTAGTTGATTGATTGACGTTGTGTGTGTTCCTCTTCATGCATGCGCTCGATATGAATGCTGGGTACCACTCCGTCGCATTGATATCTCACCTCGAACCGGGCCCAATCCGAGTGAGTTTTTAATAAAGAATGCAAGTATGCAATTGACCGAAATAAAACGTGCTTCCTAAGACCTAAATGCTGACAAAACCTTTTCGAAAACTGAAATGCTGTCCCACCGGGCGTGCCAGAAAGATATGTTTGCATAAATTTCTTCCGGCCGCGCCGAAGTGGCCGCTCAGGGTTCGAACCGGCCGAGTTCATTGGGAAAACAGCCGATTCGAAGTGAGCATCTTCGTGTTCGGGTGCGGGCGTGCCAGTGTGCAGTAGCACACAAGTGGAAGTGAATGTGAGGTGGTTCGAATTGGAATTAATGTGAATCGAAGTGAAATAGTGATGCGCCTAAGACTTCTATCTGAAAAGCGATTGAATTGGAGTAGGCAAACACTACCCCTGAGGTTCTACTTGCCTACAACTGAATGTAGGACTTAATAATTTAGCACTCTCAAGAATCGAAAAGGGTCAGAAAACTTAAATCGAAAAGGAAGTACATTAGAAGACGATAGCTACTCGCCATGTGGACCTTACAGGACTCGACTACGTACACACGCATTGATGACTCGGGCCATATCTATGACAGAGATGCATTGAGCAGTCCCTAAGAACTCTAGCTACAAATCGGACACATTGATGACTCCGGCCATATCTACCTGTATATGTCTTCAAAGGCTGTTCACTCCGACGAGCATTGATTGACTTCGTCTGTACTCCCCTTCATGCATGCGCTTGATATGAATGCTGGGTACCACTCCGTCGCATTGTTATCACACCTCGAACCGGGCCCAATCCGAGTGAGTGATGGCTACGACCTCGTGACGTTACGGAATGAGTGCATTGATATCCTCACTTCGAGCCGAATGAGGTATGGCTACAAACACCCCGTAGCGGTTTTCTACCTACTTGAACTAAAGCTATTCTTTGTTCATTTAAGCTAAGGAATCAGAGAAGTGTGGACTTCTTGATTGAGAGAATGTTGTTGTAGTTGATTGATTGACGTTGTGTGTGTTCCTCTTCATGCATGCGCTCGATATGAATGCTGGGTACCACTCCGTCGCATTGATATCTCACCTCGAACCGGGCCCAATCCGAGTGAGTTTTTAATAAAGAATGCAAGTATGCAATTGACCGAAATAAAACGTGCTTCCTAAGACCTAAATGCTGACAAAACCTTTTCGAAAACTGAAATGCTGTCCCACCGGGCGTGCCAGAAAGATATGTTTGCATAAATTTCTTCCGGCCGCGCCGAAGTGACCGCTCAGGGTTCGAACCGGCCGAGTTCATTGGGAAAACAGCCGATTCGAAATGAGCTTCTTCGTGTTCGGGTGCGGGCGTGCCAGTGTGCAGTAGCACACAAGTGGAAGTGAATGTGAGGTGGTTCGAATTGGAATTAATGTGAATCGAAGTGAAATAGTGATGCGCCTAAGACTTCTATCTGAAAAGCGATTGAATTGGAGTAGGCAAACACTACCCCTGAGGTTCTACTTGCCTACAACTGAATGTAGGACTTAATAATTTAGTACTCTCAAGAATCGAAAAGGGTCAGAAAACTTAAATCGAAAAGGAAGTACATTAGAAGACGATAGCTACTCGCCATGTGGACCTTACAGGACTCGACTACGTACACACGCATTGATGACTCGGGCCATATCTATGACAGAGATGCATTGAGCAGTCCCTAAGAACTCTAGCTACAAATCGGACACATTGATGACTCTGGCCATATCTACCTGTATATGTCTTCAAAGGCTGTTCACTCCGACGAGCATTGATTGACTTCGTCTGTACTCCCCTTCATGCATGCGCTCGATATGAATGCTGGGTACCACTCCGTCGCATTGATATCACACCTCGAACCGGGCCCAATCCGAGTGAGTGATGGCTACGACCTCGTGACGTTACGGAATGAGTGCATTGATATCCTCACTTCGAGCCGAATGAGGTATGGCTACAAACACCCCGTAGCGGTTTTCTACCTACTTGAACTAAAGCTATTCTTTGTTCATTTAAGCTAAGGAATCAGAGAAGTGTGGACTTCTTGATTGAGAGAATGTTGTTGTAGTTGATTGATTGACGTTGTGTGTGTTCCTCTGCATGCATGCGCTCGATATGAATGCTGGGTACCACTCCGTCGCATTGATATCTCACCTCGAACCGGGCCCAATCCGAGTGAGTTTTTAATAAAGAATGCAAGTATGCAATTGACCGAAATAAAACGTGCTTCCTAAGACCTAAATGCTGACAAAACCTTTTCGAAAACTGAAATGCTGTCCCACCGGGCGTGCCAGAAAGATATGTTTGCATAAATTTCTTCCGGCCGCGCCGAAGTGGCCGCTCAGGGTTCGAACCGGCCGAGTTCATTGGGAAAACAGCCGATTCGAAATGAGCTTCTTCGTGTTCGGGTGCGGGCGTGCCAGTGTGCAGTAGCACACAAGTGGAAGCGAATGTGAGGTGGTTCGAATTGAAATTAATGTGAATCGAAGTGAAATAGCGATGCGCCTAAGACTTCTATCTGAAAAGCGATTGAATTGGAGTAGGCAAACACTACCCCTGAGGTTCTACTTGCCTACAACTGAATGTAGGACTTAATAATTTAGCACTCTCAAAAATCGAAAAGGGTCAGAAAACTTAAATCGAAAAGGAAGTACATTAGAAGACGATAGCTACTCGCCATGTGGACCTTACAGGACTCGACTACGTACACACGCATTGATGACTCGGGCCATATCTATGACAGAGATGCATTGAGCAGTCCCTAAGAACTCTAGCTAAAAATCGGACACATTGATGACTCCGGCCATATCTACCTGTATATGTCTTCAAAGGCTGTTCACTCCGACGAGCATTGATTGACTTCGTCTGTACTCCCCTTCATGCATGCGCTCGATATGAATGCTGGGTACCACTCCGTCGCATTGATATCACACCTCGAACCGGGCCCAATCCGAGTGAGTGATGGCTACGACCTCGTGACGTTACGGAATGAGTGCATTGATATCCTCACTTCGAGCCGAATGAGGTATGGCTACAAACACCCCGTAGCGGTTTTCTACCTACTTGAACTAAAGCTATTCTTTGTTCATTTAAGCTAAGGAATCAGAGAAGTGTGGACTTCTTGATTGAGAGAATGTTGTTGTAGTTGATTGATTGACGTTGTGTGTGTTCCTCTTCATGCATGCGCTCGATATGAATGCTGGGTACCACTCCGTCGCATTGATATCTCACCTCGAACCGGGCCCAATCCGAGTGAGTTTTTAATAAAGAATGCAAGTATGCAATTGACCGAAATAAAACGTGCTTCCTAAGACCTAAATGCTGACAAAACCTTTTCGAAAACTGAAATGCTGTCCCACCGGGCGTGCCAGAAAGATATGTTTGCATAAATTTCTTCCGGCCGCGCCGAAGTGGCCGCTCAGGGTTCGAACCGGCCGAGTTCATTGGGAAAACAGCCGATTCGAAGTGAGCATCTTCGTGTTCGGGTGCGGGCGTGCCAGTGTGCAGTAGCACACAAGTGGAAGTGAATGTGAGGTGGTTCGAATTGGAATTAATGTGAATCGAAGTGAAATAGTGATGCGCCTAAGACTTCTATCTGAAAAGCGATTGAATTGGAGTAGGCAAACACTACCCCTGAGGTTCTACTTGCCTACAACTGAATGTAGGACTTAATAATTTAGCACTCTCAAGAATCGAAAAGGGTCAGAAAACTTAAATCGAAAAGGAAGTACATTAGAAGACGATAGCTACTCGCCATGTGGACCTTACAGGACTCGACTACGTACACACGCATTGATGACTCGGGCCATATCTATGACAGAGATGCATTGAGCAGTCCCTAAGAACTCTAGCTACAAATCGGACACATTGATGACTCCGGCCATATCTACCTGTATATGTCTTCAAAGGCTGTTCACTCCGACGAGCATTGATTGACTTCGTCTGTACTCCCCTTCATGCATGCGCTCGATATGAATGCTGGGTACCACTCTGTCGCATTGATATCACACCTCGAACCGGGCCCAATCCGAGTGAGTGATGGCTACGACCTCGTGACGTTACGGAATGAGTGCATTGATATCCTCACTTCGAGCCGAATGAGGTATGGCTACAAACACCCCGTAGCGGTTTTCTACCTACTTGAACTAAAGCTATTCTTTGTTCATTTAAGCTAAGGAATCAGAGAAGTGTGGACTTCTTGATTGAGAGAATGTTGTTGTAGTTGATTGATTGACGTTGTGTGTGTTCCTCTTCATGCATGCGCTCGATATGAATGCTGGGTACCACTCCGTCGCATTGATATCTCACCTCGAACCGGGCCCAATCCGAGTGAGTTTTTAATAAAGAATGCAAGTATGCAATTGACCGAAATAAAACGTGCTTCCTAAGACCTAAATGCTGACAAAACCTTTTCGAAAACTGAAATGCTGTCCCACCAGGCGTGCCAGAAAGATATGTTTGCATAAATTTCTTCCGGCCGCACCGAAGTGGCCGCTCAGGGTTCGAACCTGCCGAGTTCATTGGGAAAACAGCCGATTCGAAATGAGCTTCTTCGTGTTCGGGTGCGGGCGTGCCAGTGTGCAGTAGCACACAAGTGGAAGTGAATGTGAGGTGGTTCGAATTGGAATTAATGTGAATCGAAGTGAAATAGTGATGCGCCTAAGACTTCTATCTGAAAAGCGATTGAATTGGAGTAGGCAAACACTACCCCTGAGGTTCTACTTGCCTACAACTGAATATAGGACTTAATAATTTAGCACTCTCAAGAATCGAAAAGGGTCAGAAAACTTAAATCGAAAAGGAAGTACATTAGAAGACGATAGCTACTCGCCATGTGGACCTTACAGGACTCGACTACGTACACACGCATTGATGACTCGGGCCATATCTAGGACAGAGATGCATTGAGCAGTCCCTAAGAACTCTAGCTACAAATCGGACACATTGATGACTCCGGCCATATCTACCTGTATATGTCTTCAAAGGCTGTTCACTCCGACGAGCATTGATTGACTTCGTCTGTACTCCCCTTCATGCATGCGCTCGATATGAATGCTGGGTACCACTCCGTCGCATTGATATCTCACCTCGAACTGGGCCCAATCCGAGTGAGTGATGGCTACGACCTCGTGACGTTACGGAATGAGTGCATTGATATCCTCACTTCGAGCCGAATGAGGTATGGCTACAAACACCCCGTAGCGGTTTTCTACCTACTTGAACTAAAGCTATTCTTTGTTCATTTAAGCTAAGGAATCAGAGAAGTGTGGACTTCTTGATTGAGAGAATGTTGTTGTAGTTGATTGATTGACGTTGTGTGTGTTCCAAAATGATGAATCCAGCTCCTTTTTATAGGCACCAAGCTGCAACCACATTCCTTTATTTTTGGAGTTGGATGACTTCAAAAGACTTGATTATTTGAAATAGATGGACCTCCTTATTTGTTGCTATGGCAGTTATGCCATCTCATTTGAATTTTAAATTTTCAGCAAGACATGGCCTTTATTTTAGGCATGTGCAGATATAACAATGCCTATTTTTAGCCATTTTGTTATTCCTCTCCTAACAACCCCTAATTGTGAGGGATTTTATTTTAAATCTATTATTATATTTATTTTATTTTATATTTTTGGCCGATTGGGCCATGGGCCGTAATTTTATTCCGGCCTGGGCCTCCAACATGGGCTCTGTGGACGCGTCGAAGTGGCCTGGGCCTAATTAATTCATTTCGGCGTGGCGAAAAGGACTAAAATCAGCCCACTCCGAATTTATACAAAAATTCATTTTTGGGCTCAAACAATGCCCCCCGCAAGTTGTGATTAAATGCAAAATTTGATCATAACTTGGTTAAAATTCCACATGCCTCGCGCCCTTAATTTGGCGGCTTCTTTATTCATGTCACCATGTACGATTTGGCAACTTAGCTCTCTCCATAGGCACGAACAGAATGAAGAAAGAAATATTTATTTAAGCAATGGCTATCATGTCACCAATTGCCATAATAAAATTTGGTAATCAAGCCATATTAATATGATAAAATAAAAAATAAAACTAAGTTACCTGAATTCCACTTCGTTGGTAGCTTCCCTTCTAGATCCCTTTTGCTTTAGGATATTTTAAGCCATATTTTGGCTCATTTTTGCACACATTCTTTTTCTTCTGATCTATCAAGTTATCTGATTTGCTTTCATTAAGATCCCTTCAAAAAACATTTTAAATGTGGAAAAGAAATCCCTCAAGCGCATCGATAACATGATTGGTTCGAAAGAGAAAATGACTCTAAGTTCGATTTGGCCTAGTGGCCATTTTGACTTAGATTATTTCGGCGTTCCAATGGTAATGTCTCCCATAGTGTAGGGTGATACTTCTTCAAATATTTGCCATTTACTGGATCCCTGAGCAAATTCCCTTCCACGTTTTCTAGTAAATAGGCTCTCCCTTTAGTTATCGAATGGATTGAAAAGGGGCCCTCCCAATTGGGGCTCCATTTTCCCAACGCTGCATCCTTTTTCTCCAAAGGAAAAACCACCTTCCACACCAGGTCTCCTATTTGGAATCTTTTGGCCCTGACCTTTCTGTCGTAGGCTCTAGCAACTTGCTTTTTCTGAGCCTCGATGGAATCTAGCGCCTGTACACTGATGTTCTCTACGGCGTCCAATTCGTCTATCATTTTGTAATGGTATTCCTCAACGGTGAGGTTATTCTGCTGGGCTATTCGTGCGGACCTCACGTTGATTTCCATGGGCAGAACTGCATCGTGGCCATAGGTGAGTCGAAATGGGGTGGTTCCCGTACTGGAGCGCTTGCTTGTTCGATAAGCCCATAACGCTTCGGAGAGCAATAGGTGCCATGCTCTAGGATTTTCTTCCACCATCTTCGAGATGATATTCTTTAAGGTTTTATTGGTGGATTCGGCTTGTCCATTCCCTTGTGCATAATACGGCGAGGAATGCGTGAGTTGGATGCCATATGTGGTGGCAAAAGCCTGAATCTCATACCCTGTGAACATAGTACCCCTATCCGTTACGATAGTTTGGGGAATCCCAAATCTGTGTATCAGGTGTTCCTTGATGAATTTGACTACTGTTCCCTGATCGGTTTGCTTGAGGGGAATAGCCTCTACCCACTTGGTGAAATAGTCCGTGGCGGTGATAATGTGGGTATGTTGTTTTGATGATGAAGGGAAAATGGCCCCTATTAGGTCGATGGCCCAACATCGAAATGGCCAAGGTTTCACAATTAGGTTCATCTCTTCGGCTGGTACTCTCTGAATTGGACCATGCAGTTGACATTTTTCACAGCCTCTGGCCAGCCAATGGCAGTCTTGCACCATTTTTGGCCAGAAATAACCATATCGCTTGATCAACCATGCCATCTTGCGGCCACTCTGATGGGCTCCGCACACTCCTTCGTGGACTTCCATCATGATTTTCATTGCCTCGTCTTGTCCGACACATTGCAAGAGCACTTCATCATGACCTAGTCGATACAGCGAGCTACCTCCCAGAACTACATAATTGGCTGCTCTCATTCTGACTCTTCGAGGTGCTCCTCGGGAAGGATCATTTAAATACCTTAATATTGGTTCGCGCCAATCCTCCACTTGCTTCATGACACTTTCTATGGCGCAGACATTAGTTCTTTCGAAATGAGAGGGATAGGCCTGCCTTATGATGGTATAACTGGCGGCCATGCAATTTTTGGGAAGCTCTGCTCCAGTGGCTATCTGAGCCAATTCATTGGCTTCAAAATTGGATTTTCTAGCCACATGCTGCAATATCACTTCGTCGAACCCCATTAGTAAAGCATTTACCGTGGCAATATATCTGTCCAATATGGGATTTCGACACTGGAACGCACCCTGAATCTGCTTAATGACAAGCTGGGAGTCTCCAGTCACATTGACGCTAGATGCCCCTAATTCACGTAGTATTTCTAATCCAAGGATCAAGGCCTCATATTCGGCCTGATTATTGGTGCATGGGAAATCGAACTGGACCGACATGCCGGTCTTGATTCCTGATGGTGAAGTGACCACAACGCCAGCCCCAGATGCTTTGTCTGTTCGCGATCCATCGAATTGGAGGATCCAGGGTTTAACGAATACTGATAGTATTTCGATTTGCTGAGCTACTTCGTTGTCTATTTCGATACTGGGGTGGTCGGTGAGAAAGTCGGCCAAGGCTTGGCCCTTCACCGCTTTTTGTGGAACAAATTGTAGCTGATACTCCATCAGGTGGATGGCCCAACGGCCTATCCGACCACGTACTACTGATCTCGAAAGCATGTATTTGACCACATCAACGCTACTGATCACAAGAACCTTTACCGGTAGCAAATAGTATCGTAGCTTGATACATGCGAAATATAAGGTCAGACACACCTTTTCGATCGGATGGTATCTTTGTTCTGTGTTGCTCAAATGCCTACTTAAGTAGTACACGGCTCGTTCATGACCATTTTTGTCGTCTTGAGCAAAAAAGGCTCCAATGGTCTTGTCTGCTACCGAAATATAAAGCTTAAGCGGTTCTCCTTTTTGCGGCGGCATCATCACAGGAGGGGAAGTCAGAGCTTCCTTAATCTTATCAAATGCCTGCCCATGTTCTTCTGACCATTCGAAGTGATCATGGTCTTTTAACTTTAATAAGGGCGAGAACACCTTGGTTTTACCTGCGAGGTTCGAGATGAACCTTCTTAAATAATTGACTTTTCCAAGAAACTGTTGAAGTTCTTTCTTGGTTTGAGGTGGTTGGGCGGCCAAGATGGCCTTTGCCTTGTTTGCTTCCACTTCGATTCCTTTCTTATGTACTATGAATCCAAGAAAATGACCTGCGGCCACTCCGAACACGCATTTTAGCGGGTTTAACTTCAACTGAAATTTTCTCATCCTGTCAAAGGCCTTAACCAGGTGCTCTAAATGCTGAGCAAAGCTAGTAGACTTAATGATGAGATCGTCGATGTAGATTTTGACGAAGTCATTCATGTAGTCATGAAAAATGCAATTCATAGCTCGTTGGTACGTAGCTCCAGCATTTTTAAGGCCAAACGGCATAACCTTCCATTGAAAGGTACCAATGCCCCCCGGGCATTGGAATGCCAGTTTCGGGATATCCTCTTCAGCTACGAAGATCTGATTATATCCTGCATTGCCGTCGACAAGAGTTAGGTACTCATGCCCTGCAACGGCATCTATCATCACGTCGGCCATTGGCATTGTATACTCATCTTTCGGAGATGCCAAATTTAAATCCCTGAAATCTATGCAAATTCTCAGTTTGCCATTCTTTTTGATTACTGGCACGACATTGGCCACCCATTCAGGGTATCTGGCCACTTCGATGAAATCTACTTTAAGAAGCCTTTGAATCTCTTCTTTAATCAACATACAGACTTCGTCGGACATGCGTCGGAGAGGCTGTTTGCGTGGCTTAAACCCAGGCAAAATGGGTATTCGATGTTCTACCAAGTCTCTGTTGAGACCGGGCATTTCATCATAGTTCCATGCAAAACAGTCTTTGTATTCTTTGAGTATGTTGATCATGGCCTCTTTGTTTTCATGGCTTAATAAAGTACTAATGTAAGTGGGCCTATGATCATTTTCATTGCCAAGCTCCACTTCGATTACAGGATCCTGAACTTGAATCCTAACGTCATCGAGCTTTGCCGGAGCGGCACTTAGTTCCTTCAACGTGATCTCATCTGTCGAAGTGAGATCTTGATCATGCTCATAAATTACATCCGCATTACAATTGTAGTAATCGGAAAGATCTTTGGCCAATAAGGCCAAAGTGTTATTTATTATTATTGATCCGGCGTTATCCGGAATTATTACAATTTCGTCTATGTCGACGTTATTCATGATCAACATTTTGAAAAGTAGAAAGCGGCCTTTCTTCGATGTTGCAAGGCCTGCTAACCTCTTTACTCATTGCTACCTCTAAACTAACCGGCGCCACAGATGAAGTGGCACAAAGCGGACGGCTATATTTGTCCTGTCCGATAAACCTATATGGTCCGACATTGTCGGAGTAGTACCTAGCTTCTACTACGTTCACATTGGCCGTGAACGGCCTTTCTTCTGCCTTCACCATTTCTGGTTCGTTCTCGCCATCTCCCAAAAATACTAAGAACTGGTGTAAGGTCGAAGGGATGCACATGGCGGAGTGAATCCAATCCCTTCCTAGCAAGGTATTGTACGAAGTCTTTGCGTCTATAACGAAAAAGGCGGAAGTGACTGTCTTACTTCCAATACTTACTTCGATTGGCAGGATGCCCATTATGTCCGCTTTACCTCCGGCAAAATTGCTAATCACCACATCGGTCTTGAGAAGATCAGCCTTCTCCTTTCCTATGCGTTTCATGGTTTGGAGAGGCATGATATTCACTGCGGCTCCATTGTCAACCAGCATTCTTCCAGTAGGCTTGCCATCGAGATGGCCAGCCACAAAGAGAGGCTTTACATGCTTCGCCATGCTTGGCGGTGGCGTCTGGAACAAAGCCTTGATCTCTTCGACTGTTTTGCTCTTCTGGACCGTTTGTTCGGGATTGCTGACAAAAAAGGCTACCGGCTCACTGTCATCCCAAACTTCACTGCTCTCTCTAATGTTATCCTGCGAATTATTGTTAGCATTAGTGTTGGAAAGGAAAGCCCATACCATGTTACACTCCATGTTGATAGCATCGCCATTGGATGATGGTACGCCTGTGGTTTCCATTGGCAACTCTTTGTCGACCTGGTTTAGTTCTTCCATCTTTACGATCCATTCACTCAGATCGTCCTCTCCGATATTGTCTGGTCTGTTTGGGACACCGTTCTTTGACTCATCACTTTCCAATATCGTTGGATCGACAATCTTTCTTTTCGATTGAATGTCGGTTGGGGTGATTTTATGGCTTCTTGGCTCTGCTGACATCACTGCCTTACCCTTGATGGGTTTTGTTGTTTCCCTTTTGAGTATTTCAGCTTCTTTCCGTTGCCTCAAATGTCTTCGATACTGTGTTCTCGTCATATCACGAGGACTTCTTCCGTTTGGGAACTTAGGATGTCTTACTGCCGTCCAACGTCCTTCCTGGACTGCTGGCGGTTTAATGAACCTGGAATGGACCGGTTCTCGAATTGGTTCATGCCTTCGAAGTGGGCTAGAGGGTGCCCTCCTCTTATCACTTCTGTCAGTCCTTCGGGGAGGTCTTCGATTCCGCTTATTTCCATTTTCCCGCAATAGATCGCCATTGGCACAATGCCCCCCGAGCATTGGAGGGGGATATGGTACCATAGGCGGCTGTGGAACCATGGGAAAATTGGCCCTTGGATTGGCCCAAGGATAGTAGGCGTTAACTGGATAGATCCATGGCATTGTTGCCATTTTGGAATGACATCTAGCGCAAAGGCCTAATTGCCATCCTGACTGTATTATTTCCTGCTCAGTTTGTTGGTTTTCTTTTTCGGCTGGGTCATCCTGAACGTTGACCATGTTTACTCCTTCCGGCTGGAATGGTTCTTTGTCAATTCCCATTTTCTTATTCATCCATTCCGGCAGAAAGCGCAACGTGCCGTTGTCTAGGCAGCTCTGAATCATCCACCTGAAAACCAAACAATCATTAGTGTTATGAGTCCATGCATTATGAAATTTACAGTATACTTTGCCTTCCAGCTCTTTGGCCGTTGGCATTCTATGATCATTAGGTACTTTTATTTTGCCATCAGCCAATAAGTGGTCAAAAATAGCTTCGGTTTTCGACACATCAAAACCATAGCGCCTCTCCGTTTCAGAACGAAACTCTGGTTTATTTAGCATGCCAGGAGGCATTTTGATATGAGGCTGTAATGCTCTTGGTTTTATTAAAGTCGGGCAAACCGTGTTCTTTTGGCAAACGACTTGGGCTAGGCCCACTTCGTTCTCCCATTGTTCTTTTTCAACACTAACCAAGTCATCTTGGACTTCGGCTAGGCCAACTTGATAATGAGTGGCCTTACCGTGATGCCCTCTTCGATTTTCTTCTCTTAACAATTTCTCATATTCAGTGACATGCCTCATTAAGTCAAAAATTGATGCAAATTGTTGGCCAAACATTTTCTTTTTTAATTCGAGGTGCATGCCTCCTATGGCCAAGCTTATATAACTTTCTTCGGCCATAATCACTGGGCAAAAGTGTCTGGCCCGGACGAATCTCCCCATGTACTCTTCGGCTGATTCCCCGGGCATTTGTCTCATATTGGTTAATTCCGATATGGATACCTCAGGGGGTAGTCGATAGAAATGACTATGGAAGAGATTCTCCATAGTTGGCCAGTCGGGAACAGACCCAGGTCTGAGTCTAATGTACCACAAGAAAGCTTCTCCAGTTAATGAATTCGGAAATAAACGTAGCTTTAAGTCACCGTCCATTCCGATCTCACCACATTGTGTGGTAAATTTAGCAATATGTTCAATTGTGGTTTGTGACCCATCCCCACTAAACAAAGTAAAAATAGGGACCCTAAACCCTGGGGGAAAAGGAATCGTATCGATATGAGGGGGGTAGGGACGAGAATACCTGGGTGGCGAGGCTGATCGTTTATGCCTTGCCAACTCCTGTCGCAACATTTCCTGTATCTCTTGTCGAGACACGGCTGTGTTGTCACTTCGATTGGTGGGATTTGTGGCAGTGGTGGCAGGTTGGGGCCTTCTTGCCATGTGTGGCGTGGCATAGGGGATCTCAGGTCTTTCGAAATGATCTCTGGAGCCCGATCCTTCCCCTTCCAAGAGTATTCCTCTGGATTCGAATGCCACTCTTTTGCCAGTATCAATGTTAGGGTACCTTCCACGACGATCATTTCCTCCAATGCTCAGTTGTTCTGGCCGTGCATCGGCGAGGTCGGGCCTGTGATGCTGTTCGGCCTCATTTCGTCGTGGGGTTTCTCTTACCTGTGGAACGTTGTCCATCCTTGACGCCACGCTGCGCAAGTTCATTCCGTAATGTGGATCTGTTACTCGGAGTGATTCTAACATGGAGGCCATCTGTTCGGCCCTCTTCGATTCTTCATTGCAGCTTGGAGCCTATAAAAGGACATCATCAACAACAGAAATGAACACACACAACGTCAATCAATCAACTACAACAACATTCTCTCAATCAAGAAGTCCACACTTCTCTGATTCCTTAGCTTAAATGAACAAAGAATAGCTTTAGTTCAAGTAGGTAGAAAACCGCTACGGGGTATTTGTAGCCATACCTCATTCGGCTCGAAGTGAGGATATCAATGCACTCATTCCGTAACGTCACGAGGTCGTAGCCATCACTCACTCGGATTGGGCCCGGTTCGAGGTGAAATATCAATGCGACGGAGTGGTACCCAGCATTCATATCGAGCGCATGCATGAAGGGGAGTACAGACGAAGTCAATCAATGCTCGTCGGAGTGAACAGCCTTTGAAGACATATACAGGTAGATATGGCCGGAGTCATCAATGTGTCCGATTTGTAGCTAGAGTTCTTAGGGACTGCTCAATGCATCTCTGTCATAGATATGGCCCGAGTCATCAATGCGTGTGTACATAGTCGAGTCCTGTAAGGTCCACATGGTGAGTAGCTATCGTCTTCTAATGTACTTCCTTTTCGATTTAAGTTTTCTGACCCTTTTCGATTCTTGAGAGTGCTAAATTATTAAGTCCTACATTCAGTTGTAGGCAAGTAGAACCTCAGGGGTAGTGTTTGCCTACTCCAATTCAATCGCTTTTCAGATAGAAGTCTTAGGCGCATCACTATTTCACTTCGATTCACATTAATTCCAATTCGAACCACCTCACATTCACTTCCACTTGTGTGCTACTGCACACTGGTACGCCCGCACCCGAACACGAAGAAGCTCACTTCGAATCGGCTGTTTTCCCATCGAACTCGGCCAGTTCGAACCCTGAGCGGCCACTTCGGCGCGGTCGGAAGAAATTTATGCAAACATTTCTTGTTTCTCCTGTCTTTTCTTTTAAGTTTCATTTAATATTGCAGATGTGGGGGTAATGAGTGGAGCCATTTTGTTCATCAAATTAGAGGACTTGAAGATAACTGAGGTCAAACTAGAAATATTTGTTGGGATTTTAAGCATAATATCCCTCTTTGGAAGTTTAGGAGGAGGGAGAACATCAGATGCCATAGGTAGAAAATGGACGATGGCGTTCGCGGGACTCGTATTCCAAACCGGCGCCGGCGTAATGGCGCTCGCCACCTCGTTCACGGTGCTAATGATCGGTCGATTTTTAGCCGAAATCGGGATCGGCTTTGGCATCATGATAGCTCCTGTATATATAATAGAGATATCCCCATCTGTTGCAAGAGGATCACTAACTACATTTCCTGAAATATTTGTGAACTTCGGTATCCTTCGTCATTGTTTCGACCACTAGTATAGTAGCCTTCATGCAACAATAACAAGCAGGAATGGACTTGTAACGAATTTCAAGCTCTTGGTATGGATTTCTTCTGGAGGCACTTGGAGAAGCCGTAGAAGCTTGGTAGGGAGCAATCGTGAATAGGCTTTCAATTTGAGGAAGAAGACTAAAAAGGGTCCTTCAAATATCAGGGTCCATCAATTTGAGGGTAAAAATGTTATTTTGCAAAATAAAAATGAATTAAAAGTCGCACTACACACGCGTGTAGTGCACCACATGTCTACAACATCTCACGAACTCAGTGTTTAAAACCACAGGGTTAAATTTGGCAATTAGAAAGCCATAGGGTTCAGCGTGCTACTTTCGCAAATCACAGGAGAATACTATGCATTTTGCCTTTGTTTTCTTTAGTAGTGAATATTATCCTTGCAAAAAATTATTTTTATGACAAAATATGTTTTCTCGTCTATGTATAACTGTTGTTAATTTTTGCATCACTGCTTATATGTTGTCGTCGATTTCTTTTTTTCGTTTTTATTCTTTTTGTAGTAAAAATAGATTGAATATGGGTTTAGACTTCAGACTATGCATTAATGGCCAAAATCTGTATCTATCTTTAATTTAAAAATTTTAAATTATCAAACTAAAATATTTTTCTCGCTATCTAAAATAATATTTTTCTATCTGTGAGGCTGTCCCTGCCTAAAATTTATTTTTCCATCTTCAATTTAAATTTTGTAAATTCTCAGAGATATATATTACCGCATTTCGTCCCATGCATGTCAGTAGATCCATCTGAATGTGCAAAACTGCAAAACTTTTGCATGGTCCGGTTATTTTAAACCATTCCCTTGCAAGCTAAAAAAAATTGTATAGTTAGACACGATAAAGTGCTATATAAATTATTTTGTCCAAAAAACAAAAAAAAAAGAATTGAGCAAAGTGAATAATGACAATGTATTATTTAAATTGCCATGTTAATAATTAATGACGGCTTAGTGACCGTAGAATCTTGTTACAAAATAATAATGATAATTTTTTTATCACCAAATTATCACTTTAGTAGTGTCATCAATTGTTAGTTGAAGCTTTTTACCAATTATCAATGGTGAAAAGGTCTAAAAGGTTGTTTGGATGGTAAAAAAAAAATAGAATCAATTATTTTTTTCAAAAAAAAAAAAAAGAAAAAACACTTTAGTTGAAAGAAAATGTGTTTGTTTGGGCTCTTTTTAAAAAGTAGAAATCAGATAAAAAAAAGTTCCAAGGTAGCCTTTTTTGAAAATGCAGTCTAAGTTTCCAAAAAGAAAGAAAAAAAATGTTTTTAAGCACTTTTAAATTATTGCATCATACGTCTAACTACTAAGCTAGGCAGGGGTGTGGGGGTGGAACTCTACTATAAAAAACATGACTCGACATACCCTTTTTTTAAACCGATCCAAACAAGCTCTAAAACACTAGTTCTTGTAACCACTGAGTGATATTATGACAAAATAAAAGTAGTTGTCATTAAATAAATTTAACTAGTGATAAAATATATATAGAAGGTATTGTCATTATTAATGACAACTTTTATATTTTGTCCTTAGTACTACTTTTCCTTGTAGTGGACTAAAATCACATATTATTGTAAATATATCGAACTAAAATAAAAAGGACAAAATACACTTAACCTCCTTGAACTGTGCTAATGTAACACTTTATCCCCTTGCACTATAATAAGTTTCACATAATCCCTCCATCTCAATTTGTACACAAAGAAGGCATTAGCTAGTATTTATAAAATACGTATTATAAACTTTTCACTATTTTAATTTTAAAATAATAGAACACCTATTAGTGTGAGAAAGATAAACTGTACAACCACAAATATTTGTTTGCATCTATATTACATTCTTATAATATAATGCAAATGCAAATGCAAATGCAAATGTTTATAATAGACTTAATTTGGAGTTTTTGTTGGAATTTCAATTTATTTTAGCGCTAATTACAACTTGCACCCTTGAAGTTTACCCCTTGTAACACTTATCCCCCTCAACTTCATAATTTAACAATTCAGACCCTTGAATGTTTGTAAAGCTGACGTGGCCATTGACTAAATCAATATATAATTAAATGTTGACCGACGATTTTACCCTCATACTATTCACACACACACACACACACACATATATATATATATTCACACACACTCACACACATACACATATATATATTTTCACACACATACACATATATATATATATATTCACACACACTCACACACATACACATATATATATTTTCACACACATACACATATATATATTTTCACACACATACATATACATATACATATATATATTCACATGCGCGCACACATATAAATATATTCAAACACATACATATATATATATACATGCACACACACACACACACACATAGAGAGAGAGAGAGAGAGAAACGAGGGATGAGGGATGGATTGAAGAAAATTTGGCGGGAGAAAGAGATGGGATGGGGAATTGGGGGTGGGGGGGGGGGGGGAGGGGATGGCCGGGGCAGGTGCTGTCACGATCCGGAAAAATACCCTTTTATTTTATTAAAATAAAATTGGACAGAAACGCGCAACGGTAATATTTTCATAGTTGTATGAATAATTATTTTCACATAAAATTTGTACAAAATACAAAAGTTACAATTTTCAAAAGAATACAAAATAACTTTATTGCGTAAATGGCTTCAAAACGCTTCCGCTGCGCCACTCTGATCCGCTATCTCATTTCTGTCTAAAAAGTATTGGAAAGGAGGAGTCAACGCGACGGTTGAGTAGAAACACATACTTTAATTACATAAGGTGCTCGGGTGTTAGTTGCACATAAAGCACACATAGAGCACATAGTTTGCACTTTTCTACCTTTCGTCACCTAACAGTGACCCTTATAACTACCTATGCCGAATATACAACCAGCACATTTCTCCCGCCTGCCTTATCCTCCGGTGGTCGTATCCCGGGCATACGCCGAATATTTTCCTACGACCCTCTCTCTTGAGTAGAACACTCCGTCTACCCAAGGGGGGATTAGGAGATGGAGGGAGTGTGAACTCTTAAAACCGGCTACTCAATAGTATGTCCCGGCGGAACACACCCAAACCACTCCGGCACATTTGGGCCCATTCACATAATATCACATAATCACATAATCATGGAAGTTTATGAAAAATTGGTATATGTATAACAAATCTCATTTCTTTTAAGAAAAACAAATATGTGTATAAGTTTGATATGTTTAATAAGAAAATTAGTATACTTATGTAACTACGAACTTACTTTTAAACACTTTTTAAGGTCAATATGTTTTCTTCTCAAAAATACCATTTTTGCAAGAAAATTAGTTTACATACTTAAAAACAACTACTTCATATACATAAAGATAGTAAGATTTGTGATCTAACATATTTGCATAGATTTGCTAGCTAACAAGTTAACCATAACATATCTAATAAACCTTCCTAAGCACATCACAAACACAAAATACCTATCAAAGAGTAATTCAAGAGAGAATCCTAATAACTAATCACACTTTATGAGCACAATAACAAGACAGTCATTTCAACATGAATATAGCAAATAAAGCATATAAACATGGAGCAAATATCTCTAAGCCCAAAATTGGAGGGCATGTTTGGCAAAAGCTATCACTCAAGGCCAATCAAGCTTGTGTATTTTACATAGCTTGGCACAAGAGTATGGAAGCTTGCCTTGTAGGAAGATCCTACTCAAAAGAAGGAAAGAAAACACTTATGAAATCAAAGTAGGTTTCTACCTTAGTTTATACTTGAAAGGGGTATAAAGAAGAGTGAAAGGATGATGTTTGTGGAAGAAACTTGAGAGAGTATAGTGTGTGAAGGTGTGAGGACGCTTTTAGGGGTGGGGAAGTGTGTGGGAGGTCCTATTTATAGTGGAGAATGAAGGTAGAAGGCAAGACTTGGGGACCAAGGTTTAATAAATGCAAATCTTTCCATTTAAAGCAAATCTCCCAATTAGGCTTAAAATTAAATGCCAAATTAAATGAAATCTTCCACCTCCCTCATCTATTTCTAGCCTTGGTGTAACCCTAATCCATGAGTCATGAATCTAGATGATAGAAGACCACACAAGTGTATAATTTCTAGAAGAAATTCATCTTGTATTAGTGTAGGATATTTTAATAAAATACTAAAGAAAATCAACCAAAATCTGATTTTATTTTATTGCCATAATTGTATAAGATCTGAAATTATCTACTTGTTTTAGATAAAATTCGAATTTGCCTTTGTTTTATTGTTAAAAACCTAAAATTAGGGTTTTAGGGCATAAAATTAGGGTTTTGGATCATAAAATTCGAAAATTCATAATTAATTTAGAAAAATTCCAAAATTATGAAATTTAATCTTTATAAATCAAGACTTATATGTATACTTCCCAGAAATTACAAATGTTTTAGTTAAGTTTTCGAAAATTGCAATTTAGGACATAGAAAGTTCGAAAATTGTGTTCGAATGTCAAATTCTTCTAAAATTTGGAAAATCATGTAATTCATTCAAAATTGATTTTCTCCATGCATAAAAGTCTAGAATACTTAGTTATATTATTTTTGAAACTCATAAGTATTTAATAGATGAATTTTCCAAGAGTGGTAATCGAAATTCGAAAATTGGCACTTTACCGTTCAAAATGCAAATTACTCTCAAAATCATTCTAAAATTTGAAAATAACAACCAATAATGAAATTTTCAAGAATTATAATGTTTTATATCAATTATTTAAATAATAAGGATTTCCAGGTCGTCACAGGTGCGATTTTCAGGGGTAAGGGATTGGGGCAGATGCAATTTTGGGGGTAGGGGTCTTGGGGTGGGGAAGAAAGGGAAGGGAAGGTAAGGGAAGAAAAGGGGTGGGATGTAGGAATACAAACGAGCCGAGCCGAGCCAAGCCGAGCCGAGCCTTGGCCTTTTTTATCAGGCTCGAGCTTGAGCTTGAGCTCGAGCTCGAGCTCGAGCACGACAAGCCAGGAAAAAATAGGCTCGAGTCATGTTCGAGCTTGGCTCGAATTTGTGAGTAAATTATAGGCTTGAGCTTGAGTTTAAATATTTTATTATGTTTGAGCTAGGCTCGAGCTCAAGTTCGAAATTCAATATATTATTTATAATTTTATATATAATTATATAAAAATAAAAATAAATATTAAAAAAATTAAAGCTCGCGAACGTACGAACAAGAATTACTGGGCTTGAGCTTGGCTCAACACTTATATGGGCTCGGCTTGAATTATTCGAATTCGAGCTTGAATCTTTGTCGAGCCGACTAGGTTCGTTTGCATCCCTAGTGGGATGGGAGGAGGGTGGGGAAGAAGATGATGAATAGTGTTAAAGGTGAAGTATTTTTTCTTTCCTTTCTCGTTTTAATTAATTAACCAATTAATTAATATAAATTTTAAATTTCAATTTTAGAAGAAATTAGAAAATTTTAATTTTTGATTGTTAATTTTTATTATTTAATAAGTTATTTCATTAAATTTTGTATTTATTTAAATTAATTGAGTTTATATAAAAAATAATATATATTTAAGTTTTAAATTTATAATATTTATATAAAATAAATATTTTTAAATATATATATAGTAAACTATATAAAAAAAAATATGACGCGGCTTTTTTTTAATGGAAATATTTTTTCCTTCAATGACCAGAGGGTAATTTAGGCATTTTAGAAAAGGAATAATGTGGCTAGGTCAAACAAACGGATTTTTTTAACTTCATTGCCTTTTTTGCCGTTGATTGTTAAGTGAAGGAGCTGAATTGTTACGTTATGAAATTGAGGGGGGTAAGTGTTACAAGGGGTAGAATTCAGGAGTGCAAGTTGTAATTAGCCCTTTATTTTATTTATGAACACTTTTTGAGTGTTAGTTAATACTTATTTTATTCTAATAAATATTGAAATTGACTTTTTTATTTTTTTTATCTTAACAAATTGTTATTATCATTATTTTATAATAGTTCATGCTTTCTCTTATTTCTTTCAAATTTTTAAAGTTTCTTACACAGAAATATAATGGTTATAATTTTATCCAATGCGTTGTGCCACATTTGTTTAAATAGTTGTAAAATGTGCAATAGTTGAGCTAAGTTTTTTGGATAAAAAAATTGAATTATAAACAATTGAAAATTTACTTTTGTAAACTTCAATACATAATAATAAACTTGTGAGATTGAGAATAAAACGGATGTTGTTGCTTTTATTATCAAAATAAATTAGTGACATAATATGAAAAGGTATAAAGTTTTGCTTGACATCAAAAATTCAATTTTTTTTTTTGTATTTTATATTTTTTGTAAGTAATCTTGAAGTTTAAAAAACTAAAAGATTATAATAGATATTTTATAAATAATAGCTATTGCTTTGTTTGTGTATGAATTAAGATAAAAGGATTAAGTGAAGCTTATTATAGTATAACTATAGTAAAGGATTATACATGCATAATTGAAGGGGGTTAAGTGTACTTTGCCAGAAAAAAAAAAATTGACAAAAAAGAACAAAAACTCAAATGGGTTAACCTATTGAAGAATTTTCAACCTTCCCTTTATTATATTCTGGGTTTTTATTATAATCAAAATGAAAGAAGGCAACGATACTTATAATCTATTGGCTTATAAAACTTGTCAAAGTTAGTACCAATTTGACCATAATGGTAATAAAAAATCCACTTCCCATTCAAATTGAATAAACTAGAAACGAAAATTCTCCTAATTAAACCAAAAATCAACTTTGAATTTTAATCAAAATGTTATTCTCTCTATCTCTCCTCTCTCTCCCTTTCTCTCTCTAACACCGTAACACGCAACTTCCCTCCTCCTATAAAACCACGCATCCTTCGATCCAATGACCCCATCCGTGATCCAACAAATAAAGCCACTCATCAAAAGATGGCACTCCCCTTCTCATCGCCCTATGCCCCTTTGCTGGAACCGCCGCAGGGGCAGCGCCCTCGCCATGCCGCCAAGGTGGCCCTCCTGTTGACGCTGGGGCTGCTGGGTATCGCCCTGTTTGTGACGGCCTCATTGGTCATCACAGATGGCCGAGAACCCAATAAAGTGGTTCCAGGGGCCGCGCTGGAGACGCAGCGGCCGGAGAATGTGATTCCGTTGGGCCGCGGAGTGGCCGAGGGAGTGTCGTCGAAGTCTTTTCGGCCGTTGTTGGGAGCGCCGGCGTATTCATGGAGCAACAAATTGTTGGCTTGGCAGAGAACTGCATTCCATTTTCAGCCAAAACAGAATTGGATGAATGGTGAGTTTAATTTGCAACAATTTTCTTTTTTTTTCTTTTTTTATTTTATTTTTAAGTTCAATTATCTTAAGTTCGAATACAATGCAATAATTTAAAAGTAGTTCGGAGAGATGTTTTTCATTGAAAGATACGAGTACATTCTTATTAGGCTTCTGTTTTCTTGAAAAATTTCGAACGGAACATTGAATTTTATTTTATTAAAAATGTTTTCTTCTAAAAAAAATCATCGAAACGGGCTTTTTAACCTTTATTTAGTGCCTTTTGTGACAAACTTTCTTTTTTCTTTCAATTGCAACTAGGGAAAATTTTCTTCATAACCCAAGAAAATGAAGTCAATAAATTCTTTTCCTCATTTATAAGTTAGCGTGTATGTTTCGATTTTTCATTTTAACTTTCTTGATTTTATTTTATATTTTTCTATTCGAGTCCATAATACGTGTTTGTCTTGTTTTTCAGTCTATACATATGTTATAAATTGAAATAATAAAATATTATTTAGAAAAGAAATAAAATATAATATTTGAACCACACTCACGAGACTGGCTAATGGATGTTTCTTGTGTTTGTTTGGCTGTATTTCTGATTTCTTGGCTGGCATTGTTTGATTCGGGAATTGGACTGTGCCTTCAGATCCCAACGGTAAGTTCCTTTTCTTAAGTTCACCTTCCTTTTTTAGTTAAATAAATATTTCATTGACATAAAAATAAAGAAACAAACAAATAAATAACTAATTTATATCACTTATCATATATTAAAAATAATGTGGAGTTATTAACAATATATAAATATATATATAAATCATTTTTTTTATACAATCATTTCGGAACACCTTATAGATACCAACCGGAAAACACTCCCCCACACACGCACATACTCACTCACTCACTCACTCAGGAAAATGGGTAGAGGTTAAGAGGGTTCAAATTTAGGACATTTCTAATACCACATTCGAACCCCTACCACTCAACTTTGGCGCATATATATATATAAATCTTTAGAATCACTATTTTATTAGAATAACAAATCTTACAACTCTAGCAACATAAACTATACCAAGATTAATCCTGTAATTAGTACCACAAGTCAATTTTTTAATCATAAAAAAATTATAACGTCATCACATGTGTGGTTATTTTACCACAAGTCAAAATAAATTTATAGCAATATTTTATTTCGTTTAAAACATTGTCTCATTTTTTTGTGTTTCAATAATTATTGATGATTGTTTATCCACAATTTTTGTCACTATCAAATTACAGAATTATAATGATAAAATATAACACGTCATTACTAATTGACACATGCCATTAATTTTGACCCAAAATTTCGTCATTAATATCCGCAGCAACGATAGATTGAATAACTAGCTAGAAATTATAATTATGATATTCAATCTTTTCATATTATAACATTTCAAAAAATTAAGGTTAATCAAATATATATTTCATATTTGGATTACCATAGGTCCTGTGCTGTACAAAGGATGGTACCATTTTTTCTACCAATACAACCCTTACGCTGCAGTATGGGGCAACATTGCTTGGGGCCACGCTGTTTCAAGAGACCTAATCAACTGGCGCCACCTCCCCATCGCCATGATTCCCGACCAATGGTATGACATCAATGGCGTGTGGACTGGCTCGGCCACAATCCTCGAGGATGGCCAACTCATCATGCTCTACACCGGATCAACCAATGAGTCAGTGCAAGTCCAAAATCTCGCGTACCCTGCTAATTCATCGGACCCCCTCCTCATTGAATGGGTCAAATATTCCAGTAATCCGGTATTGGTCCCACCACTAGGCATCGGTTTCAAGGACTTTCGTGATCCCACCTCTGCATGGTTGACCCCACAGGGCAAGTGGCGGATCACCATTGGCTCAAAGGTCAACAAGACAGGCATCTCATTGGTCTATGACACCAAGGACTTCAAGAAGTTTGAACTACTCGATGGTGTGCTCCATGCTGTACCGGGTACAGGTATGTGGGAGTGTGTCGACTTCTACCCGGTTTCCAAGATCGAGGAAAACGGGTTGGATACCTCAAATAACGGGCCGGGCGTGAAACATGTCATCAAGACTAGCCTTGATGATGATAAAAATGACTATTATGCCCTTGGAACTTATGATAGTGATTTGGGGAAATGGACCCCTGATGATGCCAATAATGATGTTGGCATTGGATTGAGGTATGATCATGGAACTTTCTATGCATCAAAGACATTCTATGATCAAGAAAAGAAGAGGAGAGTCTTGTGGGGATGGATCAAAGAGACAGATAATGAAATGACTGACATACAAAAGGGTTGGGCATCAGTTCAGGTATATATATATTTCAATATACATAACATACTGTTATGGTTAGTTTATAAATGAATGATTCATTTTTTGTTTTAATTTTGAAAGTGGAGGATAAAACAGTCAACATATGATTATTATTATTATTATTATTATTTTATTTAATTTTGCAAAAATAGGCTATTCCACGGACAATATTACTTGACAAGAAAACTGGTAGCAATATCCTACAATGGCCAGTGGAGGAGGTGGAGAAATTGAGACTGAACAAGAAGGTGTTTGACAAGGTGAAGGCTAAACCAGGTTCAGTTGTTCCCCTTGTAGTGGGCTCTACTTCTCAGGTTAGTTTTGAACCAACGGAATTCTTATTCTAAGTATGTTTAGGAGTTAATTACATTGACATCCCTTTCAAAGTATCTAAATGACCAACACCTCCCTCAATCTTTGATAATTACAATAACCTCCCCTCTAACCTTGCACAATTATAAAATCAACGCGCAAAGTGTAAGTTGACTAATTACGCTCAGCTAAAAATAAATGAAAGAAAATGGAAAAAAGCCAAATTTTTGGATGGTAATTTTTCATCATGGTGTTTATTATGTTTAGCTAATATTTTTTGTTGACAAACCTAACGGATGTGGAAGTTTGTAAGACGTTGAAACCTGGAGGGGATGTCGCTTAATTGTAAAACATGGACGGGAGTTGATAATTTGGGTGTTTCAAAGGGGGTGTCACTTTTAATTGCACAGTTTTTCTTTTCCTAATCAAAATTACAATACCTCCGTTGTAACGTATCTCTATGTCACACTTACTCCATTATGGTTCATTACATTTAGCTAAATGATGCCTCATTCAAAGTGTAATGAACCGTGCTAATTCTTGATAAATGTGGCCAGTATATTTCACGTTCAACCATCAGAAGCAAATATTTGTAATTATGAAATCAAGAGAGAAATGTATATCTAGTGCATATATCAAGTTTGGTAGGATAATTTTTTATACAATACTTCACTTTTGCAGCTCGATATTTTGGCCGAGTTTGAGGTAGATCAAGAGGCCTTGGAGAGAATAAATGGCACCGACACAAACTACAGCTGCACAATGAGTGGCGGCGCTGCCAAGAGAGGGGCGTTGGGACCATTTGGGCTATTGCTTCACACGGACAAGAATCGAACCGAGCAAACTCCAGTTTACTTCTATATTTCCAAGAATACACAAGGGAATTTTAAGACATTCTTCTGCACTGATGAATCAAGGTTTATATATATATATATATGATTGAACCCTTCAGTTTTACATGCATCTTAATTAGTTAGACGAATTAATGAGTCTCGTAATAACACAAAATTTGTTGTATGTTTATAGGTCATCTGAAGCTTTGATGTTGACAAGGCAATCTACGGCGGCACAGTGCCAGTCCTGAGAGGTGAAAAAGCTATCCATGAGAAATCCTGGTAAGTTGAAGTCCTTATTCCATTTTTTTAGATGAATTAGTTGTATATATTTTTTTTTTTTGGTTTTTTGAAACGAAAAAAGTTAAGAATCCCGCAATTTGAATGGTGTTTAGCTAATTTTTTTTAAAAAAGATTTTATAAGCTCGTACATTTTATTATGATATTTTTTTGCAAGTATTTGGACAAAGATCATAGGATTTTTTGTGATATCAGTAACGGCAATTTTAACATAATAAAGGAGTTTCTCGAAATCTTAAAGTAAATTGAAGGCGGGTTGGATAGATTTTTTTTTTTTTTTTAAGTACTTACAAGTTATTATGCGCTTGGATACTATTATTTAAAAGGTGTTTTTTTTTATTGGCTCTAAATGGATTTAAAACAAGTCAATTTTAGACTTTCTCTACATGCTTCTGTTTTTTTTATTTTTATTTTCCAAAGTCCAACCAAATATTAATTCTCTCTCTCCAAACCCCCCCTCCCCCCTCCTTTCTTTTTTTTTATTTTAAAGTAAAGTGATATTTTAAAAGAATAATTCCTTCATAAAATTTAATGGATAATTGCTTTGTCTGTCCTCTATATTTATGGTGGTTTTCGATTTTGCCCTCTCTATTTACAATTTTTTTTTTATTTTGTCCTATTTTGGACATAACTTGTCGTCGGTGATGATATGGACAATTTTTCGACAATTTTTGCTGCAAGTGAACATCCAGTTGGCATTTTTGTGGTGAGGTAGACATCCAATTAGCATTTTTGTGCTGATGTTGACATATATATAATTAAAAAAATCAATAAAAGAACTAATAATTAAATTATACATACATATAATTTTAAAAACGTAGTATATATATATATATATATATATCAGCAATGATAATTAGTGAGAGAGAGAGAGAGAAAAAGACACACACACACACACACCACACACATATATATATATACACACATACACACAAACACACACGTATAGGGGCAGCGGTGGTGTGGTGGCGGCGGTTGGGGGTAGGGGGCAGCAAGTGGGGCGATTGGGGGTTATAGGGGAGGCGGTGGTGGTGGCGACTGCGACGGCTAGGGTGTGGCTGGGATTGGGGGTGGTGGCGGTGGTAGCTGGGTGGTGGTGGTGGTGGTGATGACAGCAGGTGGGGTTGTTGGGGGGCAATGGCAGTAGCGGTTGGAGGTGGTTGGGGGGTGGGGTCTATTTTTTTGGGAGAGGGAGATGAATTTTTTTTCCCTTTTTTTTTCAATTATGTTTTTAAACTATATATATAATATGTATAATTTAATTATTAGTTTCTTCTATAAACTTTTTTAATTATATATATTGTCCACCTCACCATAAAAATATTAATTGATGTCCACCTCAC
The DNA here is from genome assembly GCA_026212405.1 of Petrea volubilis. Lineage (NCBI taxonomy): Eukaryota > Viridiplantae > Streptophyta > Magnoliopsida > Lamiales > Verbenaceae > Petrea > Petrea volubilis. The sequence continues at coordinate 4,003,499 of CM047879.1, forward strand.
CACAAAAATGCCATTTGCTTATTCATTTTAGTACAAAAATGCCCAATTGGATGTCCACTTCAACACAAAATTGCTGGACAATCGCCACATCATCACCGCGATAAGTTATGTTCAAAATAGGACAAAATCGAAAAATTTATAAACGGAGTGGACAAAATTGATAAAAATTGAAACGAAGAGGGAAATGTAGAGGAACAATTTTACCAATTATCCCAATTTTAATTGCACACTTTATTAATGCTGTATATGCTTCCATAATTCAGGTGGATCACTCGATAGTGGAGAGCTTTGCTCAAGGCTGGGAGGACATGCATTACCTCACGTGTATATCCAACGAACGCAATTTATGAAGAGCACAAATATTCTTGTTCAACAATGCTACTGATTCATCCATCACTGCATCGCTGCAAGTATGGCAAATGAGTTCTGCATATGCACAATCATGAGCAATACCCAAGTCATGATGCTACAGAAATCTTATTGCCTCGATTAATTTCTTTAAACTTATTGTTTGAGAATGTCAGGGAATTTATTTTACTTAGTAAATTGGAGAATAGTTTTTGTAGAGGTTAATTAAATGTACTTTTCCAAGCGTGTAATCAATTTTTTTTTTTTGAAATGATATTTGCTGCCATTACACTTGTTATTAGCAATTATAAATCAAAATCACTTGAGAGTACAACAAAATTTGAAGCATTTCAAGAGCAATTCAAAATGTATCCTTTCAAGAACTTCTCACAGAACAGGCAATGGTGGAAATGTACGGGGGCAAATTGCGAATTTATAACCTCGATGTATAATGAAATTCAAAGAAAAGGAAAATTATGCACTGAATATACAAATCATTATATTCCTTTTAGTAAACTTAATGGTCTAAATTTAATTTCGTAGTGATAACGGTTGCTTCATATTAAACTTAAATTGATATAACAGTTAATATTTTCCGTATATATATATATATATAGAATAAAACATATAAATCTATTATATTTAAATTTAATTACAAATAATCAATGGTTCCAATCAGCTTGACCACATTTGACGGTCCAAATATAACAATTTTAAAATTTTGGAGCGGACTAATTTTGTAGTCATACCGAAATAATTTCGGTCCTAGTCATGCTGAAAGGATTAGGCCGATTGGTGTTAAGGCATGGGCCAAGGCTGAACATGCTCAAATAAGTACTTAATTATTGGTCCAACTAGCCAAGTAATATTGTGATGATGCACAATGTAAAATTATGTACTCAAAATGGAACAACAAGATTTAACACCTTATCAGGAAGGTTGTTAGGAATAATAGCCACATGGCATGGGGAATTTGGCAAGCAACGTGCGAAAGAATAAGGGCATGTACTGAAAATACATTGCCCATTCAGAGTCCAAAATTCAAATATGGGAGTTTTATTCCAAATACAGTGGAAAATCTGGTTTGAGCTCAAGTTATAAAAAGGGGGAGAAATACACTAAGCAAAGACAATATACACTCAAAATCAACGCAGCAACTCTACATCAAGAAGTCTAAACTTATTTGATTTAGACTAAAATGAACCAAGATTAGCTTAGTTCATAGGCTAAAAAACCGTACGTGAGAATTCACAATCACTCCCATTCCACTTGAGATGGGATTTTCAATGTGTCTTCTCCGTAGAGTCGTAACGTCATAGCCATCACTCGCTCAATCGGGATGAGATATCATTGTAGCTCAGTGATATCCTACATTCTTGTTAAACATAATATGTGGAGAATTGTAGCTAAAGTCCATTGATATTCGTAGGATATTATAAGTCTTTCAATGCATTTGTGTGTAGCTATTTCGAGGAGTCAATAGGCTCCTTTGTAATCAAAGTGTGAAAGGTCTTTAAATGCATTGTTGTAGTCTTGACTTGTGCCATCAATGTACTCACTTGTAACCACATTCTGTAATATCCATTCTGAATAGTATCGTCTTTCAATCTAATTCATTACTTCATTCTTGTAAACTTTTCATAATCCTTTGTAACTAAATTTTTAAGTTCTACATTATGTTATAAGCAGTTAGAACCTCAGTAGTAGCGTTTGGTCATTCCAGTTCAATCTCTTTGATTAGAATTAGGTAATGGCATTTTAACATAAAATCTTTACATCATGTAGCATTGCATATTGGCACGCCCCGGTACAACACAAAACCTTATTCCATAGCTGTTGTTTCCATCATTGAATCTAGTGATTGTTGTACTTGGGACTCTAAACATAAAAAAATTGGCAATGCCTGATAAGATTGTGTCAAAGCTATCAAAAAGAGCTTCGTTAGCATATAGTCATTAGGAAGCAAATTTTATTCCGTTATCTTGTATATCTGCATTTTTTATACAAAAATCACAAAAAAGGAAATATGGCACTGCATTTGCAAAGTCAAACCATACTCTATCCAAATTATACAGTGAGCAAATAAGAAATTGAACATGACGTCAATGGAAGAGGTGGAAATGATCCCCTCACAACATTTAGGCAATCGTTTAAAGGCTCAAAGAGAGACATGACGCGCCTATAGAGGTGCCAATCCAAGAAGCTCTCACTTAACTTGTTAGAGTTGCTAGATACGAAGATGATGCATTGTATGCCATGGATAAGTGGATAGTGAAATCTAACGGCAGGTTCCAAAAGATGTGGGCGAGACAATGAAAAGAATAGAAAAGAGGGTCGTAGTTATGGCCTCTATGATATAATCACTCTATGTCTCTGATCCAAACTATGAAATGAATATGCGCAATGTGGCAGCAAAGAAAAAAATTGCTAACCTTCTACAGGTGAAGGAACCTACACAATAGAGTGAGGTTGATTAATGTTATAGGCTAGACCGAACAAAACCATTACTAGACAGATCAAATTTAGGAGGTAACTATCCACATGGAGGAAGTGGCCTACAAATATGAACATGGCAAATGAGTGGTATACGAATCCAATAGCGTTTGCCTAGAAGGAGAACGATCTGTAGCAAAGGCCAACCAACCACAATAGAAAGTGACAACGTAGCCGTATCTCGACATGAGATATAAAAATTGTTGCAACAGGAGTTTGTGAGGCATGAGCAGCTAGCCTCACCGCCCAAGTATTCTCACCCGTATCCTTCCAAATTGATTATATTCATTTTCCTCTAGGGTATAGGATTCCTAACTTATCATTGTTTAATCGGGATGTGTCACATACCATAATACAATTGAATACATTGCCAAATTCACCGCATAGTGGGGGGAAGTCGAAAATGATGGTAATTTAAAATTACATTTATTTCTAACTCACTAATTGGTGAAGTATTTTTTTTAGTATATTACGTTAAAACCAAATTTTCTAGACTAGCTAGTCACTGAAGCTTATTTGATCGTCACTTTTATCGATCCCCCCCCCCCCCCCCCCCGAGGTATCTATTTTGAAATTAACCAACATGAGGTAAATGTCCGAGGAGTCAACTGAAGAGCATATGGATAGGTTTGTCCCAATCTAGCAATTTTTGTCCTGTGCTTGGGTAGGATCTTATCCATTCATACTGTTGGCTATAATTTCCAACCGGTATTGTCACAGCTTAATTTTTTTTTATAAGAAATAGATATAATATCGATTATATATACCTATACATGTAAACTGGTTACATTATACACATATATGTATAAATTCAATTTTAACCTGAAATATATAATTTCAAATTATTAATAAACAAATATAATTGTAGGCTATTTTATTTGTTACATGTGTTAGGACACTTGTCCATGTCATATGTTAGAAGAGATTTAAGGCACATGTATTAATACACACATATTATCTTTATAAGTTGTAGGAAATATAATCAAGTCACCTCATGAGACACTTGTTCTTACGAAGGTAAGATAAGGTGATCTCCAAGAATTAGAAAACACATGTACGGACATATTTTCATCACCCTAAAACCTAGGACACTTGTACATGATCCATGCAAGCCTTATCTTAATCCAAGGGCTATAATCTTGCCCTTAATTCCTAAGAAAAGATCAATGGCCATGATTTGGTCGAAAATGCACATTTAGATATTGAAAAGATAAGCTTTGGGACACCTAAACCCTTATCTCATCTTGATTCATACACTTGGAATTATCTTGAAATTTATCAATAAAATAATGAATGTGTCATGAACAAATATCTATAAATAGGGAGTCTCCCCCACAATTGGAAATCACAACACACACATGAAAAAATCAGTAGCCGTTGCATATACACGGTCACACACGCTCTTTCACACATTAAAAGGAAAAACCTAGAGTATACACACAATTAGTTAAGGTAGGAGTTTACTTATCTTGATAAGTCATAGCTTTTACTTAGATTCATGTTATTGTTCTTCTAATCATGTTAAATTAAGAATTTATTATGTGGTATATTATGTGAAATATTATGTGATTATGTGACTAAGTGCACTTGAGCCACACACACATGCACATTATGCGGCTAGGTAGAGCCTCCTATTCAGCCGTCGTGTTGACGCCTCTTACATACAATTATATCAGATTTGCACAACGAAAGCATAGGGGGCCCTAATCGTAAAGGGGGATCTAGCAGAGAAGAGTGGCTGGGTAAAAGTTGAGCTAAGGATTGAGTGGCTTTATCGTAATAGTTTCCTTATAGCAAGATAAGACTTGCTACGATTTTTATTGTAACGATGTCTATTTTGACCCGTTTATGTATATGTATAAGTTTTTTTTATCGGACCCGAATCGAGGGGCATCACAGGTGGTATCAGAGCCATGCCAGCCGGAATACCGAGAGCTAAGTGCTCTATAGGGCAAAGTACTACGCATACGGGAGCTACCTCTTAAGCCTGCAGAGCAAAATGTTATGTCTTGTGCTTACAAGGGCAAATTGTTATGTCTTGATCCTACAGGAAAATTGCCAAGTCTTGAGCCTGCAGGGGAAAGTGCTACGTGTGCGTGAGGCACTCTGAGCCCACAGGAGCCACCTCTAGAGTCCTATCGCCTAGCAGTCGGTACTGGTATGTGTGACTTTTGTTAGAAATCTCAAGTATATCTATTGGAGCGTATTTAAACAAGTTATCATTGGGAAATAGTAAAATTAGAGTTGAAAAAGGAGTGGTGAAATTTGAGAAATAGTAAAATTAGTGTTGAAAATGGATGTTGAGATTTGGAAAATAGTAAAATAATGTTGAAAAAATGGATTTTGATATTTGGAAAATAGTGAAATTAGTGTTGAAAATGAGAAGTTGAGATTTGGGAATTAGTAAAATTAGTGTTGAAAAAGGGCTAGTATGGGGAAAAGGTAGAATAGTGTTGAGATTTGAGATTTGCCTTTAAAATGAATAGTGTATATGTAACGACCCGGTAAATCCTTTATTTAACTATTTTATATTATACAAGTTTTATATGATTATTTTTGAGTTATTGTTTCTAGAGATTATTCTTTCAAAATATGATTTTTATTTGCGAACAAATGAGAGATATACTACATAAATATGATAAAATATTATAAATTCCAAATATTCTTAAATTTCATGCATTTAATCTTTCTAAACCCAGAATTTAATATATTATATTTTCACCTTTTACCATTTTCCCAAGAATTTTTAGTAATTTCGAAAAACATTGTCTTTAAGTTCTTAATTTGAAATATAATTTTTAAAATGCTTAATATTATCAAAGAATGAAAATAAAATATAAATAAATATTTTAGATTTATTTGACTTATAAAATTTAATTATCGAATTTTTAGAATTTTATTTCTATTTTTGGGCGATTTTTTCGAAAAATTGGCAAAACAAGGGGTATTTTGGTCTTTCACCTCTCCAACCCCAAATTTCGTTTTTCTGAGAAAATAAGCAATAACATACTTAATAAATAAGAGTTTCATATTATATAGATTTTTGTTTGATTTAGTTGATTTTATTTTATATTTTATCAAAATATCTTTACTAATACATACTCTTGAACCTCATATACATAAATAACTATATATTAGCGGTGATGTACATGGCTACATATTACACACACACACATAGCCACATACTATACATGGTATTTAGTGAAAATAGGTGTAGGCATATTAACCATGTATAATGTATGGAAGAGGTATTTAGTTGAATTTAATAATTGGATATTTGTGTCTAATACTTAGAAAATATTACACAAGACATATACACCACAATCCTCATTTTTCAGCCATTTCCAGCCAAAACCGTGCACTCTCTTTCTCTTACACTCTCTTTCATTTTTTCCTCAAAACACTTCACTCTCTCCAAATCAATACACTATTTGAAAGACTAAGGTAGGAACTCTTCTTCATACCTTAAGTAGAGGGTTTTCTTCTTCTTCTTGAGGAGATTAGGCAAGCTTCCATACTCTTGGTCCCAAGCAAGTAAAGGAACAAGCTGAATGCCTAGAGTGAGAGCTTTTGCCAAACCATGCCTCCAGTTGAGGGTTTTAGTTATGTTGCTATCTTCATGTTACTTTATAGTTCATTTTATCATGTGTTAACCTCTTGTTGGGAGGAAGTTGAAGGATGGATAGCATTATGAGCATGATCTGGAAGATCTTATGTGATAGTATGCTTATTTGGAGTTCTATGTGCTACTATGCTTTCTTGGAAACTATGTGATTATTGTGCCTTTTTACAATAATATGGCATTCTTATGTTTTATTTGGATTATTCTGTGAGTTCTATGCTTTATATGAGATAGTATGAGACCATGATTCTTTAAATGAGCTCGTAGGGGAATATCCTATGTTGCCTTGAAAGTAATTGTGAAGAAAGCTCCATATATCTATTTATTATACTTTATTGTATAGTTTATGCCTACTGTGATGATTATAGAGATATACATATATATATATATATCTATGTGTGTATA